>OX104071.1:14029911-14121518 GCA_944474145.2 Dicrocoelium dendriticum | reverse complement strand
AGTCAGGTTTTATCAATGGAGCCGCTCCACACTCTTACCTAGGCAAACACAAGCGCGCTCTAGTTGGGAAGCAGTCACACACAAGGCGGTGGCTGGACCGTAGTCCGCTCCAAACAGTGTGCATGGAATCACACTTCGAGCCTAGCAAGACCACAGCGACCGTGTATGCTGTTCCTTACAAAATCGACTAACTGTCTCCTATACCCAGTGTGAACTAGGTAGTGGGTAATAGACAGGTAGGAATTTTGTCAATATGCAGATCAAGCGCAACCACACAGGGGATGTCAAGCAACAGCCAATCAATTAAAATGAATAACAAAAAATTGTTTCTGTTAAAGAATAAGGCTACGCAGACATAAATATTCCCTAAATTAGCATGGAAATTAAGTTGGTTAGCAACGAAACCGCGATAAGTACAAAACGAACAAAAGTTACTCAAAAATGCTACAAGCGCAATAACGTTAAATATGATAATTACAATTAGCGTAATTAACGTGGATAGGTAAAAGAATATTAATCAGGTAGGCAAAACCAGCCAAGTATAGTGGAACGAAATATGGCTGTCATCATTCTTGCCTACACGCAATCAATAGGTTATTGTTGGAAACTGCGTATTTACACCTATCCAATAACCAGCGGCGTCCATCCATGAACCGTATTAGGCCGAGCACTTTTTCTACTACATTTAAATGATACATTCCGAATTTTTGACATCCCATACCCCTACGTTTCGCGGATGACATCAAAGCATGTTCGAGCCTGTCTGTAAACATAACTAAGACTACACTAGAACAATTGATTTGGAGATCCAGGCATTACAGCTTTGGTGCAGGGAGTAAAAATTGACGTTCGTCGTCGGCAAATGTAAACTTCTATCCTACCTATGTAACATTAATAATGGCAAACTGAAGTTAGTTGACAAGTCAGTTAAATGCTGCACAGTGCTTCGTGACCTAGGATTTTACTATTGGAGCTCTCCACACGTAACTCGGCTATCGCTACCTAATGAGTCCAAAGCAGGACGAAACTGTTGGTCGTCGCGCACATAGATGGAAGAGTGTCATATTTAAAATTTGAACTTTTCAATTTCTTTGAACAGGTAAACTTTGTCGATAACAAAGCAGATTTTCCATAGCAATAATTGTTAACCGGTCAATGGTGAATGACTCTATGGTTTGTATAACCCACATACTCGTCCAGTATTAGAACGTTGTACATTGATATTCACAACTTAAAAATAGGCGGCAAAATCATCCATGAAATGGTCAGCCATCATTTAGCAAACCATTGATAGGATGAATCCTTGAGAAATCAAATACGGTGTACACTGGTGAAAGTAGAAGCGCTATTATTAAAAGGATTTCTGATCAAACCAAGCATCCGGTTTTATTTAACTTATAATAGTCCTGAGAAACCAGACACAGTACAGTTTGGCACTTTCCATCTATGTTTAACTATAAATACATCAGGTGGTTTCTGTGTCCCTAATTTACGTACTAGGCTGTGTTTCAAAATTTCTCATGTGATATGCGACTTTATGTCATAAGCTACCCGAACTCATTAGACGCAACAACACTAAGCCATCCTTTCTAGCTCAATTGTTCAACTACCCACTTTGAAGGAGTTGGTACTTATATTGGGTGAATTGATATCCATAGACGCGAGTTATTAAGTAGGTACCTTAGAAGTCTATTTATCGACCCAACGTCTACCGTATCTTAAATGTATTGTACTGGGCATAATTCTCATCTCTTACATCTACCTTGTAATATTTCGTACCTAGCTTTTAAAAAATTTTCTATGCCCAATATTTTCTTTGTCCCACTTTGTTACTGGTCTGCCTAACGTAATCCGTTGTCAGGTAAAATTGGTATCAACTATTAAGACCAAGAAATACACATTTGTTTTCCTTGATTGCATGCATTTTACCGCCTTGAGTTGATTTTAACTTATCAATGCAATAAGCCACAATAAAATATTCCAGCAAGTTGGTCAACCATTTCTCTAAAAGGGACACAATGTGTACCGATATTTCGTTACCATACTTTACCTCATATTGGTGCTCCTTAGCTCTTGATATTTAACAGACCGAAGGCTCGCCACTAACTAATGACAACACTAGCGTAATGATAGAAGCAGCAGCCAGATTGCTTTCGGGATATTAGCCTCATCTTGCTTTTCACCCCTTCGTATTCAATCTACCTAGCCAGAAAGTTAACCGTGTGTCAGAGTATAACCTACATCTGAGATATCCGGAATTCCGATATTTGACCAACAATTCACCTAACCTTGGCCATCCTATGAAATTTGCTTGTATTTGGCTCAATTGCCCATCATACACCTCAGACTCTGTGAAGGCTGAACACAGCTCCTAATTTCTCAACAAACCTATTTTGCCTTGCTTATGTTATTATTTGCATGTACTTCCTGGTGTAATATATTTAGTGCAGTTCGGAATAATAACATATATATGGGCAAGTAAGGCAAACTATATTTACTTAACAACGTAACAATCCATAGTACTGCGGCCATAACCTCTCCGCTACACCTCATGTCTGCAGAAACAAGAGAACAATGTAATATAAAGATGAGGCGATAGAAGTGCAATAGGCGGAATGCTACGATAGCCAAATACTTGAAGATAACTAACTGTCTATCCTTATGTAGTTTGATCCTATGATACGTAACTTTTCCGAACCAACAGTTGTTCCATACTTTTATCATATACTTATGTACATATTAGTTACCCTGAGCATTTGCATATAAACTGTGGACTTGATTCATCAATGTGGAAACACGAATTGTGGCAATGACGTATAATCTTATAGCTGCTTTTGCACGATTTCTGACGGGTGTGCTCATATGAAACTGTAAAAGTGCAGTCTTTACATGCTCGGAAACTTGCACGAATTCATTGCTGTTATTATTGCGCTTTACACATGTTCCAAACTTCGTTTTATAATTTACGAATTGTCTGTCGACTTAATGTACGTTGCATTTCTTACAATATCCTCGTCATGCACTAAGATTATAACATTTACCAAATAATGCACATCTTGCTCCCATAATACCTAGCGCAAGACAATGTTACTATTGGTTTTTAGATTTCATTATGCACTGTTCACAACGTACAAAGCTTTCAACACGTCTCCGTATTAATAGGTCTCCTAACGCCATTAGTATGGAAAATGCAAGGGCATTTATCTAATTGTTTGCACTTTACAAATGGTTTGCATTTTAACATATTCCTTTCTAGACATTCATACTTTATTTAGTTGTATTAATAATAGTTTCATAGCCATTCTTGCCAAAGTTGGTACTATCGTTATTTTATTTCCCTCCTGAGTCCACTATATACTGAAACATCTGGACTTCTTCCTATGGACTGATGAAGTTGCATTGCAAGTCATTAGGTTATAGCTAGGCCAGTGAAGTCCCATATTCGCCTTTCGGTCCGACAGCGCACTTCAAATAAATGGAAGGTCGTTTAACAAAGAATCTAACTATAAAGCATTCTACTGAACTTCTTCTTGAACAGCCTGCAAATACGAGATATTTGCATATTGCAATTGTAACGTTAGAGGTATTTCTGAAGAAAAACTGCGCACATATTGTTCTTTCCATTTGCGCAATTAATCTCTCTAACCGTCACCAACTAAAATATTTATTTATTTATTATTTATGTGGGGGCGTTTAAGGATTAATCACAGCTCATTTCGTCGAACTGTTGGTCAGTGCACCTACGACATCAGTCTTACAGCATGGATAAGCTCGGAGACCACTTCATGCAGGAAGTCACCTAAGAGCGCGAACTAGAAAGGTAATTCGAGCAAATTTGTTTTGCCGTTCACAAACCGAGAATACGCGCTGCGTAAGGCTTTCGCGCGGTTTCATGTATTTCGATGCCAGTAGCAGCTTGGTCAAACAACTATGGCTTAAGTAAACTATACACTCAAATCAAGTCAGCCCTGGCACATGTAAGAGCTCGCAATGCTCAAAATTCCGAAGCAAAGACCCACCAAGTACACCAAATGACTGTTTCTGCACTAAAGTAAAATATGCTAAAAACAAAGTAGGAAAATACAGTGTGGTACATGGCAGCAGAATAATAGCATACCATATTTAAAAGTTACAAACAAGCTTTGCTACCTTCCGCTAATTAGCATAAACACCAACCTGATGGACACCGGATCAAGTTAACAAACTAATAATGTCGGCTAATTGGGATTTCGCAAAAACTTTTACACCATGTGCACAAAGTTGAAAATTCTACCAAATTTTGCCATTGTTACCCAAAGTTGTATTAGTTTAAAACCCCTTGAAGCTGCTAATCCCCACCTACATAACGATATATACCGTGTGCTATTCGAGTGAATATATAACGTACCAAACAAATTAAAAACCAATATGGCCCTAAACAACAGAATCATCTTTATTCACTTGTTTCGACATAAACACAATGGTACGTTATCCATCAATACTATTATTTCTTCCCTATAATTACCACTCACCATACTTTTTTCTATTACGGCCGTCACTCTGAATTTCTTAAGTGTTTGCATGTTTAATCTCGATTTTTCTTCGGGTTAGCAGCTTCAATCAGTAGAGTTGAAACTAACGCCTCACTGAATAACGCAGTTAGGCGGGAGTTATAATTGTTGATTGAATAAGCCAGGACCAACGGGCACATTGCACAATTACTTTTACGCTGGAAAATGCTCTACGATTTTGTGCGTATTAGCTGCTGTCCCTCGTGTGATCGACATGCTACCCATCACTGCACGTCATTTCCGCTGAATTGAATATCATATGTGCATAATATAGGTACTACATTTTATGGCGCCATACCGAAACGTTAACATAATGCATACAGAAATAAAATTTAAATGTTCATACTTGCGGAAATAATGAAGCTATCAGTGATATGAATTTAGGTGATTTTTATATCTCTGTACACAGTTGCAAGAAACGTTATACTAATGTAGTCTAAAACGTACAGGTTTCAGTGTGTTGCCACAAAAAGTTTCGCGACTTAAAACGTCTTTGTGAAGCCCATGTGAATCTGCCGTACAAGCCAAAAGTTTAATTGTTTGTTCAAAATTTGATTTTATGATGTAGTCTATTTTACTCATTTTTTGCAAATGCAGCCACCTTCACTTACCATAAAAAACACTTCTTAGCAAAACTATATTTTATAAGCGAATTATTCACAGAGTAGATACATAGTTTTCCATGCTTTTCAACCATTTCCAATATTACGGTCTTCTCCATCCCAGCTTTATGAGCACGTTTAGATTCATATTACTGCACCTCGTTTAGCTAGAATGGGCTGTCAATCTTTACTATTAATTCACTCCCTAAATCAGTTACCGTGGTAGGTCAATTAGCTACGCTGATTTAAATTGCTGGCTTTTCTATACCTCTTCTACAAAGCACTTATGATCGAGCGCAGCGATTTCGATGTACAGCAAAAAGTTTCTAAACTAACAAATGTGGTCGAATATCTATTAATATATAAAGTTCATGAAATATAATTCACATAGGGAAATAACTTGGAGAGCAATTCGTTAATCAATACATTCATCTAGACAAGCTTAGCAGAGTGCAAGTAATGCTTATTCTGGGAGCGGAGTGCCTAAAGCAGCAAGGAGAAATATTAACGACCAGTATAACTAACAAGAAACGATTTCTGAGTTGTCTTGTATTAACTTAAATGTGAAAGAACTCACTATACCAACCAAATGATTATTGACCCACCGATATATGTGAAAAATCGCCGATAAAGGGATTATAAGGTTTTCGCAGCCTTATATCACTGTACCAATATGCGTTAGGTGACAAATGGTATACCCAATGAAAACAAAACATGAGGAAATACCGCAAACTTACAATTGTGCTGCAGAAACCAATATACATCAACCTATATTTTGCAAGCAGTTGACGATAGCTATAAAGGCGCTTGATGATAGGGACAGTTAGTTTAATAAACCTTTTAGTGTAAATCCAAATTAAACTGAAAGTCGCTGCTGCTCTACAAGTATCTTCGCTTCCAGCGATGCTCATGATGTCTAAATAAAGGGTATAAAGGATTGCAGCTTGACTTGTCGGTAAACTTGCTAAGTATTCAGCGAGTTTCTGCGGCCAAATATTTGATAAGGTATGCTAATTCAAACAAGAAAGGAGACCTCAGTTTGCGCAACCTGGAATGTAAGCATTGCTTAATTAAAAATGCAAGACAAATCGGGCTTTTCATAGGCGTCCATTTATATACAACAACCAATATGAAACACGTTGCATGTTGGACTTTAGAATATACCGATGTTCAAAAGAAGCTACATATACTCTCAAACAACAAACTCTGTGGCCAGTAGACAAGTGGCAAGTAGTTACAGGTAAAGCCGATATGGTAAAATGTATTTGTTCCATCTGTAAAGGAAGGAAAATTAAGAAACTTGCCGCGGCATAACACAAGCCACAATGATGATAACAACGCGGTGACACGTTGAGGACGTATCTTCGTCCTGACTAGACAGATTGGTCCTACCCGATAGCAAACCTCTCAACGTAACCGGGGTACTAGCATAAAATCAACAGCGCCTAATTAACCGGTGAAAATTTAAATAATAACAAGTATTTCAGACTATACCCATATAAAAGTAGCAAGACAATTAGCAAAAAGAAAATAATATTCGACAATGCACATCACGCGCTTAAAATAATGAGGTTACTAAAACCATAATTTAGCGCAAAATCATTATCGTCAGTCCGGTAGAAGTGTACGGACAGCTATATGAAGTCAATCCGTTTCAACACGACTCTCCTCCATACGGAGGTAAAATAATTTGTAATAGTTGTCAAGCTATCCAATGGGAGCTGGGTGTTTAACCGCAAATTGAACACCTGTTTATTTCGTGTAGGCATTTATCTCTGCCCCAAGATGTGAGCCCTGATAACTGATAGGTCGTACGCAAGCTTTGCACCAGAATGTGGGCAGATATGCCGTCACAGTCCGGACAGCGGTTAGGTTTGCCAGATAAGTTTAGGAACACGATATGCTTCGTTTCTTAAGTGGGTCGCTGGTTCAGCGAGGGAATGTGAGTATACACTCATGTCGGGGAATTTTATGCAGACTGTTAATAGACAGACAGGCCTAGATCAGATTTTCAAGGCCACCGTAAGGCTTTGGTCTTGCGTGGATCGTTGAGTTGAAGTCAACCTACGCCACGCCACAAGATTATTTGATTTAGGAATATGTGCAGGCTGGCCTTGCAACTTGGAGATACATCCCAGCGACTCGGTAGTAACCCGAACAATAATAACCGTGTTTCGGGCTGGTTGGAATGAAGACAGGTGTGCAAAATAACGACGGCAATACATCAGTACCGGGGCTACTCTGGTAGTAATGTGAAGTCATTTGGAAAAGCCAAAGTGACCTGATCAAGGAGTGTTCATTAGATGTTTAGTGTTACCCCCTACAATGACAAATGTATTCTGGGCAACGCCCTTGTACCCTGAATGTTAGCTTCCAACAATCCACCTAAGCAAAAAAGGCGTTCCTTTAATTAGGCCTTGCACATATGATGGGTAACGTTTTGCGAAAGGAGCATTGAAAAGCTAACCTGCTAATGACTACGCGCTGCCGCAAGCCTATTCCCCGTCAGTGTGTTGATCGTGGTTGCAGGAAACATTCGAGAGTAAGCTGCCCAATTGGTTTCTGAATGACCGTGACAGGACCAAAAATTGTTTCCACAACCGCACATGAGCTTTCATTCCAACATTTTCACTGATAATGCAATGTGTCATTAACGTCGAATTGGGAAGCTGCGTTTATAAGCAATATCTGATCCTCGCGGATACTGAGATACATGTATTACACAAACCACAATGCTCATTGGCCCCGAAAACTGATTGGAAAAACGTGGGACCACAGCACGCACATGTGGGTTGTCACATATGCTGTCTAACGTAGCTCAAATAAGGGAAATTAATGAGATTCAGGCTCTCAGACTCAATGTCACGCAGTGTGATATATTCTAGAACAATTGCATCTTCCCCAACAGAATGTTTAGTCGTCTACAAACGATTTATTGCCTTTACCAGCATTCTATATTTGGATATCGTGTCGAACTCCTTACCTGGATTTCCGTGGCATGTTTTGATCATGTCGATCTGGCATGACACCAGACCCAGCAGTCATGGCTGGATACATTGCCCAGTCCAAGTGCTGGCAGGATACATAAGCTTACCTTGCCAAGTGATAGGCACACATCGCACCGTTACGAAGCTGGACGGGATTCAGAAAGAGGCGTTCAGTCATAATCCCGCAGGTGGTAGCTTCGCAACATTGGCTTTTCGATCAGGCACATATACCAAATGTTTGAATCTGAGGTTCCTCTTGTACTAATCACGAATACCATAGAAACATCCAGTTTATAATTCACTGTTTCATTTTACTTATTATTGTGATAAAACTAACCTGTCACACGAAGGTAAAATCTCAGCTTACGTCTCCTATTAATGAGTGAACAATAAAAGACACGTTGAATTCTGCGTCCCAGGGCTAGGGAAAGCCCAAATAGACGGAGCAAAGAGTGATGTCGCTATGAAAGCTTGGCTACCAAAAGCCAGTTATCTCTGTAAAAACTTGTCCGACACGTGTTGCTGCAAACTCAGAATATCAAATTAATTATCACTGATATGCCACGATTTCACGGGCTCCATTGTGATTTAAAAACATTGAGACCATCTTTATTTCTACTTTGTGTAATCGGTATGTTATTGCTTATGAGCACCTATCCCACACCAGAGATTTTAAAACGATGAATATTCAAAAATATGAAACCGAGTAGTTTATTCTCACATTACCAATTGTTCAGATCCTTCCCGTATTCTTTGTCATAACCATGAAAAATAAGTGTTGGTATTGCAAACCAAGTTGCATGGAAGTAGTCAGCTTCGATCGTTAAATATATTCTGGCCTGGTGCACCGTTGGCAACATTTGCCCGTGCAGCAATTAATTTAGCCTTCAGTAATCCCGGTGAATAAGCATATTATGGTAAACCACATAAACAGTGAAATATACCTCAGCGAAGAAGATGCCCAACTTGCCCACTAGCCTTCTGCTTGCAATGCAGAAATCGCCCGAATCACTTTACTAGAAGGTTTTGCAAAGTTTCCTTTTTGATGGCTCACCATTTGTTGAAAATTATACCTTTCATTTGTCCTATTTAAACAAGCGTTTTATTGTAAAACCATCGATTCAAATAACCCCACAGAAAGAAATCTAATGGGTTTAAATCTGCTGACAGGGCAGGCCAATTCATTGGACTTCCGCGACGGATACACTCGTAAGCGGACATCGCGTCAAGATAATCCCGCACCGGTTGTGCATTATAGGCAGTTGCTCCTTCATGTTACCACCAAATGGTGCTGGATACCCCTCCGCATGCAGCTGTGAATGTACGCAGGTCTGCAGCATTTCTTTGTGCGACGATGCTAGGAAAGGTATGGCATTGCTATATTAAAAACTAACCTAGCAATCCCATTACTGGTAAATAAAAATGGTCCGACAATCGTTTGACTAATTAGTTTAACCCAAATCATCAGATTGGTACTATTGTAGAGGGGCCGCTTCCAAGAATGAACCGGGGGAGCTATTGGGAGCGAGCTGAGGTCGGATCGAGAAGGACGGCTAGCGACGAGCATGCGCCCGGAACTACGGAGCGGAAATATGTGGACAGCGCAATAAATCAGACATATACGCCTCTAGCGCAGCCCAAAGGACCGAAGCCGAGTTAATTGACGCAGCCCAGAACTAGCAAGTCGAGAGCTCTCGAACGACTCCTGGCCGATCCAAATCGGGTACAGAGAAGTGGGGATCGAGGCGAAAACAGGAAGGCGGATCTTACAAGTCAATGCTCCCGAGGCGAAAGGACTGCCGCGTCTCTAACATCCCTACCTGTGTTGCGTTGTGGGACGGAAAGCTAGTCGATATTCGATGGCGCGCGCGAGACCCTAAGTTGCCCTTATTTTCGGTGTGCAATAAACGTCTACCCCCTGTCTTGTCGTTTTTCGCTACACTGGTGCCGTGACCAATCGTGATGGAGTTGACCCAGTTAGAGCAATATACGGCCGGTGACGTGGAGGCGTGGCTCGATGAGTTCGACGGAATTGCGGCTTGCACGGGGGTGAGGGGGGACGCAAATTTGCTAATTGCTTTGGGCACGCGGTTGAGCGGATGAGCCAAGGCGGTGTATCTGCTCACTCGGAAGGCCAAACCCGGCTGTTCGTTCGCTGAGATGAAGGCTGCATTGTGTACAGAATTTGGGAAGGATCTGGTGAGAGAAGGAGCACTGCAACTATTTCACGCAGCCAGATGGGACGAACAGGAGGATTTGATGGTATTTTTCCAGCAGCTGGACAGACATATAACGATTGGGATCCCCGAGTTAGTGGGCAACGCAAGAGAGCGCCTGCTGAAACAGCAGTTTATCCGAAGTCTGCCCGATCCACTCCGTGATCAGGTGAAATTGGCGTCGATGGTGGGAGACAGCAAAGCGGCTGATCTGGTGACGGTCGCCCAGAATTTGGCGGAACGAGTGATAGTGAGAAGCATCCAGCATGCTGAGTTGGAACATAAAGTAAATCGCTTATCCGTAATGGTGGAGCAGCTGTTGTCGATAGAGCCTTCAAGCATCGCTTCACAACGCAATGTACGCGTAATCCGGAACGGTCGCCGCTGTTTCCGATGCAACCAGAGTGGTCATATGGAGAAATTCTGCACCAACGTCAATGTGCCCCATTGTTTCTCTCTATCCATGCCGAGTCGGTGGCGAGTACCAGTCCTCCAGGTAACTATAGAAGGTGTGTCTCTCCGAGCCATAGTAGACACAGGAGCGGCAGTGTCAAGTACGAAGAGGTTCAACGGGGTTCCAGTAAACCCATCGTCAATCACGATGCAGACGGTCGGCGGGCATACTTTGAAAGTGACGGGCACGCAGCGGTTACGAATCAAGATAGGAGAAACGCTCGTCCGCCATGCCATGTTCATCGTGGAGGAGACGACCGAAACCATCATCGGAACCGACATCCTGAAACGGCTCGGTGTCACCATCGACCTAAGAAACGATGTGGTGATCGTGGCTAACGATACGATCGAGATAAACAAGGAGAGAACCGACCGGATTGGTGTACTCAAAGCTGTGCCTGAGTGTCAGAATCGTGCAATACCCAACGTACTGAGCAGGTATGCCCACTTATTCACAGACGCGGAAGATGATTACGGATATTGCAATTGGGTTGAACATCGAAGACCACTGATCCCAGGAGGACAATGTAAGCCAATCTTCAGACGAATTCCACAGAACACCCCGGTTGAGATCCAGAAGCAGGTAACCGAGATGGAATAGAAAGGAATCACCAGGCGAACGCACAGCCCGTATTCATCACCCGTACTATTGACGAAGAAGGCAGACGGAACCTATCGCTTTTGCATCGATTTAAGAGAAGTAAATAGGGTGACTGTGAAGGATGCATTCCCGATGCCTCAGATGGAAGAAATTGTCTCAAGCCTCCACAGTGCCAAGCAGATATCTTTGATTGATCTCCGCTCGGGATATTGGCAACTGCCGATCGCAGAAGAAGATCGCCACAAGACGGCTTTCAGTGTGAATGGCCAGCAGTATGAGTTTTTGAGAAGGCCGTTTGGATTGTGCAACGCCCCGGCTACATTCAGGCGCTTGTTGCTGATGGTCCTCGCGAACCTGCAAGGCGTAGTTGTGTATGGTGATGACATCATCGTCTTCTCTGAGACAGAACAGGAACGTGTGACCAGACGTGGAGCAGTACTGCAGAGGCTCGACGAAGCTGGTCTGAAACTCAGTCTCAAAAAAAGTCGCAGATTGCCCAAAAGTCAATTGTATGCTTTGGTCACATCGTGGGCAATGGTCAAGTCCATCCACTTCCGGAGAAATGCGAGACGATCAAGTGCTTCGCATAACCAAAATCCCAGCGTCAGCTCCGTTCGTCTTAGGAGTGGTGGCAAATGATTCAAAGTTTGTGCCTCAGTTCGCAGAGAAGGTCAGCCCGTTGTTAAAGCTGCTTCGCAAGGACGTGCCGTTTGTGTGGACAGCTGAAGCGAATCAAGCCTTTGACCATCTAAAGACATGCATAATAGAAGCCCCGACATGTCTACGGCTACCCAATCCTGGTGAGAGGTTCACTGTTGCTGTCGACGCAAGCAACGTGGCAATCGGTGCAGTGTTGTCTCAACCGGCTGGGGTGGTGGAGTACGCGAGCAGAGTGCTGACGGGGGGGAACAGAAGTATTAAACAGCGGAGAAATAATGTTTGGCCATCGTGTGGGCGTTAGAGAAGTGGAGAAATTACTTACTGGCGAATGATTTCCGGGTCGTCACTGACCACCATGGACCGCCATGGACCTACCGATTGCAGGAATTCAACTTCGCCATTGAGCACGTGGATGGAACGAAGAATGTATTGTCAGATATGTTGTCACGCCCGTGTTTGGACGACATCATGCCGGACAATGCCATACAGGTGCGTGAGATCGCGATGGGAGAGGGGAACCTGCTGGGAGATCAAAGGACAGATGAATTCGTGAATGTGTTGTGCTCTCACTTACAGGCTGGCACCAAACCGGAGGCAACATCGGAAGAGGTGGAGGAACTCCTCAAGATCTGGGACAGGTTGAAGGTCGAAAACGATAACGTGGTAGTGGAGATAGACGGACGGAAAGTGCCTTTTGTTCCACCAAATCAGCGAGAACGTGTGATGCGTATAACTCATGATGGCGCCCATATGGGATTCGAGCGGGTATTTGAATTGCTGCGGAGGCGAGTGTTTTGGCCAACCATGAGGAAGGACGTCGCGGCATACATTCGGGGTTGACCAAACTGCCAAACGAGTCGGGAGATGGAGTCCTCGAGACCGCCGATGCGATCGATGGAGGTTGGTGAGCCACTTCAGTGTTGGGGACTGGACGTCTTTGGGCCCTTACCAGTGAGTCGAACAGGAAACAGATACATTCTAATGATGATTGACCACTTCACTCGATGGGTGGAAGCCATAGCAATCAAGGACCAAACAGGCGAGACAGTGTCGCAAGTATTCGAATTCAATGTGCCTGCAAGGTATGGGATCCCACAGTGTATCATCACGGACCAAGGGCCCTGCTTCGAGTCAAAAGCGTTTAAGGCAGTGTTGGACAAGTGGGGCATCCAGAGACGGCGAACTTCACCGTACCACCCACAAACCAACGGCATGACCGAGCGATTCAACCGGACATTGAAGACGTGGATAAACTGCACGAAGTTGGCATGTGAAGATGCTTTGCCTCAGGTTCTGATCGCGAATCTGACCAGCATGCAATCAACCACCAAGGTCGCGCCATTCGAATTAATGTTCGGCAGAGAACAACGGATTGCGCTTGATACTTGCCTACCGAACCAGAGCGAGCGGAAACATCCAGCTAGGCATCAAGAGCGACTGCGAGGGAAAGCTAAAAGCGAAACCAACGCTCGACGAGCGCGGAATAAGCGAAAATACGACGCCAGGCATGAGGCTCACAAGTGGAGGCCATTCAGTATTGGAGAACGATTCATGTTACGGAACAACGACCGGCCGGATCATGACGGGCCGGACGAAAGCAAGTTCATGGAACGCTGGAAAGGCCCTTACACTATTATCGACCAGAAAGCGGGCAACTTCTTAATCGACTGCGGAGGAATGAAACGTTGGGTGAATGCTGCTCTCCTGCGACCATGTTACGAGAGGAAGAAAGATCCTCAAGGAGGGGTGGGTGTAGAGGGGACGCTTCCAAGAATGAACCGGGGGAGCTCTTGTGGGCGAGCTGAGGTCGGATCGAGAAGGACGGCTAGCGACAAGCCTGCGCCCGGAACTACGGAGCGGAAATATGTGGAGAGCGCAATAAATCAGACATATACGCCTCTAGCGCAGCCCACAGGACCGAAGTCCAGAACAAGCAAGTCGAGAGCTCTCGAACGACTCCTGGCCGATCCAAATCGGGTACAGAGAAGTGGGGATCGAGGCGAAAACAGGAAGGCGGATCTTACAAGTCAATGCTCCCGAGGCGAAAGGACTGCCGCGTCTCTAACATCCCTACCTGTGTTGCGTTGTGGGACGGAAAGCTAGTCGATATTCGATGGCGAACGCGAGACCTTAATGTGCCCTTATTTTCGGTGTGCAATAAACGTCTACCCCCTGTCTTGTCGTTTTTCGCTACACTATGTTGCATACGCGAAACTCGTCAGCTTCGTGGATTGGATGTCGCCCAAAAGTAATGCTTCTGTATTCCGCGAAAACGGAATACTTCCTCTTTGGGGAATAGAATGGAGTGAATATCCGTGGAATTCAAGTACCAGCTGCGAAATTCAAGCCGCTTCTCCGGATGGCATATGCTCAACAATTGCACTTGGCATGTACCATACGGACGAAATTTTCTTTCTTTTAAAATCCAGTGAACATCACAACGGGTTGTGTAAAAACTCTTAGCTCTACATACGCTTTATTAAACATTGGTCTATAAATCACAAGTTTATTGTTTTCTGGAGAATGCAGATAATAGAATCATGTTTACTGTTTACTTGTATTCGAAAAACGTACTTATTGTTTACGGCAATATTTAATGTTAGGCTGATCCTGCGTACTTACCAAGCGGACTTTCTAAACAATACGACAATATTCACTGACCCTGGAACCGAAAATGTTCAGCAGTCCTCTATTTGAGTAAACCATTCTACCAAGTACCATGTAGTATAATATTGGTCAGGACAGATATGTTGGCATGAGCGGCTACGTTTGTTATCTGTAGTACACATGAATATTATCAGAAACGGGAAAACTTTTAAGGGATAACAAATTCTTAAAGCCCACCGCAATCATCAGCTTGTTAGTTCAGTATGGCGTGGTTGTTCCCTCATTTTATGTAGCGAACAATTAACATTCGAAATAAATCGGTCTGCTTTCTATGTGATTATGCCTTGATAGCTCTTTAGTTATTCCATCGGAAGGATTTATGCAAAGCACTAATATTTTCTTAATGAGCAGTCATCCGTAGAATCCAGTTGCCGTCTATCTGAAATGGATTTCACCTTAGGCAAATGTAGTTAACTTTCCTATACATACTGCATTTCATCTCAAAAGAAAATTTGAAGTCAGCGTTTGTATCGTTCATGAATTTTAGTAAGCAATTTACAAATCGTGTCACATCAAACATATTTAAATCGATTTAGTCAAATTGCATCCGAATTCGAAGGATGCAAATCACAGCAACAGGATGAAAGCTATAAAATGCATACATTCAATGTTTGCTTCTCAGTGGTATAATTCTTTGTCGGTAAGCCTAAGTCCAACTAGGATTAGTTGCCAACAAAATTGCCTGAGTTGCAGAGTGAATGACAGCAGCTAAGTCTTTAGCTAAGTGGCAGCCTGAAGTTGAAGAATACTTGTTTCTGCGCGCACACTACTAGCTTAATCCGGATTATAGAGAAATCATGGTCAATCGGAAGGATGGGGGATCCACATGAACCAATAAAAGTTTGAACAACCTGAAGAGCTAATCACTTTCATTAGACTTAATACTATGGATATTTCGCCTGTCAAGGCAGCTAACGGTCTACTTAACCCTGGATGTTTAGGGCGGAAGAGATTTGAACTACTTGAGGCTGAACACATCACGGAACATTTATACACATTCAATAATGCATTCCAATCAGTTTGGTTTCTACACACGAAATTGTGGGTTGTCGCGACGAATCGTGGTAGTCTCCACTAGTGCAAGAATTCAGCATGTGTTTTATATGGAATAGTCACCCCACGCACCGTGGATCGGTCAAAGGGTCTGGTGATAACGATGAGATTATTTGATTGACTTTTCACGCAAAAACTGCGGTGTTGCACGTGTTGTTTTATCCTCGGCTTAGCTGCTCACGGGCATGTTCACAGATGCGCTCCGAGAAACTTCGCTGAATGCAACCTCTTTAAGTGTTCCCCTGTAGCAGGTCAATTTACAAACACAGAAAGAAGTAACATTTTTATAAAGAAGGTTAACTATACATGTGAAAGTTAGGATAATGCATAGCATTGCGCTTCTACAGATGTTAACTAGTGCCGCACATATTCGTTTCTCTCCATTTCATAGTCAGTGGAACTTATAATTTTTGTTCCTTTTTGGCAATGGCTGCCGCAAGTTAGTCTTTAGCAAGAAAAATAATTTTAATATCGACCCATGGCTTCCCTCATATTCTCGGAGCACAATTTCATCGCTTTTCCGGCAAAACACCAGACTAGTATACCTTCTAATTGAATTTGGCGACTATGCTCATGGTTTGGAATAACCCACTTGTACAAACATGGTCGTCGGCCGGTGGCCAAGTGGCCTGCACTTTTGCTTTGCAACCATAAGGTCACCGGTTCGAATCTGCGTAGGAGTGGGCGTCCTCGCGGTATACTCAGCCTGCTCGCGAATGGTGGTGGCCGCGGGGCAGCGAAGCGCAGTTACGGCGTATAGCTGACGCATTATTATCATTATTACAAACATGGTCGTGCTGTTTTAAGATTAACACATGTATGCTTGATGATATTTCCCTTTTTGATCCGGGCGGACAAATATGATATATCGTTCCAACACCTGAAAATAAAATGCAGACTCCTTGCGTATTAAAGAGGGCTTTGATGCCGGTTGACACGTTTAAGCAAAGTAAGTGATGGCAGAGTCCAAGACCTCTGTCAATTATTTGGAGGCTGTGAACGCCTGTCAGAAAACTGGGCTTATATCTTTCGTTGCGTTTTCTTAGGGCAGCCACTACCAATTGTATTTTACCTTCACCGTCTGCTTCCTCATAGGGTGCCCCAACCACTAGTGGAAAATGTTGTGAAGGATACCTAACGGTTCCTGCGAAAACTGTGCAAACGCTTCCAAAACGTCAAACACAGTGACGCTTAAGCTCAAAATTTTTCACTTCGAACCAGACAAGTTTAATTTTAGTCTCAAATGCAAAACAACACAGAGGGCTCGCTGATAATCAGAAATTCAGCGCATTCGGCTGATTTGCAAGGCAGATGCTAGGAAAATTGCCACTAAACATACGGTTAAAACTATATTGTTGGCAATGCGACTGCGACCAACCCCGCTTTTAACAAATTTTAATGGGAAAAGATCTATAAGCACGCGTTAACGACCCCAGAGTTAGTTATTTATCTCTTCCTCCAAACTAACATTTGTTTTGGGACAGTAGACGTGAATACGCAGCCTGACAAACAGCTGCAAGACCACTGCTGAACCTGCATCCACCAGACTATCGTGTCTGAACACACCACTCTAACCATAAACGTGCGGTTCGCAACGGATCGTTAGAGGTTTGTCAATCATATTCTCTGTCAACGGGTGACAAGAGTTGACACAATGGTGTCTGCCTAACCAAAATAAGCAAGGACGTCAGACGGTATAAAATTGAGACCGGTGAGCTCCGGCGTTTGTGATACCATTTCGTTGTACCAATCAGGATTCCATCGGTTGTATCGTGCTACATTTATTAATATTACGCCGGCGTAGTGGCACATATGGTTCCATCCCTACCTGTAATGCAAGATATGTTTCTTCCTACATCTTTTTTTGTTTCAACTCTTATCTTCAAGGTTAGTTGTGTCATTTGCTTTCTTTCTTTATGATGACGAGAAAACCAGTCATTCCTCCGAAAACAACTGACAACAAGCGTCACGTGGCCAGTCTTAAGCCGAACACAGCCAAGCTGGGTATGCTAAATTATTTAGTATATACTGCCCAAGTACCATTTGGGAAGGAGGTGACCGCAAGAAAAATAGTGGGATTCAGCTAATGAGACTTGCCATAGCTAAGAAGGCTGCTTCACTCCTGACAACTCAACTTGCCACAAAAATCCAGAATCAAGAAAGTGAGTTAACCATACTAAACGAAAACCTCAAAGAAGTCAGTCAGGTGCTGGATATATTGACATCTATATCATAATCCATAAATGTGCCTGATAAAGCGAACGCAAATCCTTTAGAAGCAGCAGCGTCCATATTTTCGTCGCTTACCACGGAAATTAAGGAAAAGATAAATCGGGCTAGAAATGTTTTCGTCTTTAATATACCAAACAAAATACGCCTGGAAGCTGCGAATCGTGTCTTTCTCAATGCGAATAGCATGCGTGGAACCAACTAAACCGCCTAAGTAAAGCAAAACTTAAGTATGTGTGTCCAACCCTATTAAAGTATAGAGAAGTAACTCATGTTCAAGTAATTCATAAGAGAAGAAGATTACTTGATATTACTACATATTTCAAACGCATCATGATCTAACGTGATCAACCGACACTTCATAAATAACCTGATGAAAAGTTACTTCCCGTAATATTGTTATTCACCCAACAGTTAGAGAAACCAACGGCCAACCTACTCTAAGTTTACACCCGTCCCTTTGCAAGTGGGGTTATATAGTTTTAAATTCAAGTTTCCCTATGACTTCTACCTCGAATTGAACTTTGGAGAAGACTTGCAAATCTACTGGCCATAGTTATAATTTGACAAACACAAATAATCTGGACATTGTAATATACGATAGTAAGGCTTCAGCAACCGCAGAAAGTGGCGGAGTAACTTCTGTTATCCACACTGCAGATAAAGTGCCTCTCACCGATTACGGGCAAGATGAAATGCAGATAAGCTTTGGACACAAAAACAATTGATCGCATCTGAACAATGTATACTGACAGCAAGTCGGAACCAAAACAAAGATAAGTGTCACTTACAAGTAACGCTGAGTTTTACCAGCGAGGTTTTGGGATCTGATAAAAACCAGACCAGTACATACTTTCAACTGCGGTTTTCTACGATGAATACTCAATGTAATGGATACAAATATATTTCCTCTAAGGTTTAGCATCAACTAATTGCCTTTTATGCTGTGCAAACCATAGGGAATTTAGTTTCCATTTCGATACATCAAAGTCACTGATTACGGAAACAGATTCTTCTGTAGTTTGTATATATTACTGTACTAATCACGTTATAGAAGCAGCAAATCGATGAAGTTGAGCATACTGTAAATGTTGGTATCCCTTTGACGCATTCATTTCCGTTACTCCACCATTCCTGATCTAAACTATTCACATGCCTTGTATTTCCTTGGACGATAAGTAAACAAAATAACGCTTCTTTCTAGATTATCTCCAAGAGGAACAGCCTGACCGGGTGTTGTTATGACATCATTCATAAAACACTTGACCTGCATTCGATTCGACATAATCTTATTATAGTATCCTGTTTGTTCGTAAAGACGTTGCTAATTATAATTCGCAAGAAGACGGTGTTCTCTAAAGACGTCTGTTTAGCTGTTATTAGTATTAGTAATTAGAAAGATTATTTAAGCTTAAGATATCTCAACTCAATCATTTCAGCTTGCATTTTTAATATACTTCTATTACTAAAAATATAATATTCTCCCTCCTGCATTTGTTCTTTTTCAGTTAATATGAGCTTTACTTTACACTTACCTGACGGCAAACTGGCTGGATATACTTGACTTTTAGAACACTGGTTTGCTTTAAACCTTTGTAAAATAAGGCCATCCGAAATACTGCCATATATTTCTATTTTAGGTTACAAGTACACCATCCCAAACAAGCTATTTTACGTACCCTCAAAAAGTGAAGTAGGTTGTCTAAGGTTTTTAATGAAAAGTGAATTAATTAGAATATTAGACACTTTACTCATATCAACCCATTTCAACTTCTAATTTCGTGTGCTCACTAGATTTAAATTGGTTAAATTTGCTGAATTAGGACACTGAGCTGTGATACCGTCTTAAGGTTTGATTTCCAAATTCATTAGTAGCAGTAACGCTGTGTGTTCCATCAAATAAATATAGAGTGTCTGTTAGCCATGAGCAAATAAATTTGATGTTGCACATTTTTATTCCAGTTTCTTTGGGTTTGACAGCAGTTGAAACAGCGTGCACTCGCTGAAGCAGAACATTTGTTTGCTTTGCTATACAGTGGTTGCTTTGGTAAAATCAATTTCGTTCATAGTGATTACTTGAGCACTGTGGCTGAATAACCAATTTAGAACAGAAAGTCAAGTGCAACCAGGAGGAAATTATCTAAGTGACAGAGAATATGTTCTCTAAATAAAATTTGTTTTGTTTGTTGCAGTCTAACAGCCTGTTCTGCACTTCGTTAATCAAGTTTTCCCGTCTTTAGAAAGAAACTGTACTAGAGATCTCAGAATAACCAGTGTGAAGAAATTGACTGATCTAAACAAGCGAGTTGATGTCATGAAAGGAACCTTTTGTAATGCGACAATTGCCGGTAATGGACATTAGAACTTATTTTTAGGCAACCACTTCATCTGCTCCCGTTACGGACTTATCCAGAGAACGATTATTAGACAGGTTTTAAAAGTTCGACTTAGCACGTATAACCTAAGTTCCGTTAGTACGTATTGAAGCCACAGGTTACCATATTAAAGAATTTTCAAGAATATTACAGGTGTACCATTTGACCGCGAGCAATGCGATGCAAACGCTAGAAAGAAAATATGCCATGAACGGGTGGTGGAACAATGAAACGTTTTGTTATTCCTATTCTTATAAGCAACAGCAATTCTTTGCTTTCCTCGAAGCTCTAGAAAAACATGACAAAAATCTTCGTGACCCGCTTTCCTTTGATGCATCTATCATTTTTGAATCAGACCCAATAACTGAATTCCCTAAATTCATTACGACTAATAGCCTGTGCACTGTCAAATTGTCCCCGCACATCGTTCAGCAGTTAATAAAATTCATCAGGCCTTTTCGCAGATGGGTTTTTAATGACACATCTTCAGCAGTTATTATTTGGTGATAACAATATTTACCTTGACATTTGTTGAATGTGTTCACTTGTTTGCTCTTACCTAAATATTTTCCTGATCTCTAGAGAAACTCGTTAATCATCTCACACCAATAAACTGTCATAAAACTATTTACTAGTTACAGAGTGTTTCATCGTAATTCCGTATCCTTATTCTGTTTGAGAAAGTAATCGATTGACATTGCTAAAATGCCTTAGTTCTGTGGTCCTGTGTAACAAATCTCAACGTGGTTTCCTTAGCACACGTTCCTGCATGAGCTGTCTAATACACTAACTTTATTACATTTCTTATTTTAGTTACTCTGGTTTTGAGATCATAATTTCATCTCTGAATTTATATAAGCCCTTTACCATTGGTGGAATACCCGGGCTGAAACCATTGCAGAGGAGACAGACACGGTGGAATAAATTTAGCTCATGGTTACCAGACGATTTGACGGTTACAACATTTTAAGGTGCCTTCTTGTTTTGACGTGAATATTTGTGAGACGCGCAAATCAAACTTATTGCAGTTATCATGAACATTTTCTTTTGTTCAAATACCTAACAATCATTCTCGCTTTGAAGTGAAGTTTAAAATTTGACATACTCGCTTCAACATTTTCTTTACGTGATACATTTGGATCATATCTTTTTAGAATATTTACCGGAAAACCCGTGGCAACTAAAGAATTTCCGCAAGTCGATGACGAATTTCAGGATGATAATATTGCATGTGCTGCTTCACCCGTTTCGATATGTTTGGACATGACAATGTCTCTACAGGTTTGTCTGTCTTTTTAAACTTAGGCAATTTAAGCAAAAGGTGGCAGCTAATGTGTTGAGTGGCTGAAAATTTGGCGCCTTGTTGAATTGCAGCTAGAAATAGTCAGACGTCTGATAGACTTGGAAGAAACACAGCAAACCCTGAGTATACATCAGTATCTGCGTATAGCTTTGGTGAGGCAGGTCAGCGGACATCTATGTACCATAACGGCCGCCGGATGACTGCGCCCGAGATTTACGATCACAATCATTCTTTGCATAACGTATCACCGCAGCAGCCCACACAGTTAAGTCCACCTGTTTGGTCAGATCAGCAGAATAATTTGGACAATCGCACTTCTAATTTGTAGGCTCTTGTGATCATGCATTTTTAGAGGAAATCAGGGCTGCCCTTAACTATCATAATTGCAACCTTAGTGTTTGTATTTTACACTTCATAGAGATAAAGTGGTATTATTTGCGATTTCGGCTAGTACGGCCACCGCATATTCATTCCATCATGTGTCTAGGTTTTCAAGCTGTTGTTGTTGTTGCTAGTTTGAAGAAAGCATTGTTCATCATGAGAAAAAAGCTACCATAAGTGAAAGCGGCTACAATTCTAGCGCCCTCAGACACCATGAATGGCAATGCTGTGGCGTCACGTATTAATGGTGTCTAATGTCCTTTGATCTCCTTAGTGACGAATAATTAACATCCACATTTTGTGGAATCAGGTCTTCATTTAGAAGCCATCTTGAGTAATCGGATGTAGCGTTGCGTTTTCTGTAGCTGGTGATCAGCTGGGTCGCTCAAAATTGTACACTGCTATTTTAGGTGCCCTTAGTAAGCATGAGGCGCCAGAGGGTATTCGTTTTCCTACAATTTAGGGGAGTCAAATGTTTCCGGTTGCAACAGCAGTCTTGATAATATTTGAAAATTATGAATGTTTGATTTTGCCTAGCGCTGTGAAAACAGATGTCAATGGGATGGATGTCTGGTCAACGGACAGTATTTGTAGATATATTTATACGTATATAATTAAACACATTTTCGACGCTGCGAGACTGCTTGTATCAACATGCTCAGACAAACGCAAATGTTGTAGAACGGTTATTATAGGTGGGTCCGGAACAATGAATAACAAATCTGTTGGATAAAGAATAAATAACTGACTGAAATGATGATCACCGGGCATTGTCCAGTGAATCCTATTTGAGTTCGAGGCCGTAGATTTTAAGTCCGCACCGCTCAGTGTGTGGAATCCTTTGAGGAATCCTAAATAATCATGGTGTTATTATCTGGCTTGAGGATAGAGCAATGCACGTTTGCATTAATTCAAGAATATTCATAGGTTCCAAACTGGCAAATTACAGCTAGTAAGATTACCTTAACGATTAGAACATGCTAATATTTTAATCACCATATTTTAATCAACGTTGCATATCACAATGCAACCACATGGCGGTAACTGCGATTACAATTTCGAATTTTAACATCCTGTTTCAAGTATAGCAATACTGAGCGCAGGATGTTAGACTTCGTATATTTGAGCTTTTAATGCGCACATAGGATTCTCCACGTAGATAATGTTGTACTAAAGTCGGTGGCGTAGCTACACAAAACACACGATTGCAAATGATGTACCGCATGCATTGCAGGATGCTAACGATCCAGCCGTATGTCAAGAAGGTTGATGACCTAAGCTTTTCATTGGATAAGGATCTGAGGTTTTTCGACCGGTAATCCCTTTTGCCTAAATATATATACTTGCAACACTTATGTTTTGGAGATCCCCCGATATTGCTTTTATCACTGAAACTTGGTACACGTCAGTAATTAGTGATTCTCAGCTTAACATCTTAGGCTATAAGCATTTCCGCAAGGATCTCTCACACATATGTGGTGGTGGCTGTGCCATATATCTTCGAAATAACCCTACTGTTATTCCCGCAGATCAACCTATGTTCAATCGCTTAGAAGGTACATTACGGCTAGTGATCCCATCTATTGAGTTTATAGTTGGTTGTATCCATCGGCCGCTCCGAACCACTTAATGTTAAACCCAAAAGCTAATCGATATGATCAATGATGCTTCCAGCACCATATACAAATCCAAAATTATGTGTAAAGATTTCAACCTACCACATGTTAACTGAAAGCTGCGTACACTCAGAAACACTGCGGAGATTGAGGAAATCATCCAATGTATTCACCTCAATGGATCGAACCAGCAGGTTAGAGAGCCAACCGGATGTGTCACTATGTTAGACATTGTATTCACGAAGGAGATCTCTTCCGCTTATATATTCATTGATAATCCACTACCTGGCTATGATCACAACACGTTGCTTTGCGATATGACTATTGATTCACCTAAACGACCAAGTAAAATGCTAAAACCCATTCGCAACCTCCATCGTGTGGACTAGAACTCATTTAAAGGAACTTATCCATAACATGAATTGGAATATGTCTTTCCTAACACAAAACCCTAATGTGGCTACAAATGAGTTTATGAACAATATTGTACTAGTTGTGAATTTCCTGGCACCTACTGTATGGATAAATATCTAGGGATATAGTGGTGAACTCAAACTTCTGTACAAAGACAGAACCAAACAACAGAAAGTCAAGTCGCTATATCGCAGGAGCAACAGCTTCGCAACATTGCTACAAATACAAAAGAATTTACTACATTTACAACGTCTAACCCAAACGGACAAAATCAAAGACGAAAGCCGGGTACTCAGTAATCCTGAGAAAGTAGATACATGGATACAACTACTCAAAAGAAGGAACCCTAAACCACTTCAGCAAATTGAAACGTTGGCTCTAGACGATGGTTCAAAAACGCGATACATCTCCTGTATATGCGAGGCTATCAACTCTAGTTTTACCTCCTGTGTTGTCCGCAACACTCAGCCGTTTCATCCTCCACTTCCAAAAAGAACGACCGAGCTATACTACAATATCCCCATGAAGTTAAGAGAGGCGCAACGTACCACCGCAGCCATAAAACCATCAACTCGTCCAGGTCCAGATGGCATCTCCCTAACTTTTATAAAACTCGGAGGAAAACATCTCGCTCTATTGTTATTAAACATCTTCACACTCTCACTCACTACTGGCTGCTTTCCAACTCAATGCAAGCAATCCATTATAATGCCTAAGCACAGGGGTGGCCCTAGAAATCAAGTCTCAAGCTACTGCCCAATAAATCAAAATTCCGCTGCTACAAAGCCCTAGAAAGGATAGTCAAGTAGAGCATCGTTCAATATCTTAAAACACTAGATCTGATCAGCTTCTCACAGCATGGCTTCCGCTGCAAACGCTCCTGCTTTACCTGCCAGCTACAATTTATCGATCACCTCACAACTATGATGGACAGAGGAATGGAAATTAGCATAATTCTGTTGGACAAACAAAAGGCGTTCGACCGCGTGCCGCACAAGCCACTGCTGTCTGCTCTAGAGTCATATGGAATTGGAAAGCGGCTGCTTAATTGGTTCGACTCATACCTAAACGGTCGAACTCATGTAGTTAAAATCCGTCAGCAACATTCTACACTGAAGCAAATAACCAGCGGTGTCTTCCATGGACCTGTGCTCAGACCACTACTACGTAAACAATATATGTGAATCAATCAAACATGAACACCCATTTCTGTTCGCAGATGACCTCAAATTGGTTTGCTCATTTCACCCAGGCCAACGACATATTTGTTTAGGGAACATCATTAAAGACCTATCCGCATTACGTATAGCTAGTGAGCGTTTATTAATGAAGATCTGCGCAGAGAAATCCCAAGTACTGGGGTACAGATGCCGCATCCCAGACGGCTTTATTATACTTGCCAGAAAGGTGATCATAACATCTGATTCATTTCGGGACTTAGGAATTAGATACTCCAACTCTTTTAATTTCTCCTAACATGTTCTTAATGAGGTTGCAAAAGCAAGGCGATTATGCGGATATATCACCAGAACGTTTCCCTACCTGAATCACCACTTGAGTTAATAGTACGACCGACTCTGGAATATTGTACTATCGTTCACAGCCAATTGAGAAGGAAAGATAGAATGGCTCTGGAAAATTTCCAACGATCATTTACCAAGCTGGAATTGCTCGCTGTTGAAAACTCCAACTGGATCCACTTTGGCTTATCAGCAAGCATAAACAAACTTCAAAATATTTTGTACCCTTTGGCTTTGATCCTCGTCACAATAGCTGAAGCATGGTTGAGATAAGCTGCTACTGACCAGGGACAAGAAATATTTTTTGATAAAACTACTGCACAAACACGTTGTCAGTAATCCTACAATGTTGGCTTCGACTTATTGATAGACAAGTATTAGGCCGTTATGGCTCAAATGTTGCAGTACTTTTCAACATTCCATGATGTCAGCAGATGTAATCAGATTTATTCCTCGCTTTAAGCGCAGAGGTACTGATCAGTCACTTTACTTTAGCGACTTCATAGAGTAAATCAATTTTACGGCTTATACGTGGTTCGCATGAAGTAAATACCGGTCAATATAACTATGGAACTCTCCCCTGCGGTGCTAAATTAGGTCATTCCGCGGCATCTTTTAAAGGGTATATCTCAACGCAGCCTACCTACATTTGAAAGTCAGGTTCAAAATTATTGGTTTTATGGTGAAGGTAAGCCTTCAATTCTTTCAAACTAATGCAAAGTGCTTCTCTTACCAGTTATTTTAGTGGTGATTAAAATTATCTTCAGTGTGACAACAACGGACTATCTAGTATTATCAAACCTCATAGTGCTGGAATAACATGTGCCTCAGTTAAAACTGGGCAAATATGCATAATCTATAATCCCGTGTTGAACTCAAGATTGTAAAAATTTGTTTGATTTTGCTAAACGTGTAGCTAGTTTGATCTAATCACTTGCTTTATTTGTTTATATATAAACTACAAATTTATCAAAGTTCATAATAATTGTAAGCACTGTACCATTTTACCTCAACAATATGTTTGTTATTCTGCTAGTTTCAGTTAAATATAACATGATGATACAGTTAATTGTAGTTATACTAAAAAATGGAGCATTTAACCAAGATAACTGGACCTATATCTTTTGAAACACATGAGACTGCTCACAACTAAGTAGCGGTCATGAATACTGATCAGATAAATAAATTTGCTTCTGTTTTATATATAGCCGCTTCTTTGTGGCGTCTGCCTATCATACGTCATGGTACGTTTACATATTTACCATACAGTTTTGAAATGCGCACCGCAACGGTCAATAAAAGCACATTCAATGGTTGACCCAAAATATATTCGACGTCCCTCTCTGAACCGATGTACGGTTTCCGTGTCTCTTCACGTGTATCCCAAACTTGGAGCCATAATCCTGAACTGCAACTTAAAGTTGCTGTGCTTCCTAATTTTTTCTTTTACCAATACATACCTTATTTAACTGACTTGCGGATGGACGTGTTCACCAATGTCCATCTTTGGCTGGAGGGTAACGCCATTTGAGATATTACAACAAACTCTTCTGGATGGGTGAAAGTCAGTTACTGATATTTTATTGACTATGTTGTTCGCATTATTAGTAACAAGTCATAGGTGAAAATTGATTACTACTTATGAATGTGTGTGTATGTTTCAAGTTTTCTTTAATAGTTTCGCCTAAAACGGAACACGTCTTGCTGAATCAAACAATGAATATATCCCAAAGTGTTTGCTTAGCCGAACGGCATCTGTAACGATGGAATCAGTTCACTAGAGAATCCGAGTTTCCTCATTATTCACTAGACACTTGATGACTACCGCTGACTGAGTTAAACCCAATGAGTCATTTACATTCGTAATACTTGATCAGCAGTCCCAAATCCTTAAGCTATTTGGTTTAGCGTGTCGATTGCGGACGATCAACGCTATTCAATCTAAAAGAGCTGATATTGGCTTTAAGGATATTTTGCAGGTTCATGTGTTTTCAAGTCTTTGATCAAGGTTTGTATAAGTTCTATTTCTTCATGCTTTTGTGATTGCTAAAAATGCACTAAATAGTGGCGCTATCTAATGATCCAGCTCTTCTAATTTTATGCTTAGAAATGTAAATGAAATGCTTGAGTTAAACACTGGTAATTGATTTTGAAGAAAACGAAACCGGCCAAAATTATTTGCCAACTGCTTCTTGGAAAAGTTGAGTAATTATCTGCAAAAGTAAAGCGATTTAAACTTAGTGGGTAATTGGGGTATTCGTCGACTATCGCTTAACTGAAACTAATGACTTTTAATTCTAACTGCTAAGGGATATATTACACGAGTATGTCAACAATACGAAATATTACTAAATCGCGCACTATTCATTAAAAACATACTAATGCTTGGAAATAAGGATTAAAAATAGCATAGGTACTATGTTCAAATACAAATTAAATATATTGAAACCTCAATTTTAAGTGAACTTGAAAGTGACGAATGCTTGTACCTCCTTATTTTCTGCACGAGTTTCTATGAACTCAAAACCCGGACCAATATACTGAAATATGTGCATTCAAAAAGAGCCGACGGAAATACAATGTACTTAAGATGCATATTTATATTAAAATGTGTTGATTGTGTGCTTTGTACAACAATTAATATCCATCAAACGCATGCAGTTACTGTTACGAATTTAGGTTTAACCGATGCTATATAAGCTTGCTTTTTTCGAAACCTAGAAAACGTAACTTTTAGTAACTGCTGTAGCATGTCTGCAAGTTTTAATGAAAAGTAATTCCGTCTGAAAAATGATTTGGTATTATGGATTGCTTACCTGCTAAAATGGATTTCCGATTTCCAGAAAGGGCTTGCTACACAAATAAATCAACTTTATTCATCCATTCCTGACAAAGCAGGCTTTGTGTACATCATTTGTCCCAAAACGGTTTCATTCTAACAATTTGGCTTGTGTTCGTTGTGCTTTTAATCAGCTTCATGATAAATGTGTTTAGCTGTCCCTCTGAAGGTAAAGGTACACAATATAAACGTAAAGGGTGTTATCATAGGTCCGACTTAACAAACGTAAATCATTTTGGATAACGAAAGTATGGAAATATCCATGGTGACCAAAATCGCAAACTGCAAGTGTTTTACCCAAAAGATAGTTTGATTTTGTTGTGATGCCAATTAGAATCTTCATACTGAAATTTTTTAAAATTTACATCATGTGGTTGTTTTCGTTATATATATATATATATATGTACATACCTACATATATACCACAAGTAAACAATCACTTCACTTAAACTAGGAAAATAATGGTGATAAGTAGTAAATCAAATGCTTTAAAAAGGCTGTGGCAGAAACTAGGTAAGTATAGTCAGTACATTTGTCGAGGAAAGGACACGTATTAAGGGGTACACTTCAATATTAGGAGCCTACTTATTTCAAGTAAATTAAAAGTTTTTCCAATAAACTGAGTTACATTTTGTATTTTAAGCGCAGTGATGTCTTATCCAGACAAATAAATTTGTTGAAATTAAAAAAGAAACGATCAAAATCAAAATAGCTCCAATCATTTTGGTCAGTTGAGGGCAAACATTTCCTTCGGGATTTCCTCTAGATGTATTGCCTGGTATAACGCAAAATAAATGCTCACTGTTAATTTATAAGAATGCTTCCTGATAGCTGTCTTTATGAGATGATGGTGTAAATGTGGGTGTTTTGCACCATTATACCATTACCATTACTTACCATACTAACAACTGAATTAAACAGTGAGTATGACTTTTAACTTTATTCTGCAGTGGTAAGAAAATGGTGTCAAAAAATTATATAGTTGTTACTACCTGTTGTTTTGTAACAAGAGGAACACTAAATCCTATTAATCTAGTGTACTCTTGTTCGCTCCTAATTCTCAAGTATTTTCGAATAATTGCTTACTACAAGCCGGATATCCGTAATAATTTCAGGAGTCTGCACGGATTACTTGATGCATTTTCAGCTTAGCATGGCCACGCAGGAACGTTCCTCACTAGCACAGCGAGATAACTTTTATGAAAAACGCGCTGCTAAACATGTTCTTACGGCCGATTCTCACAGGTTTATCTCAAAGCTACTCTATAAACTACCAATTTACTGCGTTCAATTGGTGCATTTCTAGAATGAAACATTCAGAAACCTGTCTAGTTAGCATTACGCTGCTAAATTTTCATATTTTGATATTTATATACTGTTCCCCAATAATAAGATATGCTGTTCTGTAGTAGTCAGAAGAATGTTATATTAAGTAAACTGACTGCTAATTTTTCGTGCATATTGAAAAGTGGAGCAGTTTAGGAATTTGAAACATTAAATTTCTAATCGCGAAAGCTTTTCTTTTATAATATTTTGAGAGAGTACTAACAACCTCAAAAAGACAGGCGCTCTGTTTATCTTATTCTTATTTATTTAAACCTAGAAAGCTAGCAATAGTGAGATAAATTCGGGCTGGTCATTTATTTCGCATATGCAGAGATGTAAATTTACTTAACCTGGATAAATCAAAAAAGAAAAACCGGATAATTTTTCTTGTGCCTGCTCTTACAAATGCATTTTGAGCAGCGCAGCTTAGCGCACACAGACTGGTGGTGAAATTGCTAAAACCAAATAAAAGCTTCTTCGCATGATCAGTAAAATGTATTTTTCTGAACACAGGTAGAATATAAAAATACACTGGATGAAGTCGCCATTAAATTGCAGTATTTACACTTGAAAAAGTGCTCCACTTAAACTTAGATCTAATCCAAAGGCGTAGGTAATGTTAAAGCCGTTTTATGCATATGCATTCGTTTTTAATTATATAAAAATATCTATAGTTAAAGATATATTTCTATGTGTTGAGGCAAATCTTGATTTTTCAACCTAGTCCATTTTACAAGGCAAACAATTGATCACGGAATATGTTTTGCTAAACCTCCCTATGCTATTAGCTGTTTGGCACACTATGCTGCGGAAAAAAATAATGCCTTATAATATTTGGATGAATTTCTGTTGGTATTCGAACCAAAATGCAAAAGGTATAGACATGCTATTGCAACTGGTTACCTACTGTTACAATTAACTTACCAAAAAACCAATACCTGTGTAGATAGTCACCAGAAAAATAACAAATGTTGCTTGGGAGTAAATTTTCCTATGTAATGTTACATATCCGCACTTTATGCTAGATTCGATTGGTGTAATGTTTATGTTAACTTGCCGCAGTCCAATGATATTAATGTTCTAAAACAGAGATGTATTTTAACCTTAGCAAGATTGCAAAATACTGACAAAAGAGAACGTCTGTTTTAGCTGCCCTTTGTTTGTGAATTGAAAGTAGTTATCATTAAATTTTATTAACTTTCGTCTTCATTATACTTGTGGTATAAGCGCATTACCAATCTGTGACTTTGCAAAAGCGGGTGATTTTGCAAACTTTCTTGAAATACTTTATATCTTTCCAGACATATAAATATAGGTACATGAAACAAAATTGTTCATATTTCTTTATGTGTATTTTTCGAGATATGACACACATGCGCGATGCATATTCAAAGTGAATGCACAACGTGGTAATTTGCATTATAGGTTTGAGAAAAAGCGCATTTTTTAAAGATTAACGCATTTAATAATAGAAATATGTACAGCATGTATTGCTTTACACTTCATTAAATAAAAACTTGATTATATTATTTACTGACAAGTAGTATAACTTCCATAAGCGGGAGCGCTGAATTGTACACAAAAGTAATATCAAGGATAAGACGGCTTAAAACATCAAACTGCAATCAAAATGAAAAAAGTTACTTCAAATCAGAAATAATTCCTCGGACTATAGATCAGATTATTCTATAAGCAAAACTAATACATATTTTTGCTGTTATTCAAATTTTCTACGTAGCCTGGTTTGGAAGCAGTCAAAATTATAGTAACAAATAATAGGCTTTGCATCCATTTATTTAAATTCATAAGAAATGAAAACGAGATGTTATGCTGAATTTAGGCAAATAACTGTACAAATTTGGTTTAAATTTTTCCATCCATATTTCTGGTGGATTTTGTGCATAAATTCTCCTTATTACATTAGACGTATTGGGGAAACTCTAAAATATGTCGCAAGTTAGCCTAATTAGAATTCGTGCGTACTTGTAGTAGAGGTCGATTATACAGATTACCATGAAAAATGTTGGTCATGTTTTATAACTCGCAGCTTGTGCCGGCAAAATTTAACGGTTATTACCCTTGTGTTAGGTGGCGGCTCTTATTTTACGACTACATTACTCTCCGTGAGAATTCGTTCACTTATAATGTTGAAAATAATTAAATGCTTCTACAATCCTTTCAGTCAACTTGTTTCCATTTGGATGTGCAGTTAACTAGTATAAAAATAAAAACAAAATATTGTATCAGCTGTACTCCGTCACTTGCTTTGCTGCTGTGCGACCACCACCAGTCGCAGGCTGGCTGTGTATACTGCGATGACGCCCCTACGTGGATTCGAACCCGTACCGAAAGATCCCAAGCTCGTTACCCCAAGGCTACGGCTGACGGTTGGAGATTATGGAAACCTAGAGTTAAAAAATGTTCCAGAAGCAGCTTGGAATAGGCTGGTTGGATTTTTTATAAAGTCGCTTTGCCTTTTATATTTATTTGGCACAATACGCCAGCGAACTTACAACAATGTTAAAAAACCTAAGTCGTGTTTCAGGGAGTAAAAGTAATCTCGTTATGTAGCCGTTATTTATCTGGCTTGTAAACGTTGACAAATTGCATGTTCGGAATAATGGATGGAGTTATAATAGCTGATTTAAAATTCTTGAAATGAAGCATATCTTAAGAAGATATTTTGAAGCAGCGCGAAATATTCTTCCGTGATGCAATATTTTACCCAAATATTAAGATTAGCTTGCATATGTGTCATTTCGTTACTTGGATATTTTCCTTTTGTTACTCTGTCGTGTCATATATTTTCTGCAAGGCTTGTACGAATCAGACACTGGCTGTTTGCAAGTAAAAAGCACCTAAGTATCAATCCCCTACACCTCCTTATATGTGATATCATCGTTTGGCGGCATAGTGTAGAGAGTTAACCCCTTAAGTTCGTACGTCAAGACAGCTCCCCAAAACTGTTTCGCAAATGTTGACTTGATTACGGGGAATGCTGACTACAGGCAATCCAAAAATTCCCATTCATTAGAATAAACAAAAGAGTGCATTACTAATTACGCCACATCACAGGCTCGTAGAACATGCCACCACGTATGTACGACATATATATTGTAGTTCACCACACACGTGCTGCATATGCATAGAATTAGACATATCACAACAAGTTCAAAAGCAGCTGCATTGATGAATGCTGAATACTACTGAATTTGTTAGGCAAAGGCTTTGCTTCTAAAACCATGCTAGCAGTAAACTAGATATAAAGGCATTTTCATAAAAATCTATTGAATGACCAAATCAAAAGAGCTTGATTTGTCGATGAATTTTGCTATGACGGAACGCGTATTTATAGCAACAACCAAATGAACATTTACAATTCCGTATTCATACAGCCACAATTAAAAAGTACTTGCACACTAATAATACTTAAACTATCCTAACGGCACTTAACTCCTTCATATCATGGTTACTAAGCTCTACAACATATGTATCCGTAGCGCGACGTTTTACACAATTGTGTACATTTGTTAAAACACATTGCTACATTATTATTACATTTTTTCGTACCAGTGATTTTATACACAAATCACTGTTCATTGATTTCGTGGTATCGTTTGGTCCATTATACTTTCAGCAATAACGATTACCAGATTAGTAAAAGTAGTTCTATAAATGCAAGCGATTCTCCTGCATATTAGTTGGAAACAATATTTAATAATGTGGTGAGCAAGTAAGTTTTGAATATAGCAAAACGTAAGCTTCCATACCCATCACTGATCTAGAAACAAATACTTTAATCAAACACGCCATTTTAACATGAATTGTGTCGAAATATTATAGCATACAGATATTGGTTATAAAAGCTTTACTTTCACTTTAAATGTATACAATTCCAAAGTATCAGTGTCAACGTCAATGGTTATCAAAATCACGTCTATGACACATATACCTACTCAGATATATATTTTAGAAATCTTAGAAATAAACTCAACTTTGTTCGAGTAAATATTTCTTGATAGTTAAACCGCATAATAGCCAATGCATATATTTCATAATTGAAATTCATCATTTGTTAATTTACAAAATATTTGAGGCGTACATGCGTGCGAATTATTTGTAACTTATTTAATAGTAAAAACAAAATAACGTCTTAGCTTAAAATTTTTTTTCTTTTAACACCTTTTTCTACTCCTGGTGATTTTTGGAAGTTGCTGGTAACGCGGATTTCGTAGACCCTTTGATTTTCTTTGCAGCGCTGCATTTTGACGTCTTTTGCAACTCCAGGTCGCGCTTTAACCAATATTGCCAAGCTGGTTTGTCGTTTTCATCGCAGGAGCGCACTCTGCAGTAGTGAGTCACCGGAAAGATAGGTGGAACAAACACATGAATGCATTCCATAGCAGACCGACGTGCTGCTGGACTCCTTTTACAGCTGCCTCAGTCTTTGTTGAAAGTTAAGTTCATTTTGTTTGAGAAAACCAATGTCAGGAAATTGGGAAATGGTTTCAATGTGTGTGATCCGAGCAAATACTAGTAGTCGTTGCTATGGCTTAAATGAACGGAGCGACATTATTTGGCAAGCTGGAAATCGTGTTGAGGTTATGCTGGACACGTCGTGGTAGCCCCGTTTCTCTTGTCGCTCGCCATATGTTGATAACGTCTGCGAAATAAAATAATCGAGTGCAATTGAGCTCGGCAGATCTTCTATGAAAACCAAGAATAGACGAGGCTCTAATAACTACCTTTGGGGTGCACCCCACTCCCCTCACTTAGGTCCTACAGGGATTCTCGTACTTACACTTCCAACAGTCGTTCATGAAGGAAAGTAAAAATCCAACGCTGGAGTAAATCACCAATGAGTTGGATTTAATTTTATAAAGTATATTTCATTGATAAAAGCGATCATAACGTTTGTGAACTCCAGGAAAGTGACATCGACCTCTGCTCCAGTAACAACCCTTTTAGATCAGTTGCTTGGTGCAACCATCAATTTCGTATTGAATGAGCAGTTCTGCCTGAAGCCCTGTTGGTACGGTGATATACTGACAAAGAGTGGAACGTCATCGCCTGGCATAAAACCAGACCCAACCATCACCCGAACTTGCAGTGCAACAAAAAGGCTTCAATAATAACTCCCTGACTGTCGTGTGTACCAATGTCCCCTAATCTACCGCCATCACATTACGAGGTTAGTTGTCTGACAAGCAAGACCAGTGGAACTCACTGTACATTTTAATAAAGGTAGCAGCGAAGCCCATAAAAAGAGTGAATTACTCCTCTCCAGAAATCTGCGCACTATGGCGAACCGAGAATTATTAGGGTAACAATGTTGTTCGTCATTGATGTAGAAAAGGTTTTGCTCTCTGCAATGGCACTATACGATGGGCTTTGTAAAGTGAACATTTACATGAGGTCCGTTGGAGCACGCGACGATCTAAAAGCAACATCACAGATGGACGTATTAAGACGGAATATCTAAGCACCATCTTTATTTATGTCGTGCCAGCACTTGCTTCCCACGACAGTCATGGGGCCGATATCCAAGATTTGGAACAGCGGTGGTTTATTCGTGAAACACTTTCCTTTGGCAAAGTTATAGCCCGATCGCTCAAAATGTTACCTCTTTCACCAATTAACGGAGGAAGTTTATTAAGTATCCTAAACTCATGGTTCAGTCAGAGCAGACAACAATAGAAATGCTAGAACTTTGGCGGATACGTCGTAAAAGCCTTCCATCTGAACTTAGGTTAAAAGCTGCTGAATCTTTGCGAACACCGGACATGAGCTCACCTAAAAAGCATTCCTACCAGAGATTACGAATATACATCACTGTAGCGCTTTGTCAGGCGATTCTGCAGCAGGTCCGGACAAGGAATTGGTTGTGTCCTGACCTAACCAATTTTAAAACGGTGTCTCAGCGTCATCTGATCAAAACAACCAATAGTGGCCGATCACGCAACGATCGTCATTATACCACACTTGACTCCTTTGGCTCCCTGGGGGGGGGGGGTTTGGATACGGAGAAACTACCGTGCCTTTATACAGTTGCTCAAGACAATTTTAAATAATTTTTTAAGCCGTGTGATATTATCGGGGTGACGGAAACATGGTTGCCCACCGGGATGACAGGCGCCGAAGTGTCGCCGCAGGGCATGTCAATCATACGAAATGACAGGATTATCGAAGGTGGAGAGATTAATCTGTTGTACCAAGTTGGCCGACAGTGCGAGACCGTTGAGATTTAGACTTACAGTTCGCCGATTCTCTTTGGTGTCGCCTGGAATTAGATGGCAGACATTAGTATTCTTACTTTGGTACACCGCCCAACCAAACTCTGCACCGGAAATGGACTGCCACCATGCGACAAATTTAAGCTGCAGCCTAAAGCGAAATCACACAGATGCTTATGATAGGTGCTTTCAAAGTACACTGTTTACCAACCCCTGTTGCAATCGGAGAGCCATTCATAGCAGATCTGCAAGAGCTTATACCCATTGTTCCACTTTAAATTCATCTCACCACGCCCACTCGTATAAGAACAAGTAATAGACCATTGCTGGATCTTGTTTTCACCAACGAGGAACACGAGTATTGTATTGCTCGTAGAATACTATTTTGGTTGCAGAGATCATGCACTTATCGGTTTCAACTTCATCTGCTTTGCATAATATCGCAAACAGAACGCTGTGTTGTTAATTACCATTACGCGCAACGATCGCTTAGACAAGCTCGTCATTGCTACAACCCTTGCCGTTCACGGCTGAAAGCCATCCAAAGTCGCTTGGCTTGAATTAGTCAGCAAATTCAATAAACTTGTTACGAATGCCCCAGAGCCAAAAGTTTTCAGTGGGCCCAAAACCGTTTCCTTCGCGGGAAGCAGAACTAGAATGTAGATCACCATAAGCAACGCTTCCTGGCAAGAGTACAGATCATCCCGAACGCCAGCTAATTTGTACAGCTATGTAGCCCATCTTAACCAATATACTCAAGTGCTCATAGATGACAAAGTCGCATATTAGCAGCATATGGCGTAAACTTTCATCACTAACCACAACTTGCCGTACAAGCGTGTCAAAGGACGTAATAAGGTGAGGCAGAGAATTCCTTCTCTCCAGAGGACTAATGGCCCAAATAGAACTTCCGTAGAAGCACCAAACGCGTTGCGGAGGCAATCTGCTCCCACATTTCAGAGGGTCTTGCCACCAGACAAATTCCAACATTTGTTTTCCCGCCTCCATAACTTACCCACATCCATTTTACTACCGAAGCTGTTTTGAGGGAGCTGACGTCACTGCGCATCCACAGCTCCCCTGTAGTCGAGACAATGCACCCAGTGGCACTGGGAGCAACAGAAAGACAGCTAGTAAAACTTTGGACACAGTACTTCTAATGCTGTCTAGAAAAGTACCAAATTTCTGCGATGTAAAAGATTGGAATAATATCTCCGATTTACAAAGGCGGAAGCAGGACTGAGCATTCTAACTACCGCCCACTGTCTTTTCTCGCTGTATTATCCAAGATCATGAGATATCTCTTTGCCGATGCGTTAGTTTGTTATCTTAAAACGTTAAAATTATTGCTCCAAGCAACACCGTTTTCGTCGACAGCGAGCATGCACGACGACCTTGTTTGGGATAACGTTGTTTGCTCCAAGCAATCCGCAAACGTCACAAAACTGGTAATCACCACGTCAGCTTGCTACGATGGATGTTTGAACAAGACATCACTATTTTTAAAGGGATGCTAAATGCATATGTGCTTCCGGATGTCGAATATGCAATTCAAGCCTAGCATCCACAGCTGAAGCACGACCTTACTGCACTGGACCAACCTCAACGTCAGGCTTCTAAATACATTGGAATGCGTTACATTACATAGGAGCAGAGGCTGAGAAGTTCTGGTATACAACAGGCGGTAGCGCCGACCACGAGGCGACTTGATTACGGCATATTTGATTTTACACAATCCCAAGCATTGTGCCGCCGTGAGAGCAAAATTAGGAGCCACATCTTTAAAATGACAGTACAGTACAGCCGTCTGGCCTTTCTAGTAACGTTTTCCATTCGTTTGTGTCAAGCATGAAATGGTTTCCCCGAATCTGTTGTTTCAGCGCCCAAGCCAGCTATATTTAAATTTCAGTTGGATGATGCACGCTGCCACTTACATTTGTTAATTAATACTACTCTCCATCCTACCACTGAGAAGTAACGTGGATTACCTCTGTGCCTTTTGCAGCTATGCCAAAGCTCAGGGGGCAGGGCTACTGAAGTAAAAACCTTAAATCCATTATTTTGCTAGTAACACCATGAGATGCTTTCTTCATTACCGTTTTACGTTAACTCGGCAAGCCATTTAATGTGGCTTGTAACGCAATAGTTCTAAACCCGTATAAAACCATTGTTCATTACTCATTGGTTTTCTAGCGGCTGCATCTGTGCATCACGGATTTTAGATTAGATAACTGAAAACATAGGAGGCGGCGTTTCGGCGGTCATTATTAGTGTCAGCGTACTATCTCCCTTTTAAATAAGAGTGATGATCAATTTTGCCTCAATATCGTTGGAGTTTCTTTCTACTCTATGCATACAGAGCCATTGGATCAACACGATCATTGGTTGCTGATTGTATAGACCGGTACAGAGTTCTCGACACCTGGAGAACTGCGGATTTGTAGAGACCACAGTATCTAGATCACTGTTTCTGCAATACATTTACTTTTGAATAAAGATGACGGAGGGTCAATAGAAACAGGGATAGGAGTTTGGCTTGTATATACTTGAGTAATGGGACCGTAATAGCTCGGCTGTTTCCGTTGCTGATCGATAGCACCAGTCAGTCCTAACCTGCGCTGCAATTCCGCGCCAATGACGTGACTGTATAAGAGTTTGCGAATCGTATAGAACTGTTTCATTGGCATATGTTGAGGCATCACTTGCCTACGTGAAGCAACTTCACGCAAATTTATCTGTGTCACGTATGAAGTCCAAGTTTGAGTGTCGAGTTGCTTGTGAGATCTTCATGCTGTGTATCTCAAGGACACGCATACACCTGTTCTGCTCCTCAGATAGGACCTGCGTTTCTTTTAATATCGGAATTTCCTGTACCAGTGCCTGCAGTACCGGCGTCCTAGAGATTTTGAGAAGGTTTTCAAAGCTAGTTCTTGAGGGTATTCATTTAAGATCACAATGACTCCTCAACAAGCCCGGACAAATGTTGTTGCGCCTAACAGTATTTGAATCATCATTCATCTTTTTAGAATACGCGGCGAAACATACGTATGCAAACAGTAATAATAAGCTATTCACGGCAACAAATTTGTGTGTAAACGGTTCTGGCGACCATGAGATGTTCGCAAGCGATTAAAGATAAATTACCGACAGCTTGTTAGAACTTCGATATCTAGTGGGACAGATTAAATGCTTGTATAGACTGAAGCCGGAAAATAGATCTTGTACACAGATTGTGTATTGATTGCTTTCGGATGCCGCCATTCTCAGTTCATGCAGATGATCTTATTCCGTGATTAGAGTGGGACTGTATGAATGTTCAAAGCAACCTAAAGACCTTGGTTTAGTATAGAGTAAATATTACACCTTCTGTAAAAAACCGATGCCCTCGGTAAATGATTTCGCTCTTGTACATTATCTGAACGGCATTTAAAAAATACTAGTAGTGCATCTGACCATCGATATGGCACTCTATTTGGACAAGAAGTTACTGCATTCATATGACCTGCCCAGTGCATTTAAAGCAGCCATTAATTTTTGCGACTTTTATTTCCATCCACATAAAGTTTCAAACAGATGGAACCAATTGAGAATATATTGCGGACTTTCATTTTTGATTGCATTCTATCATCTTAGCACTAGAAAATAATACAGCACACAAGTTGAACCAGGTGTCATCTCTTATTCTTAACATCTAGCTAATGCGTATGATGAGTCAATAGGAATCACAACATACTCTTATACTTCAGTAAGATAGTATTGAAAGGAGGGTTGCAAAATTTTACTCATTTTTTGTAAAACTTCTATTTCTCTCAAATTCATTACCGCCATATTTCAGTTACCTATTAACGCCAACATTGCAGGCCATTCCGATAAATTCAATGATGATGTGCTAACTGGGAAGAATATTTATTTTTTCTACTATGTTGTTAACTGATTCTGGGGCTAGAGTTAGAGTTTTTCGTCTTACTCAGGAGATTCAGTGGATCGAAAATAAGCCAATATTATTAAATAATTTAATACCTTATGTTTGGTGGTTATAAACACTTGCACATTAAGGTTTAATTTTGAATTACGGAATGCTGTTAGAATTCAATTTTAGCAAGCAAATTGCTTTTCTCTTCACGGGGTGTTAAAATCTATTTTGCGATTGCTTAAATGTATATATTTTTGATAAATGGTCCAAAACTTCTACCATTTTAATTGTTTGATCTCACTTATTAGGAATATATGTATCTAGATGTGTACATTTGTTATGTAACTGGAAATTTCTTTTTATCCGTAGGCTGTACGCTCAATCATGCGCTATATTGCACTGATGATATTATTAAGCATAGCAATAAAAATACTTCTGGCAATAGGTTTAGATCGGAATGTAGATAAACGTTATACCCAACTTACCCAATGTCTGCTTTAAAAGTTGCCTCTCATAAACTAGTGGGCCATAGTTGGGACCTATTTAGGAAGCCGCTATCCCACTATCACTTTTCCTGTCATTTATTACAGCAACATACACCCAGCACATGTAGTATGCTTTGTCACAGATATATAACTCATCTGATAATGTCTCCCTATTAGTTCCTTAGAGCGCTTCGATATGTTCCTAGATTTAGACTACAGTCCCAAAGTTGTTTCCTTTTTCTAGGACATCTGTTGCTCAGTTTCTGACTTGTATATGCCAATTCGCTCGTTAACCTAATTCTACTATATCCAAGAACAAAAAACATACACGCGCAAAACAAAATATTGGTTCGAAATTAGGGTTTTTCATATTTAGCTAGAAGGCATTTTAGCACAGTCAGTGTATGCTGGATTAGCTCGTTGTGATATCAACGAATAATTACCGTTAATCTTACGGGTGCACAAGTCTATCATGCGTACTATAAAAGAAAATCAACCATCGAAAAAATTTAGGGAAGGCTGCCAGATTTAAGCTGAACATTTTAGCTGAAGTGCCACTAATACTACAGTAAATAATTCACGGAATCATTTTCACGAGTATCCCTATTGTAAGTAACATCAAGTTTCAACGCTGCAAATGGTACTCTCTTCAAATATGTATATTTCATCCGAACCATTATATGCAGCTTACTAACTGAGAGCAATCACCCATATGCAAAATGGTACGTCACTGGGATAATTAAAAAAGCTTACTAATAACTTTTAACCTATCAAGCTAGCATCTGGCTCGTATGTATTAAAATGAATTGAATATCATCGATCACCAAAACAGCGGCTTATGATGGTCAAATAATGGCAAACGCAAGATTATTTATAACGTTTAAAGTTTAGCTATAGACAAATAGACTGAAAGGTTTGGTTTTCAAAACGGCAGTTGAAAAATCAATTTTAGTATTGCAGATGCATTAAATTTTCAAAAGGTATCCGATCAGTCTTGTTTGACCTAATAAATTATTATTTAGCCAAATTACCTGGGCTCTACTGGACTTGGTTCTAAATTTGTATGCAATTGAATGTGTCCAAGATGCCAGCAATACTATAAATGCGATATGTATTACGCCTTCTTATGAAAATAAAATACAACTTGCAGGTTTCCAGTAAGATTTCAGACCACCTTCAGTCGAATTGACACCGAAATATCACTAATCGTAATCAGGAAGTTTCGATTAGTTCCAGGATCAACAGGAGTACATCCAACTACAGTTGCTTACAACACTGAGTAGGTAGATGCATTCATTCTGGTGCAACAAGAAAGATGGCTCGTTCACATTGCTGATCCTTCCACAATAGCTGAATACTATGGCACCTTAAAAACTGAAATTTTTACCCCACTTGATGTACTAAAGCTAGTGCAACAAATTGGCCATGTTGTTCACCTGATTTACAGTTACCAGTACTGCCATTTTGTTGAATATTGGCCAAAAGTTTAATGTATTAATGTGCTTTGTCCTTTAATGCATGGACAATAGCAGCAGGCTGTATCGTAACGGACTGCGCATGCTTTGCGGGCTCAAACCTAGCTTTCGCACATTGTTTGAAGAGGTTACCACTTGCCTCTTTTCCATCATTAAAACAATGCTAGAGTACATTTCACCCACCTGATTTTGGTTACCCGAGGCTAGACACAAATGATCGAACCGGTCCAACACATTTCCACCAGGATTATCCCGAGTTTACGGGGCTTAGGTTATAAAGAAGCTGACGAGAAACTAGGATTCTACACCTTGTCCTACCATCGGGTGCGAGTCGATCTCATTATGACCTACTGTCCTCTACAGCTCGGTGACTTCCCCATGCTGAGACCAATGGTGCAATTCCGAGGACCATACAGCACACGCGGACACAGCGACGAAGTCGCCGTGCCGGATGTGAAGAGAGTTCCCCACCCAGTGTGCTTTGAACGGAGAATGGTACATATTTGGTACAGTTTGCCTACACACGCGATGGAGAAAACGTTGATTCAGCAGTTCAAAACCTTGTTAGATTTATATTTTACCCATATTCAATTCAGAAAACAATTGCACACTTACGATGACATGTCACAATTATGAGTTCTACAATACCGTGAGTCAGAAATTTTATATATAATATGAGAACCATAATGATATACTCGGCTGACAATTTTTATAAGATTTTTCAGTATATTTCGAAGGAGTTGTATATAATTCATTTCGACTTGCTCTATAATACGGTATTCAAGATTCAGTATTCAGAGTAGGTTTCTACCGTAACAGTAGAATTAAGGTGGAAATTGGTCCAAAAGTATATCCTCGGTTACACTACCAAAAACTGAGTGCACAATTTTTGTCATCTAAAAGAACATCGAACTGAGATCGACATTTATGCAGAGACGTACTGCGATCAGAAAACAGTATCTGATTAGATTAGAAGCATTATTTGATGCTGTACTCCCGAAGCAAGATCCGTTTTTTTCTGCGTGTTAACAGCCCTTATGCAACAATACTGATCATATTAACATTAAGAAATACTTCACAGATTATGCCATAACAAAATGCTGTTTCTTAGCCAATTGTGCTACCAAAACTCTCAGAGGACAATTTCGTTCAGCCTCCATCATTAAGAAACGCTAAGCAGCGCTGTATTTTAATCTTATCATTTCACATCAACGGAGATTTTTCAGCACCCTGTGAGCAGTTTACTAAACACCTCAAGTTCTGCTTCTATCTCTACTGCCAAAGCAAATCCGTTTATTTACTCATAAACAGATTGTCATCATCATCGTGCAATGTTTCATGATATTTTTGTTAAGTAAAAATTTACTCTACTAGATACTATTTTGTGATTATGAACCATTGTTTGTATCAATGTAGGTAGTATTACTGCAGCTGTACAGTAAAACTTCAGCATGTAGCTTGTTTCCTTATGTGTATGGAAGCGCAATTATAAACCATATTTCTCCTTAGAAAATGCATTCTTTCCTTTGCATTCATTCTCTTGTACTGGTCAAAAGCAATTCCTACCGGGAACTTATGGAACAGGGTTTGGTGGGCTACGCTCTTACTAATTAAACTGAAAATACAAGCTGCGTCCTCCGCTACTCTAACAGCTCATTTCACGTTTTATCAACCTGCTAGCACTAAACATGACGTTTACAGGCCTGTCAGGATAGCGCTGTTGCCAAGGAAGTAAGTGTACACATTTTGTCTTATTGCCTGTATATTCGTTATATTGACAGACTTGGAAAACGTGTGCATTTGATTTTCGCAGTAATTGTGGTTATAATTATGATGCTCTTTCAGGTTTGATGTTGCAGCTCAACTAGACAATTAACTATAAAGTGTATTAAATTCAGCGTGCAAAGATGTGGGTTCACATAAGGAGCCGACTGAAAAATATACCAGCATTTCGCAAGTTATTAAACAATACGTTTTTAAATCATTTCATTTTACTTAACTGAATGGCAAATCTCATAAGTTTGGCGAGGTTGGTGGATTTACAAACTGCATTTCCATACCTCTTTAATTTTTGTCTTTTATCGAAAGATACCGGATTAAAGCTTGCTCACGACTTCCTTGTAAGCCGTACTGCTCCTAAAACTAATTTGGAAATGTTCATTCTCTGGTCGTGGTCCCGGATTTTATCCACAACTCCTTTAAATTTCATGAAGTTTGCATCTCACTCTCTCACACTAACAACCTAACATCTTTTTCAAAAACATTCCCATAGTAATCTGGGTCGATATAATATGCAGCCTATCCATTGCTATACTTGGTATACTTCAAGACAAATGGAGGTACGATTCAACTCAGAGGCCTGGGCAAAACGTTACATACGGCTACATGCAAGTTAACGGGGTTTTAGCACAGTTTACGTAAAAACAGTTTAAACTGAAGCTGTATTTATCAGAAGGATTGTTAGATTGAGACCAAGACTGCATTGGTACTGATCCAAATGTTTAATTGTATAATACAGTCATCCGCGGAACCACCTCCTGGGAACTTGCTTCCATGCTCGGTATTAATTTAGAAGCTTTTACCCGCACTTCCATTAAGCATTTGGTCATGTGTCCGTATGTTACAAGCCAGCACCTGCTTTTTCCAAATGTAAAGCATTTGTATACGCAAGAGTCATGGGCTATCACATCATTTAGTCCATTAACTTTTTCCTTTCAGTTCGAGCATGGCATGTAATTGTATCGCAAAATAATACTAAGCAGCATAACTCAAAAAGACATTTGGATAGCTAAATAATTTCCCATTACTTATGAGCTACAAAATGGTTTCAACAACTTGATTGTTATTTATGCAAGCGTGACTGCCTGTATTATTACTAACTGATTGTGATAAGAGCAGCATTTATTTTCTTAGTATCTTATGAAAAACTTCACAAAGTTTATCCAGATGAATGGATGCCTTAGTGTGTCACTAGTATAGGTCTTCGTTACCATGAACCATAATGCGTGATCACAGTTATTAACACGTAGTGAATTATCATACAGTATATAATTTATATATGCCTCCAAATTTAGGGAGCTTCGCACAACAATTTGTCTTTTATAACCTTACCGTTGTTAACCCTTATCTATTAAAAACAAAGAATTTGATCATACCGTATTTAAACGTTTACTTGATGAACGCAGCTAATGGCATACGGAGGTTTAGCAAAACATATTCCGTGGTCAATTGTTTGCCTTGTCCATTGGACTAGGTTGATAAATCAAGATTTATCTTAGCACATATAAATAAATCTTAAATTATAGATATTTTTATATAGTTAAAACAAATGCATCTGCATAAAGCGGCTATAACAGTACCTACGCATTTGGATCAGACCTAAGTTTAAGTGGGAGAATCCTTTTATTTAAGTGTAAATAGTGCAATATAAGGGCGACTGCATCCAGTGTATTTTTAAATTCAACCTGTGTTCAGAAAAATAACTTTTATTGATCTTGCAAATAATCCTTTATTTGGTTTTAGCAATTTCATCACCAGGCTGTGCGCGGTAAGCCGCGCTGCTCAAAATGCGTTCGTAAAAGCAGGCATACAAATAATGATCAGATTCTTGTTTTATGAGGTATTCAGGTTAAATAAATTTAAAGCCTCTGCATACGCGAAATAAACGATCAGCCCGAATTTGTCTCCCTATTGCTAGCTTTCTAGGTATAATTAAATAAGAAGAAGATAAAAAGAGCACCTATTCTTATTGAGGTTGCTAGCACTTACTCAAAATTTTATAACAGAAGAGCTTTTTCGATTAGAAATTTATTGTATCAAATTCCTGAGCTGCTCCACTTTTCAGTATGCCGTAAAAATTAGCAGTCAGTTTACTTACTCTAACAGTCTTATGACTACTATAGAACAGCATATCTTATTATTGAGGAACAGTATGTAAATATCAAACTACGAGCATTTAGCAGCGTAATGCTAACTAGACAGGTCTCTGAATGTTTCATTCTAGAAATGCACCAATTTAGCGTAGTAACTTGGTAGTTTATAGATTAGATTTGAGATAAACCTGTGAGAATCGGCCGTAAGAACATGTTTAGCGGCGCGTTTTTCATAAATGTTATCTCGCTGTGCCTAGTGCAGAATTTCCTGCGTGGCCATGCTAAGCTGAAAATGCATCAAGTAATCCGTGCAGACTCCTGAAATTATTGCGGATATCCGGCTTGTAGTAAGCAATTATTCGAAAATACCTGAGAATTAGAAGCGTAAAAGGGTAGACTAGATTATTAGGCATTAGTGTTCCTCTTGTTACTAAACAGTAGGTAGTACCAAATATATAATAGTTTGACACCATTTTCTTACCACTGCAGAATAAAGTTAAAAGTCATACTCATTGTTTAATTCAGTTGTTAGTATGGCGATCTTATAATGGTGCATAGCACCCATATTAACCCCATCATCTCATAAAGACAGCTATCAGGAAGCATTCTTATCAATTAACAGAGAGCATTTATTTTGTGTTATACCAGACAATACATCTAGATGAAATCCCGAAGGAAAGGTTTGCTCCTCAGCTGACCAAAAAGATTAGAGCTATTTTGATTTCGTTCGTTTCTTTTGTTAATTTCAACAAATTTACTTGTTTGGTTGAGACATGACTGTGCTTAAAATACAAAATGTAACTCAGTTTATCGGGATAACTTGTAATTTACTTGAAATAAGTAAGCATCTAATATTGCAGTGTACCCCTTAATACGTGTCCTTTCTTCGACACATGTACTGATTATACTTACCTAGATTCTGCCACAACATTTTTAAAGCATTTGATTTGTCACTTATCACCATCAGTTTCCTAGTTTAAGGGAAGTGATTGTTTACTTGTGGTATATATGTAGGTATGTATATATGTATCTATAACGAAAACAACAACGCGATATAAATTTAAAAAAAAATTCAGTACGAAGATTCTAAGTGGCATTACAACAAAATCAACTTAACTTTTCGGTAAACCACTTGCATTTTGCGATTTCGGTCACTAAGAATATTTCCATACTTTCGTTATCCAAAATGATTTGCGTTTGTCAAGTCGGACATATGATAACACCCTTTACGTTTATATGGTGTAGATCTACCTCCAGATGGACAGCTAAACACATTTATCATGAAGCTGATTAAAAGCACAACGAACACAAGCCAAATTGTTAGAATGAAATCGTTTTGGGACATATGATGTACACAAAGCCTTCTTTGTCAGGAAGGGATGAATAAAGTTGATTTATGTGTGTAGCAAGCACTTTCTAGAAATCGTAAATCCATTTTTAGCAGGTAAGCAATCTAGAAAACCAAAACATTTTTCAGACGACATTACGTTTCATTAAAACTTGCAGACATGCTGCAGCAGTTAATAAACGTTACGTTTTCTAGGTTACGCAAAAAGCAAGCATATATAGCATCGGTTAAACCTAAATTCTTAACAATAACTGCATGCGTTTGCTGGATGTGAATTGTTACACAAAGCAACAATCAACATATTTTAATATAACTATGAATCTTAAGTACATTGCATTTCCGGTATCTCTTTTTGAAAGCGCATATTTCAGTATATTGGTCGGGGTTTTGAATGCAAAGAAACTCAGGTGCAGAAAATAAGGAGGTACAAGCATTTGTCACTTTAAATTTCACTAAAAATTGAGGTTTCGATGTATTTAGCTTGTTTTTGAACGTAGTACCTATGCTATTTTTAATCCTTATTTCCAGACATTAGTATGTTTTTAATGAATTGTGCGTGGTTTAGTAATATTTCGTAATGTTGACGTGCCAGCGTAATATATCACCTAGCTGTTGCAATTAGAATTCCTTGGCTTTAGTTAAGCGATGTATGATCAAATACTCCAATTACCCACTAAGTTTAAATCGCTTTACTTTTGCAGATAATTACGCAGCCTTTCGAAGAAGCATTTGGCAAATAATTTTGGCCGCTTCCTTTTAATTCAAAGCTAATTACCGATACTTAACTCAATCATTTCATTTACATTTCCAAGCATAAAATTAGAAGAGCTGGATCATTAGATAACGCCATTATTTAGTGCATTTTTATCAATCACAAAAGCATGAAGAAATAGAACTTAAACAAACCGTGATCAAAGACTTGAAAACGCATGAACCTGCAATGTATCCTTAGAGACAATGTCAGCTCTTTTAGAATGAATAGCGATGATCCTCCGCAATCGACACGCTAGCCACCAATAGCCTAAGGATTTGGGACTGCTGATCAAGTATTACAAATGTGAACGACTAATTAGGTTTAACTAGGTCAGCGGTAGTCAGCAAGTGTCTAGCGACTAATGAGGTAACTCGGATTATCTAGTGAACTGATTCCATCGTCACAGATGCCGTTCTGCTACGCAAACCCATTGGGATATGTTCATTGTTTGACTGAGCATGTCGTGTTCCGTTTTACGCAAAACTATTAAGATAAACTTAAAAGACACACACACATTTATACGTAGCAATCAATTTTCAGCTATGAGTTGTTACTAATAATTCGGACAACATAGTCAATAAAATATCAGTTATTGACATTCACACATCCAAAAGAGTTCGTTGTAATGTCTCAAATGGCATTACCCCCTAGCCAAACATGGAGTTGATGAACACGTCCTTCCACATGTGAGTTCCATAAGTTTTGCATTGGTAAAGGAAAAAGTTAGGAAGCAAAGAAAATTTATGTTGCTGTTTAGGAATATGGCTCTAAGTTTAAAATACACATGAAGAGACACGAAAACCGTACATCGGTTTAGAGAGAGACGTCGAATATCCTCTGGTTCAACTATTGAATATGCTTTTATTGACCGTTGCGGTGCGCATTTCAAAACTTTATGATAAATGTGTAAACGTACCATGACGTATGATACGTAGGCGCTACAAAGAAGCGGCCATCTATTAAACCAAATCAAATTTTTATTATCTGATCAGTATTCATAACCGTTACGTAGTTGAGAGCAGACTCATGAGTTCAAACGATGTAGGTTCAATTTTCTTGGTTAAATACTCCAATCTTCCAGTACAACTAAAGTTAATTGTATCATCATGTTATATTTAACTAGAATCTAGCAAAATAACAAGCATATTGATAAGGTAAAAGATTACAGTGCTTACAATTAATATGACCATGTGATAAATTTGTATGTTATATATAAACAAAGAAAGCAAATGATTAGATCAACGTGGCCACACTTTTAGCAAATCTAATGAATTTTTACAATCTTGAGTTCAACACGGGATTATAGATTATTCATATATGCCCAGTTTTAACGGAGGCTCGTGTTGCTCCAGCAATATGAGGTTTGCTATTTCTAGCAATCCGTTTTTGCCAACATTAAAATAACTAGTAATAGAAGCACTTTGCTTTAGGTTGAAAGAATTGAAAGCTTACCTTCACAATAAAATGAAGAATTTTGCACCTGACTCAAATGCTGGTACGCTGAGTTTATAACTACTCTTTAAAAGGGATCAGGAAAGGACCTCATTTAGCAACCCTAGTACCGGTATTTGCCTCATGTGAACACTATATAAGCCGTAAAAGTGGCTTTCTCAATGAAGTTGCTGAAGTAAATTGACTGATCATTACTTCTGCGCTTAAGGAGAGAAATAAGTCTTATTACATCTGGTGACGTCATGGAAGGTTGGAAAGTACTGCAACATTTAAGCTATACCCGCCTACTCCTTTTTGATCAATATGTCGAAGCCAACATTGTAGGATCACTGACAACGTGTTCGTGTAGTAGTTTTATCAAAAAATGTTTCATGTCCCTGGTGTCGATAGCTGCTAAGCTCAACCATGCCTCAGTTATTGTGTCAAGGCGCTAAACTAAAGGTACAAAATATTTTAAAATTTGTTAGGCTTGCTGATAAGACTTAGATCATTGGTTAATAAGCCAATGCTCAGCTAGGATTTTAGTAGTGATTCTGATTACGTAAGTTATTGGTGTAATGTTCAGCCGTATAGTAAACATTTGGTCAATTATAAAGGTTGCGTAGGGCACTGATATGCGAATTTGCGTCAGATCAGGTTGGAAACATTCAACGGACGTCCCCTGTGTAATGTAAGGAAGATAATCCCAAATTCCAGTAGCTGAATCCCCGTTGTTTCCTAAAGCGCTGCTACCCCAGTCTATATAATAAGCTCAGATCCTTAACTAATAAAAAGTGTAGGTCATCAACCTTCTTGACATACGGCTGTATCGTTAGGATTCGACAATGTATGCGGTACGTCAATTGCAATCATTTGTTTTGCGAAGCTACGCCACCGACTGTAGTACAACACTATCTACGAGGTGAATACTATGTGCGCATTAAAACCTCTAATATACGAAGTCAAACATCCTGCTCTCAGTATTGCTATACTTGGAACAGTATATTAAAATCTAAACTATACCCTCAGTACCCGCCATGTGGTTGCAATGTGGCAAGCAATGGTGATTAAAATATGGTGATTAAAATGTTAGCATTTTCTGATCGTTAAGGTAATCTTAATATCCGTGGTTTGCCTGTTTAGGATCTACGAATCTACTTGTGTAACGGCAAATGAGCATTGCTTTATCATCAAGCCAGATAACAACACCATGATTATTTCTACTTCCGCAAAGGATTCCACACACTGAGAGGTGCGGACTTGCAATATATGGCCTCGTACTCAAATAGGATTAGATGGCAAATTCATGCTGATCGTCATTTCAGTCAGTTATTTATCCTTTCTCCAACAGATTTGATATACAATTTTCCAGACCCACATATAATAATCTTCCTACAACATTTGCTTTTTTCTGGGCATGTGGATACAAGCTGTCTCACAGCGTCGACAATATGTTTAATTATATATGTATACAAATATCTACAAATACTGTCTAAAAAGTAATATGTTACCACACATCCGTCCCATTGACATCTGTTTTCACAGCACTAGGCAAAAGCAAACATTCATAAGTTTTAACGATCATCAAAACCCCCCATTGCAATCGGAAACATTTGACTCCCCAAATATGTAGGAAAACTAATACCCTCTGGCGCCTCATGCTTACTAAGTACATCTAAAATAGCATTGTAAGATTTCGAGCGACCCAGTGAATCAACTGCTACAGAAAACGTAACGCTACATCCGATTTTTCAAGATGGCTTCTGAATGGAAGACCTGAGTCCACAAAATTTGAATGTTAATTACTCGCTACTAAGGCCATCAAAGGACATTAGATACTATTACTACATGACGCCACAGCATTGAAATTCATGGTGTCTGAGGGCGCTAGAAATGTAGCCGCTTGCAATTATGGTAGCTTTTGTCTCATGATGTACACTGTTACCTTCAAACTACTACCAGTTCGGTAACAACAGTTTGAAACAGTAAACACATGTTGGAATGAATTGGCGGTGGCCGTACTAGCCGATATCGAAAATAATACTACATTATCTGTATGAGTTGTAAAAGACATGCACTAAGGTTGCAATTATCATAGTTAGCGGCAGTCCTGATTTCCTCTAACAATGTATGATCACAGGAGCCTACAAAGTAGAATTACCATTGTCCAACTTTTTCTGCTGGTCTGACTCAAACAGGTGAAATTAACAGTGTGGGCTGCTGCGGTGATACGTTATGCAAAGGAAGATTGTGATCGTTGATCTCGGGCGCAGTCTTCCGGCACCCGTTATGGTACGTAGCAGTCCGCTGACCTGCCTCACCAAAACTATACGCAGATACTGATGTATACTCAGGGTGTGCTGTACTTTCTTCCAAGTCTATCAGAAGTCTGACTATCTCTACCTGCAATTCAAGCAGGCGCCAAATTTTCAGCCACTCAACTCAAAAGCTACCACCTGTTGCTTAAACCGCCCAAGTTTAAAAAGACAGACGAACGTGTAGAGACATTGTCATGTCCAACCATATCGAAACAGGTGAAGCACAACATGTGACAGTGTCATCATGAAAATCGTCATCGACTTGCCGAAATTCTTTAGTTGCCACAGGTTTTCCGGTAAATATGCTATAAAGATATGATCCAAATGTATCACTAAAGAAAATGTTGAAACGAGTAGTTAAAATTTTAAATTTCACTTCAAAGCGAGAATGATTGTTAGGTATCTGAACAAAAGAAAATGTTCATGATCACTGCAATAAGTTTGAAATGCGCGTCTCACAAATATTCACATCAAAAGTAGGCTCCTTAAAATGTTGTAACCGTGAAATCGTCTGGTAACCAAGAGCTAAATTATTCCATCCGTGTCTGGCTCCTGGGCAAGGGATTCAGCCGGGGTATTCCACCAATGGTAAAGGGCTTATTTAAGTTCAGAGATGAAATTATGATCTCAAAACCAGAGTAAATATATTAAGAAATGTAATAAAGTTAGTGTATTAGGTAACTCATGCAGGAAGGTGTGCTAAGGAAACCAGGTTGAGATTTGTTACCCAGGACCACAGAACTAAGGCATTTTAGCAATGTATATCGATTACCTTCTCAAACAGAATAACGATAGGGAATTACTATGAATCACTCTGTAACTAGTAAATAATTTTATGAGCGTTTAGTGGCTTGAGATGATTACCGAGTTTCTCTAGTAATCAGGAAAATATCTAGTTACGAACAAAAATGTGAACACATTCAACAAATGTCGAGGTAAATATAGTTATCAGCAAATAATAAATGCCGAAGGTGTGTCATTAAAAACCAACCTGCGAAAAGGCCTGATGGTTTTTTTTAACTGCTGAACGATGTGCGGGGACATTTTGACACTGCACAGGCTATTGGTCGTAATGGATTAAGGGAATTCAGTTATTGGGTCAGATTCAAAAATGATAGATGCAGCAAAGGAGGAACCGAATGTCTTATCAAAGACAAGCGGGTCACGAAGATTTTTGTCATGTTTTTCTAGAGCTTCGCGGAAAGGAAAGATTTGCTGTTGCTTATAAGAATATGAATAACAAATTGTTTCTTTGTTCCACCCCTTTTCCTAGCATATATTCTTTCTAGCGTTTGCATCGCATTGCTCGCAGTCAAATGGTACACCTGTAATATTTTGTAAGCTATTTAATATGGTAACGCGTGGCATCAGTACGTACCAACGGAACTAAGGTTATGCGTGCTAAGTCGCACTTTTAAAACCTGGCTATTAATCGCTCTCTGGATAAGTCCGTAACGGGAGCAGATGAAGTGGTTGCCTGAAAATCAGTTCTAATGTCACTTACCGTCAATCGTCGCATTACAAAAGGTGCGTTTCATGACAGAAACTCGCTTGTTTTAGATCAGTCAATTTCTTCACACAGTTTAACCTAAAATCTATAGTACAGTTTCTTTCTAAAGACGGGATAACTTGATTAACGAAGTGCAGAACAGGTTGTTAGACTGCAACAAAAAACAAATTTCATTTAGTGAACATGTTCTCTGTCAGTTGGATAATTTCCACCTGGTTGCACTTTGACTTTCTGCCCTAAATTGGTTTTTCAGCCACAGTGCCCAAGTAATCACTATGAACCAAATTGATTTTAGCAAAGCAACCACTGTATAGCAAAGCAAACCAATGTTCTGCTTCAGCGAGTGCACGCTGTTTCAACTGCTGTCAAACCTAAAAGAAACTGGAAAAAATGTGAAATACGAGTAGATGTTGTGCAACATCAACTTTATTTGCTCATGGCTAACGCACACTTTATGTTTATTTGATGAAACACACAGCGTTACTGCTACTAATGAATTTGGAAATCAAACCTGAAGACGGTATCACAGCTCAGTGTCCTAATTCAGCAAATTTAATCAATTTAAATCTATGAAGCACACGAAATTAGAAGTTGAAATGGGTTGCTATGAGTAAAGTGTCTAATATTCTATTTAATTCACTTTTCATTAAATACCTTAGACAACTAATTTACTGTTTGAGGGTACGTAAAATGACTTGTTTGGGATGTTGTACTTGTAACCTGAACCAGAAATACGTGGCAGTATTTCGGCTGGCTTTACTTTTACAAAGATTTAAAGTAAACCAGTGTTCTAAAAGTCAAGTATATCCAGCCACTTTGCCGTCAGGTAAGTGAAAAGTAAAGCTCACATTGACTGAAAAAGACCAAATGCAGGAGGGAGAAGATTATGTTTCCACTAATAGAAATATATTAAAAATTCAAGCTGAAATGATTGGGTTGAGATATTATAAGCTTAAAATACCCTTTCTAATTACTAATAGGAATAACAGATAAACAGACGTCTTGAGAGGACACCGTCTTCTTGTGCATTATAATTAGCCACGTATTTACGAACAAACAAGAAACTATAATAAGATTATGTCGAATCGAATGCAGGTCAAGTGCTTTACGAATGATGTTATAACTGCACCTGGTCAGGCTGTTTCTCTTGGAGATAATCTAGAAAAAAGCTTTATTTTGTTTATTTATCGTCAAAGGAGATACAAGGCATGTAAATAGTTTAGATCAGGAATGGTGGAGTAACTGAAATGAATGCGTCAAAGGGATACCAACATTTACAGTATGCTCAACTTCACCGATTTGCTGCTTCTATAACGTGTTTGGTATAGCGATATATACAAAGTACAGAAGAATCCGTTTCCGTAATCAGTGACTTTGATGTATCGAAATGGAAACTAAATTTCCTATGGTTTACACAGCATAAAAGGCAATTAGTAAACAACAAGTAAAGCAGATATAAGCGCTACTGCTCATTTTACTGAAGGATGTGTAATGCGTGAAGTAACGAAAATTTGAGAAAGCTGATTTTCTCATATACTCGCCCTGCTCTTCCTTGATTCTTTAGTCTAGCACCCATGCTCTGTGGACTATCTTTGGGCGTGCGGGCTTAGATTAAGACGATACGTTTATGTGTTTTGTCTAACGGGACTAAACATCGGTAGAATAAAATTGGATGCTCAATACAAAAATATTAATTTCAGTACTTCAACTAAACTATTTCTAGATATTTTGTACAGAGGTTATACATTATAAGCACTATGTCGGTTTTTCAAGTGTTAACATTTACTTTGAATAAGCGACATGTTTAGAGTCACATGTTATAATTGTACTAAGATAAATTAACAAGAAACAACGATTCACAATGATGCAATCGTCTTGGTATACTTCGCGAACTCTTCATATCAAATGTTCGTTCCATTCAAGTAAGCTGAAAAACAATTAATTGAGTAACCTCCCAGCAGCTTGGTTTGAGGCCAGCCAACTCCCCTGCAAAGTGTTATCTTGCTACGACAGGGTACGACAAGACTAGCTATTCCGTAGTTAGCTTGTAAACCATTACGGTTTTGCTGTCTTCCAGGGCGCAGTGGTGTTAGCTGTTCATTTGTCGTTCAATTTATGGGCAGTCATTATTCCGGATCCTGAGCAATCTGATGGATGCGCAGTATTGAGGGGACCCAGCAGGTCGAAACTTTGGCCAGACGTTTTTCAGACATGTGGAAGCTGTGCTCATCAACCCTCAATTTATTATATCAAATAATCCTTTACACATTATTCAGTGCTATGAAAAAGCTGTAAAATGCTAAAACATTCCTTAAATGTATGGCCAGTGGCATGCACTGGCTTTTATAATTTAGCTGACTACAGATGTGCTGCATCAAATCAGTCTTCGAGAATTTTGCAATTGTTGTGCTATCAAACATACTTCTATGAAATTTCTTGCATTGGCTGTCCGTATATGCTTCAGCTTACTTTTGTTTCGAAATGTCACAACAGTTAAATTGAGATTGTAAATTGCAGATAAAAGCAAATATGAAATATGTCCAGTAGGCTCAGTTCTTTATAAAATAGGAAGTTCTCTTTAGAGTAGCTCTTTGTCAGAATGTTTGGAATAGTTTGAGTAATTATCCTATATTGATAATCGGAATGATCTGTGTCGTACCAAAACGTTTATTCTCTGGAATGTTACAGTGTACTGGATATTATTTAAAAATAAATGAATTTGGTGCCACATTTGTACCATACTTAATTTAAACAATTAATACAGTTTGTGAGGAAAGGTTGTACTAGCAATTTGTTCAAAAGGCGATAAGATGAGACATTCCATCCCTTTAAGTGTATGTATGTATGTTTGAATTCACCAATGTATGTTGCAAATATATAGGGTGCTTGTTGTTAATAAGACACATTACTTTACACGTTAAACGTACGAAAACCTTCATTAAACACAGGGTACTTTCCACCTCAATAGAGGCAATCCATAACCAAAACATGATGTGTCAAAACAGATATAAACCTGTAATAAACCTGCCGAAATTTATATTCCATATACTAGAAAGAATAAGCAGTGAACCCGTCGCCAAAATGCTAGCAGTTTCGTCTACTCAAGTTCCTACACTATGGCTGTCACAAATATTTACTAGTGCACAGGTCAACAATGTATTGCTTGTGTAACGGCAACCTCATACGGTGGCATTTGCTTTTCCCTTAAACATCTATATAAAAATAGTTTGTTTGATTGGCTGCTGCGATACCATTCTTTTGCAGCAAAGAAATAGAGAATAAGTAACACCGCTCTGAGTAAGTCCGGTACGTAACTAAGAAATTAAACAAAATGGAGCGGCAAATCAATGCTATTCTAATCTGATAAAGGTGAAGGTTCCTTTGTAATTAGTAGCAAATATAAAACAGTAAAATTGGTAGGCACCCGTGCTCTACAAGTGAATGATCTGCCTAATGTATAAAGAAGCACTGCATTGCGAGCAATTAACTCCACGATCAATTCATCGTACCAAGTCATTGCCAAATCGCCAAGCAATGTGCTTGAACCTGTCAGCAAATTAATAATAAGCATGTTAAGAGAAATGCTTTTAAAATACTGCAGTACTTTACATATTTAAGCCTTAATTAATGCCAATGTGTTTGCTTGATGTACGGTTCTTTTTCACCAAGATCCCGCTGAACGAAGGTATAGAAATTACAGAGTAGCTGCCTCCTAGGACATCAAACTTTTCCATCACTTCTGATGGCGTTATGCTCAGAGCCCATTGTTTCGAAACAACTACTCTGGGGCCAAAACATCCCATGCTATCCAAGCTATCCTTAGATGGCTTTTTCTTGGACCAATGTGGTCTGTAGTGCATGAAATTACCCCGCCAAATTTATCTTTTTAGCCGACAGCTACCGTGATAGTCGAATTCACACAACTTTTCAAACCTTGTGAATATTATATATTATTCCTAGCTGTAGGACGCATCGGTAGTGGCCGAAGTATCATGTGCCAGGAAACAAGTGCTCCGTATAGTCGGGCACGAGGTACTTGCCAACGAACCGAGATGACTTAATGAATCTAGTGTGCAAATTAATTGGGTCTGCTACTAAGTGTTAAAGAGAGGCTGGCTAAGTCCCTTGTGTCCAGCGTTACGCAATGGCATTATTTGTCTCTGAGTGCATTTGAAGTACACGGGTTTTGAGAAGTGTGTTGCATCCCGGCGATCTACTACTGGCTCTACGTCGTCAAACACGCCGATACGCTGTTACACGACACTTGATATTGGCCTCCCCTTCATCAAGAATTTAATAGACAATGGGGCTAGGCAGTGAAACAATTCATCCAAGGCAGTATAGTTTTTCAAAGACAAGCGGAAACAATGTACACAGCTACAAAGATGGCGCTGCTACCCCATTCGTAAGCGGATACTGACCGGCTTATTCACAATAACTATAGTGTGGACGATTTGGAACCAACTTTTTAACGCAAGGAATTAAACTAAAAGGTCATTTCTCTGCATTTCTCTGCTTTTTAACCATAGCAGTTAACCTAAAAGCGCTTAACGATATATTGATAGTTGCGTTAATTATAGCTATCATCAGTTTCATCCGTAGTTATGTCTATCCTTCGGTATATACGTTGATAACGGAACGAAAGCTTTCGTGGTGGTAAGGGAGCTATAGGATTGCGGTTAAATATTGAGCTCAGATAAATATCAACCGAGAGTTGATTGCTCGTAAATTTCAGTGACAGAATAACCCACACTTTGAAACCACAGGGACCACGTGTGTCAGCGAATAATCCGCACAGTAAGAAAAACATGAACCAGCGTTTGCTATGACCATCGTCTGACGGATGAATCTTTCCACTGGGTCTTTTATTTAGAACGCATTTGGTACATCCAACCACTAGCTCGAGTCGCGAGCTGCCAATCTAGCGAATATGGATTAGTAAGAATTGTTTTCTTAAGACCAAGCCCGTGTATTACGAAGAGAACTTAGAATGTTTTGCTGTTTGAAGGTGAAGGATAATGAAGGTCTAGATTGCAATATATGTCAGTAGTTAAGGGGAACGCCCTTCCCTATTCCGCATCTGCATGGTCTGTAATAGTCCTCTGTCTCTTACCATTGCTGAGTGATGTAGCAAGAAACGTCGTTGGCCGGTGTTGCGTAATCTGCATTTACTTTCGAAAATCTATTAAACAACAATCGCCAGTCACTGTCCATCCTGAGACTATCCGCATGTCTTTACTTGTGATAAGTAAGTCACATGAATTACGATCAGATTCCAACATGTGGTCATCTCAGCGTTAAGACACAAACGTAGTTACTTTATGCTACATATGCGTGTAACGGTGAGAATCTCTTTATCCCGACTCTTTGGTTTACTGCTCCGGACTCCGTTTTCACGAAGTGACCTGGAGCGACATGTTACAACTCTACGTGCATCAAGCTCTCCTATTGAAACATGAGATATATTATTGCATGATACATTAATTTACACTACCTGCAATCAGAAACAATTTTGTGTCCGCTGATCAATCACTCGGTCATGAGCTTTACAGTGCATGTTCATCATTCTAATCTTGTCAGCCAGGAGGCGTGACGATTTGTCGTATTCTACCCGCTTGTTAATGACCTTCGAAAGACAAAATATTGAGTATGTTTATGGATTTAATTAATACATTTTAAACAGCCCCTTAGACATTTCAATCAAACGTGTTCTGATTTCGAAATCATTACGCGTCACTCATTCTACCGGCGAACGCCACATATATCACGGTGAGTTCATGTCACGCATTACAAACTTGTTTCATACATGGATTGAGTGGTTGCTGGTCAAAAGCAAGGGGAAGTGTACCGATGTAACTTTCACGAACTTCAGTAAAACTTGTGACAAGCTCAGCCGTGAAGTCCTCCTTTGCAAACTCAAAATTTGCGGTGTCGGTGGTTGACTGCGCCAGTGGAACCGTGACTTTATTGTTGGACGAAAGTGGGGGGTACAGGCCGACGACTAGCTAACTGACAGGTATCATCCTACAAGTGGCGTACCCAAAAGCACCGTGCTGTTCCTGATCCACACCAACGCTCAACCTTAGCTGCGCCAGTTGCTCTGTGCTTTATTAGCGGAAAACATGAATATTTGGAAACAAATTGTCGCTCCCGAGGACTGTGGCCTACTTTAGCAGGATCTCAGTCGACTATACAAACGGTCTGCAGAAGTTCATCTCCAGTTCGACCTAGACAAACCTGTATTTATAAGCTTTGAAATAGGTGCTGAGGTCCGTACATATATGCTTGACGGCCAACCGTTGTATCCCACACCTTCGATGAAGGACCTAGGTGTATTCTTGCGGTGCGACCTGAAATATGCGGGCAACATGAAGTGGCCATATTGTAACGGACTGCGCAGGCTTTGGGCGCTAAAATTTAGCTTCGAAACACGGCCTGAAGTGGTCGCCACACGCCTCGTCTATCATTTGACCAATGCTTGAGCTCAGTTTGACCATCTACGTTCCTTTTATGCGTAACAAGTTGCTACCAGGCTCATTTCGTGTTTACGTGGCTTGCGGTATGAAGACCGGTGTGAGAGACTAGGACTCTACACCTTTTTCTGCTGTCGCGTGGGATTCGACCTCATTATGACCTACCGTATTCTACAATTCTGTGAATGACCCATGCGGAGGCTACAACTGCAGTTACGAAGGCCATGAATCACACGCGAACACAGACACAAACTTGTTGTGCTCTATGTGTAACGAGTTCGCAACCCACTGTGCTTTGAACAGGCAGTGGTAAATATCTGGAACCGTTTGCTAGAACATGATGGAGGTAACATGTTTGCAGCAGTTAAAAATGTTGTTGTTGTTGTTTTCAGATGTTACCACGATTCGATTCAGAGATCGATTGCGCAAAAGCGATGAAATCTCACATTTGTGCGTCCTACAATACCGTGAGTCAGATATCCAAATGTCACATGAGAAGGATAACGATATGCATGTGGACCAAGTTGTAACTTTTTCAGCGTAATTCAAAGCAGTTGTATAAAATTCATTTATACTTGCTCCACAATAAGTATGCAGTATTCGTTATAGCATATTATTTAACTACAAGTTTCCACTGAAATATTGAAACACACCTAATTTATGCAGGAGAAAATCGAATTATTATTTTAAAGGAATGGCTTGTCTTCAAATATACAGTGTTGTGATGGGCAGTCTAATAGGACCATGATTGCTGGATGTGTTCGTGGGCATACTCAAAGAAATCGAGAATATCATAAAATCAACAAATCTATGCTATCGGTATGTGGATGGAATACTTCTTATCATGGATTTTGTCTATGGCATCGTCGACAGCGTACACTCCCACAGGAGTGTAGGAGTGTACTAGAACTGTCTTCCATAACCAGATATACTGATTACATGAATATTAAAAGTCATTTTAATGGAAGTCAGCATGGAAGTGCAATAGGTGCACGTTAATAATTTCTTCACCAACAAGAAAAACGCTGGCTCGTCAGGAAGCTGTTTCCACGAGCCAGTATCATTTGCACTTCGGACACATTAGAAGAAGAGAAATATTTGCTGTTTGTGACACTACAATCCAACCGTTGACTTTTATTGTGTACACATCACATCAGCGACATAGCCTTTCAAGTCCTTGCACAACAGTCCAAACGAAGCCGATCTTTATCGAACTGTCAATCAAGGTTGTTTATGTTATGGCAACCACCGCGAAAACTATTAAACTAGTGGAAAGGACGTGTGATGCAGCTGAGATACAGTTGTTCATCCCAACAAGACATCTGCTTTTGTGCCCCTTAAGAATCCGAGAAACAGGCAGGGCATATTCAACTGCTTTTACTAATCGCCTGCAGTTGCGAAAACGGCTATATCGGACTCAGTGATCGAAGTTTAGGTGTCAGGAACAATGAACAAATTTCTGACTGTTCACGGAGCGGCATGGGATCCGTGACGACGGAATTCACTAAATCGTAAAATCGAGATGCCTTGTTAATAAAAAGGCCATCGCTGAGCACTGGCTACTGTACAAATCCGATGATTCAACGTCCCGTTGTGTGAACAGGGAACCTACTTTCTCAGGATATTTGAAGCTATTGTCATCTATCCAGATCAGTAATGCTTTGGGCGCAGAAACAGCTCTCTGAGATCTAAAGTTAACGTCTTATGTTTTCGTTACATTTTTTATCGTTTTGTCCAGCCTACGGGACTTGCTAACCATCTGTTTGTTTAACCGCATTACAACATTTTCCATTGTTCCAAGAGAATGAGCGAAAGTGCTTTAAGCCAAGCTGTGCTAGCTTGAGCACATAGTGATTCTCTCAACTGCCGGCGAACGCTTTCTTTTATCCGTTAGCAGCGGGGTTGTTTGCGGTGTTTCAGTGACACTGGCAACAAAGTCACTTAAGTATATTTCTGAAGGATCTGTCCGCGGGTAACAAACGTTTGGTAATGACTACTCTAAGGTAATCAAATTGACCTACCCAGTGTTCTAGAAAAACTTTTGCGACTGTCTCCGACTTGCAGTCCGCAATCAGCCAGGATTTTCCTACATGTAAATTTGGAGACACACATTTGGTGATAGATGCATCAATTGTGTAGTAGCAAACGTCTGACCGGATCGACGTAAGCGCGCTCAAAACAGAGTCAGTAACACGAAAGAGACCGGGTGGGTGTTCGCTGGATCCGATTCCCCAAAGCACTCTGACACTGTACATGCACTAGCGCAAAGGGGAATATAGCGTTTGAGGTTGGGACCAGAAAATGATTCGGTTAGATGTTAATAGGAAGCGCATATGGCAGGATCAGACAGGCATTTTAGTGTATGAAAAAGAGTCCAAGTGTCATCGCTGGAACTGCCGTAGAATTAGTGGTATGTATGATGTCCCAAGAAGTAATTTATTTAGGTGAAGCTAGTAAAACATAACATATTTTCAAAATGGTGTTGCATCAAAGCTTGTCAACTTATTTTGCTACAGCCATGGCGGCTAGATCAGTGTTGATCCCTTGAGCTATGTTGATCTCATGCTTCGGTGAAAGGGCGTCTGTGATCGGATTAAGAAGGATGGAGACTTGCCGTACGTCTTTCGTGTAATGTGAGACGTAGTTTAGTTACCTAATTTCTCGCGGAGAATTCTTGCATTTTGCAGTCTTGCATGTGCAAATCCATCGCATGTAGTTAATAAAAACTGTCAATTTTCGGCCTTCTAGACAGCGATGAACAAGTCTGATAGGTAGATAAATATAATGTGATGTCTACTAACGTTTTTGTAAACCGATTTGTCATGTTTCATCCATTTCGAAAAAAAAGTTGAAGGAATCCGTCGATTGCCAATGAGTTGTTGGACAGCTGCAATGCAAGCGGTGTCTGATGCCTCAGTCGTCAAAGTGGGTTGTTCAGTTAGGTCTGGGTAGGCTAGAAGCCCTGAGTTAGAAATAGAGTATTTGAGCTTCTCAAAGCGAGTTTATCTTCATCTGGAATATAACAAATGCATTGGTTAACACAGAGCCAGTCGGCCTTTGAATACATAATGTTCACGCAGTCAATAATGAAAAGTCCATAATAGTTGATCAGGCCAGATAATCAAAGAAGCATTTAAAGGTGCTAGGTTCAAGAATATCTTTCAACGCCAGGATTTTTCTAGTAATTCTTGATTACGAGCGGAGGATATTTTGTGGCCTAGGGAGTTTGTTTGGCTGAGATCGTATTCATCAAGTTTGACAGTAGACACTTCTTCCGTCAATTGCTTGAAAACAGTGTCAAGTTGAAGAGATTGTTTACTGTCAGCCAAGCTGCGGTTTCGTATGTGATATAATTAGGTATATGGCATTCGGTGCTTCGTGTTATGCCACAAAAGGTTGCAACAGTTGACCTCAGTTACGAAGTCTAAAGGACATTCTGTAGTTCCCAAACCGACGGGAAAACGTGATACCCTATATTTTACCTATATGGTGTAGTAATACACGTACTTGATAGTAGACGCAAAATAGGCATGCTTCGCTAAACCTTGAAGAAACAGTTAACGTTGAGGTGAAATCGTGAATTGTTTAATAGAGTACTTATCCTGTACAAGAACCTTGTTGAGTGCACTTAATTCACAAAAGTACGCTGATAACCAGAGTTTGTCTGTACAAATTTAATGGTGAGACCTATGAATTTCGGACAGGTGGATTATTCCTTGTTATAACATTGGCTCGAATCCCTGCTTAGCCGCTTGAAGTTTGGCCAGGGTCAGCAGAGATGGCGAGCCGAAATGTGTAGAACCTTAGTGCAGTTATGGTGAAGCAAGACCTTTGACATCAATGGGCATAAGTCGTTCTGATTGCGACAGAGCTTAAGTGGCTTTTTTTAATGCCTGGAAAACAGTGATGTTTGGGATAGTACACGAATAGGAGTAATCGCGGCTCTGTTAGCTCCAGTCAAAACGCACGGAACGAGCACCTTGTGTATAATAGTACTGCCTTTTGTCATCAACTCTAGGGCCAATAGTTTGAAGAAAGTCTATGTTTATTATAGTTAAAAGCACGGTTGAAACAATGAAAGACCAGCGAAAGATTCTCCTTATGTCTATTGTTAGCGTTAACGGCTTCTCATCGATATTTACTATTTGTGTGTCATTAGATTATTATGATTAAATTATTAAGGCGAATAAGGCGAATTTAGTTTTTGTGGGCGGCCTTCGTTGCCATTACGCGTCGGAAGAGCATTTTCCCTGCTCTTCGATGAATGAGCAGGGTTTTATGTATTTACAGGTTGCATCACCAAGCTTTTAGGTATAACAGTAAAATTGATTGGTGCTGGACTTGGAGCGTCTTGTTGAGCTCCACCGATTGAGACGGCCAAGTTCATAGTGAGCTGTTGGATTTCGTGACTAAGCCTTGAAACTTTTGATTTGTAGACTTCTATCTTAGGCTATAAGCCAATTACTAAAGCGCGCTGGGACGCGTGAACATCAATCTAGCATGCTAGACTTTTGATTACGATAATTAAAGGACGCCATCTGCTAGTTCGGCTAATTCTGTAAGGGATAAGGAGCTCATGCTTGTAACAATGGTTTGCGGGTTTCCTGGTGGTCTTTGTAGCTATAGTTCGTGAAGTTAAGTCTTTTTTCTGCTAAAGGAAGGTATAACTATTGTATCTATCAAATTAAGTCGGATGGCAGTTTGTTGCCTAAGAGCAAAATCTTATGAAGTAGCTGCAAATGACTACCTAAGTGGGCAGTGACTTCTTTGAGGGCCCATAGCGATTCTCCGACTCTGTATGGGTGACGTCAATAGTCTCCGTTGATATCTCCTTTGGTAGGTATGATATGAGCCAGCTGCATCTCTCATAAAATGTAGAGATTCTGTGATGGTAGAAAGCAACACCATATGAGAGAATCACGAAATTAGATTTGTGTCCTAAATAAATGGTATAGAGAGATAAATAACTGACATAATACATCAATTCGTGGTGGACAGAATCCATGCTAAATATGGGCACAACAATGCTAAAAGCAAACACATGAAGAAAACAAATGCAAACTGTATCAGCGAGAGAAATGCTTCTTCCGAACTCAAAACCATCAATTAGGCGGGAGATCAGTGCACATTTAAAGAAGACAGATCGAGTCACGGGGGGCATTGGCTTTTATGCTAAAAGATTCTCTTTCGACTTAGATGTAAACAACGCCACTTTTGACGCTGGTAGCTAAAATCGTGGGAAAATAGTGCACCAGATGTGACGACCACAGGTTACAACCGAACCCGGTGCAAAGCAAAGACGATGCTTGTCTCAGGCAGTCAAGCTCTACATACACTTTAACGGTCCGCATCGGCCACCTAATTGACAACGACAACGCAAATTTGTTAACATTTTACACAGGCAAACCGGAGAGTCATTAGACTGGTGCAACATGAGAGAAATATTTGACCCAGGGCAAAAGTCTTGCGTAACACAAAAATCCAACAATCTTTCCTAAGCCTGTAATAAGACTTTGGCTATAGGTACCATAGCAACTTGTGCATTCCTAACCACATCATGCATCAGGTTTCAAAAGCAAAACAACTAGCAAATTGATTCCACGGACATTTTAATTATCCAAAACAGATTTATAATCAGTCAAGCGCTCATTGTTTTCATAAAAGTACTTATTCTACCAAAAGACACCATCAGTATGAAGAGTGTTCAGGGCTGGTCCACGCAAATTTTCGTGAGGCACATCAATGTATAACTAGGAGAATGTCAATCGCAGCATTTCCCGCTCCAGCTAACATCGATGCAAGGTGACCTGGCTTGAGAAGTATTAACAATGATTTAGGAAGCCTCACAAACAGCAAGGTAATTGTAATTCAAAAGCATTAGTGAATTCAACTGTTATCGTCATCAGGCTAGATATTCACATGAAAGAACCAGAAATCCGCTTCATGTTCTTCCAACTATACTACACCCGTCTAAGTACAGTACGCAGTCTTTAATAAAATAAACAAACACATTTCTAGTTCTAGAACAGGCTACCACGAATTTGCACCAAGTGTTGAGCTAAATCTAAGACAACTACAACGGTAGTTTGAAGGCTGGCTCAAAATAGTAAGATACAGCAAATTTTCAGTTTTTTCCATGGAACTCATCTAACAAAACAAGTGCTTAAAATATCATTCTTACTAGTAAATAAAATAAGCAAACTAATTAATTTCGCTTCTAACTACGGGGAAAAAACTATATATATGCACCCGTAATCTACAGTCTGAAGGTAAATTGAGCCATAGTATTATTTGGGTTACGAAGCAGCGCTTCACAAGTCGCTTTAGGTAGTTTGGTAGTTAGTAAAATAATTAGAATAAAACAGTCAGTACTTTAATAGTGAAAAGACGAACTAACCGTTTGTTCCTTGGACATCTTGTAACCTCTGCAGCTTCATAGCACCCAGAGGTAAAAGCAAATAAATCCAAGGTATAGCATGGGAGTAGGAGAAAGACATATTGATAAAGACCAAAGTGGGCGTGGAGGTGGAAGTCAATCAACCGTCTTATAGTCATCGTTAATGTCAGTGCAATGTTGACCGATATAATGCATGCATACCACAGGCGACACACATGATTGGAAATGAAATTTCTGAGGCTCAGCAGACAGCTATACTATTCTAAGTGTTTCGATGGGTGGTCTTTCGGATCTTCAAAGCTGCTGGTTTGTAGTAAATAGCGCCACTCATAATGTGGGTCGTGTAGAGTTAGGTAGCCCTTAATAGATCGATTTGTAATCTGTGATATCGTCTGCTTATTATCCCAATTCTTGTAAATTCGGCTTGGACAGAATATTGAGCATTCCAATGACGTATTTGGATTCCTGGCTGTTAGGCTATTATAGGGAAGTAAGGTTGTAGTTCAGCCATGGATGTTAAGTTTGGATGACGTACAGGACATGCGGGCCAACGTATGAGCAGAATACTTGTCCGAATGCCTGTCGTAACAGCCCGACGCATTGGTCTCCAGCCTTCCAAAACTTTTCGGAATGCCTTGAGTAAACTAAACCACCTTGAACCACAACGCCCAGATCAAGTTCGAAAGAGGATTTCTGCAGTAAATTCGTTCCGACCCTATATAAGCAGATGGTCTGGGGTAGTAGGATGAGTGTCTGGGATTTATGCCAGCTAAACTGCAGTAAAGGATGCAATGGCAACTGGTATATGATATGTGGCACACTCCGTAGCAGATGCTGGCCAGCATTCACCTGAATCATTGCACAAATCGTGATGCCTTCTGTGAACAATGAAAGCCGCTGATGTGCAAGGTCATTACTGAACAGCAAAACCTTTTATGGGTCTAAAATTAAGCCTTGCAGCAAAGCACACTCAAAAAACATGGAGTAGGATAAAGTTAACTCAGATATGACCAATACTTCCCGTTCAAGTTCAAATTCAGATGGGACTGGAATTATGGGAGAATCTCGTGCGAGTTCGAACTTGAGTGGATCGTTGAGCCAGGAATTGCTGAAGCGCTCAGAATTCTTGTTGGATTCAAAACGGAATAACCGTAACGCACATTAACAAGCGACTAATGAATACTGAATACTGTATTATAGAGCAAGTAGAAATGGATTCTGTACAACTCTTTCGAAATATTGTGAAAAACAATATAAAAGTTGTCAACCGTGAAAATCATTGTCGTTCTCATGTAATATTTAAAATATTCGACTTACGATATGTCAGGATTCACAAACGTGATATGTCATCGTAAGTGTGCAGTGGTTTTCTGAATCGAGTAGTGGCAAAATATAAATCTAACTACGCTTTGAACTGTTGCACAGATGATGACTCAATCACATGTTCAGGTAAACTGTTCCAAATGTTTACCCCTCTCCTTTCGAAGCACAGTGGGTGGGGGAACACATTTCACATCTGGCATGACAAGTTTGTATCTGTGTCCGCGTGTGCTGCATGGCCCTCGTAAGTGCAGCATTAGCCTTAACATGGGGAAGTCGCCGAGATGTAGAATTCGGTAGGTCATAATGAGGTGGACTCGCACCTGACGGTAGGACAATGTGTAGAGTCCCAGTTTCTCGCACCGGTCTTCATACCCAAAGCCACGTAAACTCGGGATGAGCCTGGTAGCAACGTGTTGGACCCGTTCGATCTTTTGTGCCTCGCCTCGGGTAATCGGAAAGTAGGCGGGCGAACCGTGCTCTAGCATTGGTCTAATGATAGAAAAGAACAGGCGAGTGGCAACCTCTTCAGACCATGTGCCGAAGCTACGTTTGAGCGCCCAAAGCATGCGCAGTCCGTTACGATGTAGCCTGTTCGTGTTCTCCACGGACTTCAAATCGTAGCGTGAGAGTGCACCTAGGTCCTTCAAGGAGGGTTTGGCTTCTCTGCTATAACATCACCAAATGTGACGGTCAGTTGCGTTGCTTAAAGGATAGTGAGCGAAAGCGAAGTTACAGAATAAAGATCTTCTCATAGATCTGCACAAAGGAAAGTAAAGAACAATATTGTTTAAAGGCGGGAGTTAGTCAGTGAAAGTTTTCTTTTTGCCATCCAACGGCGTCAAGTTGGTGTTCAAATCCCTTAACTGTACATTCCTGAAAACACTTTTCGGAAGCGTGTTGTAGCGCTCGTTGACTCGGCATGACATCCGAATTTCCGCCTTAAGCCGATAGGATCAAGGTTTGTCCAGTTTCAAGGAAAGTCCGCGGAGAAAGACAATTGACCGGGACAGAATAGTCAAGACAAATCTGGGCAAATCTTTCCAGTTAAGCTTCAATAAATTAGGATTGGTTCTCTTCTAAGCATTCGGTAGTGAATTGAATGCATTCCCAAAATAAGTAAACACACAAGTAAGTCAGTCTCCGTAATCGCTCAACCCATAAAGCATTATCTAGTATTATTTCGTCCTGGAGAAGAGTGGGCGGACAGGTATGGGTGTAGTATTCCAGAATGCCAAAAGATAGCCGAGAACAGTACTGCGAAAATGTCGACCGTCCAGCTTAAGAATGAATGACATGGTAACCAAAACATACGGATACCTCTGCTTTCGGCCTTCTTCCACTCGTCGATGGAGTGTCAATTCGAAGTGTGTACGACGCTTAGATCAACCTGGCTAGATACAGGAGGGATTCGATCATGGTAACCAAGTAATTCGTGGGGGGATAAGCCCTTCCAATTTGAAGAACTGAGCACTTTGCCTTATGTATGGGCAGATACGGTAAAGTAGACCAATGTCAAGGCCTATCAAAAGTCAGCTAAATGACTCTGGAAGCCCATGGACATCGACAATATTCTACAGATTAAGCTCATCAGTAAATATCAACGATGGTACCTCAAGCTCCTCGGATAGGTCATTCACATATATAGAGAACAGCATCGGTCCAAGGACCACGCCATGTGGTACCCCACTGAAAACAGATTGCCTAAGGGATAGGCAACGACCTACCTGTACACACTTCTCTAACATCCAAGAAGGCGTACACCCAGTGAAGGACGCAACAAAATATACCGTAAGACCTCAGCTTTTGCGCAAGCCTTTAATTAGGTACTGTGTTAAATGCCTTCGAATATGTACGGAACTCACGTACAGTACGTGTTTGTTATTTACAGCATCTTCCAACTTTCGCAATCTACCAATAGATTAGACAGATAGTAAATTTACTTCCAGAATTTGCGTTGCGCATTGCTAAGTAAATTAAATCTACTCTGATGTCGCTCCAATGAAACTCATCAATATCTAGAGAAGTCCCTATGCTAGGCTCGTCCGAAAAACTGGACTATAGCTTGCAGGCAGACTGATCCTACCATTTTGAAGATGGGACAGATGACAGCTTCATACCATTCGAAAAGCAAACCACAGCTTTAAGCGATTTCTGAAACGCGATAGCGAGCGGTTTACTTAGTTCCACAGCCAAACCATCTAACCGTTTCGGGTGAACTAATTCATGCCCAGCTGTCTTAGAAGGGCTTTCCTTGTAACAGATTACCGACGTCCGTTCCCTCTAAATTAATTTTAGATGGGCCGGAAACCTCTGCGACCCCGCAAACCGACGCAACGCCTGTCAGAAAAGTTTCCCTTACAAACGCTGCTGCGTATTATCCACTACGTACGCAGGCATTTTTATTGTCCTTGTGTACATAAGTACTGTTGTCACACATCAATATTCTTATTGATGAGATCAAACTGCAGTGCCTTTTGACATTTGCGAAAGACATTTATGAATACTCTGATGCTTCGTCTACGAACCCTTTCTTAAAATGGAGCAAAGCATACCTTATTTGCTGCTTACACCATTTCTAACCTTACGGTACCTGTCATAAGTACCGGTGGATGGAGTGTCCATTAACATTTAAATCTCTTTGTTAGCGGATGCCTTCTATTTTAATTTATCCAGGACGGCTAAGTTCATGTCTCCTTTCTTCTTCTGATAAGGAAGAAAGGAGCAGATATCTGTGTAGTAGGACTAGAATCTATCCTAGGCAACCTGGACCGTAACATCGCCTCAGATCTCTCAAAGAAAACTCAAAATCTTGGCTCATTGATTGAAAGTCTGCGTGCCGTGTGTTCGGGCGAGTCTCAGCAATACTCCGTTAGCTTCTAGACAGAGTGCAATAGAGGCGCAAACCAACTGGATCATTAGAACCCAGTGGAGCTCGGTAAGAAATGTCACCAACAAAAGTGCTTTAATTAACAAACAGATGGTCTGGGATAGGCGGTACTTGGGCGCTTATGTAGCTATGGGGAAGATGAGCGAACTGTTGCAACGGAACTTGGCTGGTGAGCTCAAGAAGATCTGGACCGAATATACCTGCTGCTGAGTTGTAAGGAATATCTATCCATCACACCTCTGGGAGGCTGAAGTGACCCAGCACCAAACATCTGTTTGTGGACTGGAAACCAATACAGTCAATAACCTATTTAGATACACATTCAGGGCTTCGAGACACATGGCTACCGTAACTCGAGCCCATAGGTGCTAATCCCAGCCGACAGAACGTTAAGGACATTTGTCAGCCGATTGAATTGAGCAAATCTCCTGAACGTCCAGTTTACACTTTATATAAATAGCGACGTCCCCTCCCAGTTGGCCAACGGAGCGATCGCATCTAAATATTGAGTAAGCATATAGGTGTGCTTCATCGTCTTTGATGTCCTAAACAGACACTTTTCAGTGATTGTATGTCAGGATGATACCCATCTATGTACAGAGCTGGTTCATATACCTCATTCCTTAGACCGCTCCTATTGCTTAGTCTTATCTGAAGGTATTGGTAATGTCCAGACAGAGGTCGTGTACTACCAGAACGTTCATTGATGGGGCGGAAAATCACTGTCGACTTACCACCCTGAAACCCAGTAACCAGAAATCGTGTTCACCGACCAATCACCTGCTTTGGAGATTCTTGATGGGCACCTGTAGCTTTAGCTTATCTACTAGGTGAAGGTCCGGCAGAACACTAATATTAGTACCCTAGTTTAAAGCCACCCAGCGTCTCATCAATGATGGATTCTGTGACCTTGTACAGTATATGGAGAAGAGATACTGTGCTGCATTTTGGTAGTTGCAATCAAAGCATGCCGGAAATGAAGGTGAACTTTTGTTAAGGATTGAATTTTGTATGGAGAAAGTAGTAGGATTACAAGTGTCGGAGGTACCCTTGCGTATTTCAATTTCATTGTGTACAAATGTTTAGTAGTATGTTAAATATACTACAGCAGCCATTCTTAACGGCAGCAATATAACCAGTAAATTTTCGAGGACTTTGTGGTTAGAAATAATTAAAAGGGGCAAAGCTGTGAGAATTGGGTTGTTATAACACAAATAACAACACACATTAAAAATAATTTTTGGTAGTTTCTCTCCTCTCACTAATCCCCTGGTAACTACTAGTCTGAACAATGAACGGGGAACGCTCAAGTGGCTGTTTACCACATTTAGGAAAGCCAGACCGGGCAGAATTTTTGTTGCAGGGCTGGCATAGCTCCGCCAAACTTGGCTAGATTTCATCGGGCTCACCTCAAGCATAAAAGTCACTATATGGCGACGTATATTGTGTAAATAACAACCGATTAGTTGCTGGACTGTTTTGCCTATTTACAATGAATAAACTGTCAATTACTTAGGACACGGATGCGTCTACCAAGCGAGCGGCAGTGAACCTAGCGAACTCTCTTTAGGCACTGCGGCAGTTACCGCACAAAGCCTTACTGACACTAAGTGAGTATTCCTTAGGTCAATACCAATGTGCGACAACTCATGTGCACGTCGGTCTTTCTTTCTCGTTGTGACTCAATAGAGTAGAGCTAGGTTACGCATTTTACGTCTCCAGTCTCAGCTTGCGTGTACATGTGGCCGTTAGGCCATGTTCGCCTGCAAGGTACCGAACTTGAGTGGCTCTTTTTCTATCTGTGATTGATCAACTTTCTTTGTTTTGACTAAAGGTCGAAAGAGCTAGGAAGCGGTATAACGCTTTCATGGCATTTATTTTAGATGAAAGTTTCAAATTATCAGGCAGTTTTTGTCAACTTACATTATCCGTGTGGCAATTCGGTTTTGTTGAGGAGCCCGTAAGACATATTTTGTACATAAGAATACATTTCTTAGTACACATAATAATAATTGCATTATTTGATAAGGCTTTCATCCCAACAGTTCACAAGCTGCATAGCAGAGCCTAGCCCGGAAAAGCGCCAGACGCGTTTCGCCCTATTGGGGCTCGTCAGTGGCGCGCATTCCCTCGGTCCTCTAAAGAGGATCGAACCCATGACCGCTAGAGGCAGATGCCAACTAGCCAGCAGCTTAAGCCACTGAGCCATGGGTGACGTCGGCTAAGCTACATAATTTGCATTATTAACACTTATTTGGCACCAGGTTTGACAATACCCAATTTACTTAGTTAGTTTCGTTGTTGACGCTCCCATAACAATTTCTTAAACTATCGGGCATTTTCTTCAGTGTTTGTTTTCATTGTTTGTTTTCCAATCCTGGTTGCTCTCTAGATTGGCTTTTGTGAAGAACTTCTCATTAGTCCTTGTAACTGTCCGCAGTATTTTCAAACGCAACCTTAGAAAGTAACATTGTGTTACCTCTAAGTGGGTTCCTGCAATTTTGCAATATAATCTTGTAGCCAACAACAGCATTCACAAGTATGTATACCAAAAGTCTCCTTATAAGCTCACAGGGAATCAAGGAAAAATTAAGTGATTCCAACCATTTATACTAACTATTGTTTCAACTTGTCGAATGATCTTATTTATCACCTATAGTACTACTGTGAAAAATAAAGAAGCAGTTAACAGTACCATAGTACTCGTAAGAAGTGGTGATTTTCGTATAGTTCAGAGATAATTCATCGCAGTCCACTCTGTCAGCAGATATTGGCAAATCTGGAAAAACACAAGACAGCGCTCTTTGACATTCTGGGTCTCGTTAGTGGTGCGCTTTCCATCGGACCCTTACTGTGTCCTCATAACATATCTTCCGCATGCCAGCAGCTAGTGCCACTAGGACAAGAATGAAAGATGCTGATCTGCATGACTGACAGTTGCCTATGATATAGTCTGGCTCAGCCTACAGTTTACAATGCCATGTTTTATAAATGAGCTTCACCGTAAAAAGAACTATCCGCTGTACTTCGTGGACTACCTGACATTTTCATTTTTATCATTACCATAGAACCCCAGTTTATCTGTGTTTAATTTACCAAAACACTTGTTCTAATCAAATTATGCGAACAAGCAAACAGAAAAGTGTTTCTAATTGTTCCTAAGGGCAAAAGCAGAATGTCTGCGAATTTTTTCAGATAGCTGCGGATATTTTTGGGAAAAGATCAACTTTAATTCGATGAGTACTGAGGAGGCAAAAAGATGGCGGATAGAGTTACAGATTCTTATAAATTCAACAGCTTGATTGCCAAAAATTTCATTTCACAAAATATTGGAGTAACTATTAGTTTGCCTTCAGTATCAAATACACTGACTTGACGAATATAAATACATAAGTAGCAGGTCAAGCCTTTTCGCACAGCAATTCGTCTGTGTCTAGGCAACAAGATGAGATGGCTCAGAACATAGGAAGTAACTCAGTAATTGTAGTAAATTCATGAACAGTTTCGTCATAATTAAATGCGATGAATTAGTGGAGGTGATTTTGTTTTCCACTATAATTAAGAATCTTAGAAAGGAATAGTCTACATTTCGGTTGGCCAATAGCTAGCTTATCAAAACACCACAAAACAAATTACATAGGTGCATCTGTAAGATGGTGTTGTCGCATTAGTCCGAATATATAATGGATTCATTGCCCATCTAACAACTGTTCTTTTTTCTGTTAATTCAATTCCATGTTTGCTTCATGAGGAGCACCTCGTGGCTAAAATCTTAGAAGAACGTTTGAACAATTTGCGGTCAATTGTCATAATAATAGACAACAATATCCAATCGCACTAACTTCAATATCCTCTTTAGAGTAGCTGTGCAAAGAGAACTGCAAATTTCAGACTCTGCTCAATTAGAAGTAAACTGGCTTTCTATGGTCAATTGTCTTTTCCGTTTCGTTGCAATCTGGGACAACGTCGTCACGTTCCTTTCGGGAACTGATTGCAAAAGAAAACTGAAAGCGGCTCAACCAGATGATTTATCTGGCTGATGTTTTTAAAAACGCAGCTTATTAAACGAAACTCTTCGAAGCAAGTTGATTATTCTCAGCTAGAACAAATAAGCCATTATCGCCTTTCTTAAAAAGCTGGAAGTGCATGCTTAAACATCGGATGTCTGGAATAATTACAGGTTCCAATGCTCACCCCAGTTACGGAGGAGCTGAAGGATGAAAACAGGAAAGTATAAGCCAGTCATTTACAACTCTGAACAATAATGAAAGACAGGTTTCATCGTTTGATTTGGATGAAAATCATAATTTGACTTTTAGGTCTATTTGATGTACAGCCTATAAAGGTCGGTCCTTCAAGGACAAAACGTATGTTCTGCAAACAAAAGGACCGGACGAAAAGGCAGGCAGAGGGCGAGTGAAACATATCGGTATAGACAGATAGTTGGATCCATAATTAACGACCTTTGTGAATGCATGACATTTTTCTTTTGATTCAGTCAAACAAACTCACTCCAATGCGTCCAACTGTTTGCCAATCAGCGTGCATGCGAGAAACGTGTGAACGTCCTATCAGCTGCCGCCTTTGCTTGCGGCAGCCTAACGGCTTCCTTGCTGGGCTGGCACCGCACGTTCGTTCGAGTGTATACTCCCATCACATCCTCCCTTTTTAATGTTCTTGCTGCTGTACTTTGCTAAATAGTCCATACACTTTACCACTCCGCGGCTTCTTTGTTGGATCTGCCGAAGTCGCCTCATTGCCGCACGCAGTATAACGCTCTCTCCCTGATTCGTGCTGTCGCCTCGGACATCTCCTCAGCTGTACTCGGTTTCTTCTCAGCTTCTTCCTTCCAACGTTTACCTCGCATGACCTTTCACCGACTTTAGCAGCCACGACCCCTTTTCTCCACCGCTCCTGTCCATCGGGAATTGGTTCAACCCATACTTCTTCCCCCACTGTCAGCTCAGGTAATTCCCGTGCGCTGTTGTCGTAGTACCGTTTCTGAGTAGCCATTCGCCTTATCAAACTATTCTGTACAATCTCAAGTTGTGGCGTGACAGGGCGCAGATGTGTTGCGGATGCAGGCATCACAGTTCTGGTCCTCCGACTGTATAGGCGCTGCACTGGGCTCAGGCCGATATCCGTTGAAGGAGTGTTGCGACTCTCCAGTAGCATAAGGTATGGGTCCTCCCGAGTATCTCTAGCCTTCGCTAATAGTCGCTTGGCTTGCTTCACTGCCGACTCTGCCTTCCCATTTGATTGACTGTGATAGGGACTTGTTTGCCGGTGTGCGAATTCCCATTTGGTTGCGAAAACCTGGAATGCCCTGCTGCTGAACTGGGGACCGTTGTCCGAGACTAGCTCCTCCGGTATCCCGTGCCGTGCGAACTGATATCTGAGTTTGTTGATTACTGCCTCCGTGGTCGTGGTGGCGAGTAAATCGATTTCAAAGTAATCACTATAGTAGTCCACCATGAGTAAGTAATTCTTTCCGTTGTCCCAGAATAGATCCACTGCTACCTTTTGCCACGGTCGGTCCGGAACATCATGCAGCATCATCGGTTCCTTCGTTTGCCGAATTTCGTGTGAACGGCACGCCTTACAGTTAGACACATTATCCTTGATCTGACCTGTCATTCCTGGCCAGAACATCAGTTCTCTTGCTCGATTAATGGTGTAGTTTGCACCCAGGTGAGCGCGATAGACATGCTCCAGCATCTCCTTTCGGAGAGAAGAAGGGATTAGTATTCGACTTCCCTTGAACATCAGACCGTCACAGACAGTGACTTTGTCCCGAAAATTGAAGTAGGGTGTTCATTCTTTCGGGAGCTGCTTCTTTGTTTCTGGCCACCCGTTGAGGATAACGTCTCGCAAAGCTGCAGAGGTTTTGTCTTCCTCCGTGAAACGCCTTATGTCTTTCAAACGGTTATCTGTCACTGCCAGTCGCTGCACCATGCTAACTGTCTCTATCTCTTCTAGATAATGTTCGGCCACTAACGGATGTGCTCTCGACAGGGTGTCCGCGATGAACATCTGTGTGCCAGGTGTGTAAACAATGTCAATGTCATACTTTTGGAGTCGGATAAGCATACGCTGCAGACGGCGAGGAAATTTATTCAGTGGTTTAGTGGCTATCGACACCAGCGGCTTATGATCAGTGTACATGGTTGTCTTTCTTCCAAAAGTATAATCTTGAAACGCTCCATGGCATAGACCAAGGCCAGCACCTCCTTCTCGATCTGTGCGTGCCGCTTATCGGACTCTGTGAGTGCTCGACTGCGCAAATCCAAAGGTCTTCCGTTCTGCAACAGAACAGCACCTATTCCACTCTGGCTACTATTGCACTGTACCTCCAATGGTTGTGCTGGATCGTAATATCCGGGTACGGGCGCATTACTGATAAGGTTCTTATTGGTTGCGAAAGCCAAATCCTGTTCCTTCAACCAGCTCCAATTTACTCCTTTGTGAGTTAACTGCCTAATCGGTGTCATGACATCAGCGAGTCCTGGTAGGAACCGGCGTAAATATTTCACCATACCGTTTAGGCGATGGACTGCCTTCACATCGTTAGGGGACGAAATCTTTTGTATCGCCTTAATCTTCCCTGGGTCAACCTTGATTCCGTCAGATGTTAACACATGCCTATGGAAAATCACCTCCTCTTTCCGCAGCTCTACTTTCTCGCGTTTTAGCTTGATGTTCTTTTGCAGGCAACGCCTCAGGAACCGGTGTAGCTTAGTGTTACGCTCTTCTTCGGTAAAACCGTAAATTGGGACGTCATCTGCCACACAGGTTACGCCATCTAAATCATCTATTGGTTGCGCCAAACGCTTTTGGAAAATTTCGCTAGACACCTTCAGGCCAAACGGTAATCGCAGCCAACGATAACGTTTGAACGGTGTAGCAAATGTGGTGAGGATACTGGATTCGTTGTCTAGAACAACTTGCCAGAATGCGGAAGAAAGGTCTACTTTCGTGAAAAACTTAGCTTTTGTCAAACGTGGTAAAACATATTCTAAAGTCGGTAGCGCATTACGTTCTCTACGCAGGGCCTCATTCAGTGGCTTCGGGTCTATACATACGCGCAGTTCGCCATTTTTCTTCGTGATGATTGCGACCTGGCCAACCCAGTCTGTTGGCTCATCAACCTTTGCAATCACTCCCTGCATAACCAGTTTGTTTAATTCCGCGTAAAATCGATCACGTAGCGCAAATGGGACTCTCCTAGCAGGTAACGCAATCGGGCGTACCAAAGGATCTAACGACAGGTGAGCGGTACCCTCAAATTCCCCTAAACCCGGGCTAAACACAGACGGATACAAGTCACTAACATCGGCTTCTCTCTGACAAGCGTACACAAAACGATCATAGTTAAAAATGACAAAGTCAAGAGATAAAATCGAATCAATGCCGAGAATTGGCGTGAGTTCCTCATACACGGTCACTAACTGCAGACGATGCGAAACACCGTCTTTCGGATTGACCACTACAGTTGTCGCTGAGCCCTTTGGCTTGAGTATGGGACCATTCCACATGCACAAATAAGCTTGATCCGATTGAATTTACACGCCGCGGCAGTGCTTTCTGGGCAAAATATTGATCGTCGCGCCTGTGTCTAATTGGAATCGCAAAGACCGTCCCTCGATCAGAAGACTTGCATAGACACACTTCTGCGACGCTTTCCGAGACACGTTACCAATCGATTGTTCGGTGTCTTCTGTCGATTTGTATGGAACGAGTGCACTGACAGCAGCGGGCGAAGTGATTGCGCTTCCCACATTTGACACAAATGCGGCCCCACGCCAGACACTGTTCGCGGTTCCTCGGATGTCGTGTTGCACAGAAGTTGCAGGGCTCCTGTCGCGCGGTCGTGGCCCTCGTAGTTTTGCTCCTGGAAACGGCGCACAACTCTGAATCACCTGCGATTGTCATCTGCTGGAACTGATAGGCAGTGGAGGACTCACTTTTACAGATGTCGATACATTGCTACAGAGATAGGTTGCGCTTTCGTAATAGTCGCTTCGTCAATCCTTCGTCATTGATCCCAAGAACAATGCGGTCCCGTATGAGACTGTCCGCCATGCATTTACAGAAACTGCAGGATCGGTCCAAAATCTTTAGCTCAGTGACGTACGTGTCAACGGATTCACCTGGCCGCCTGTTCCGCGAAAAGAAGAGGTAGCGTTGAAATGTCTCGTTTGTTTGGCCTTTGCAGTATTCACTGAACTTCTTAAGAACAGTCTCCAGATTGTTGGCATCTTCGCTCTTGTCGTAACACAATGTCTCTAGCACGCGGCGCGCATCATCTCCTGCTGCTTGTCGAAACATGGCCAAGCAGTACGCCATCGGTAGTTCGTCCAGACGCGATAAAGTGCAGAAATCCATCCATTTGCTCTTCCACAAACGCCAGTTGCTTGCCAAACTGCGTTCATCCATGTTCAGCGGGGCAGGCATTTGAATAGCCGGTGCAGCTCCAATCATCGTCTGGGTGGTACTAATATTCTTCTCCTTTTCTGACACTATGTAAAACGTCGGTCCTTCAAGGACAAAACGTATGTTCTGCAAACAAAAGGACCGGACGAAAACGCAGGCAGAGGGCGAGTGAAACATATCGGTATATACAGATAGTTGGATCCATAATTAACGACCTTTGTGAATGCATGACATTTTTCTTTTGATTCAGTCAAACAACTCACTCCAATGCGTCCAACTGTTGGCCAATCAGCGTGCATGCGAGAAACGTGTGAACGTCCTATCAGCTGCCGCGTTTCCTTGCGGCAGCCTAACGGCTCCCTTGCTGGGCTGGCACCGCACGTTCGTTCGAGTGTATACTCCCATCACACAGCCCATAGGTATTGGATTTAAAACAAATGGAAATTTCAATGTGCTTCAAAATGCAATACTAGTAAGATCCAAATTCATGCTATATAAAATGAATTTTTGGATGGTGACTGACGCCGCTAACGCATATCCCAGACTTCGGAAAATAGCTGAAATTTATATTCTTGCTTTTTCATCCATATACTTATATGAATGCGGATTCAGTAGATGGTTTCTCCAAGGAAATTTGAAGTAGATTGGACAAAACAACAAGACATCTTTGTCTTTTATATCACTGCTAGAAACCAACTCGATATTACTGTAAAAAGAGACGTGCACCATCTAAATTACAAAAAGTCGAAGTAGCTGCGAGCCACTCCTACTTTACTATTATAATTCTGACTGAAATGATAGATATGATTAGTGCCATTGAGGAAGAAGTAGACAAGCTGCAAAGCAAATTTCTTGAATTCACCACATATTTGAAAAAAGCCTATCATTCTTTAAACTGCTTAGAGGTTCAGAAACTGTTACACTGGACCGATTAAGCACAGCTGCTTCCTTACTAGACTCAGTTACATCCGAAACGCAAGGACGCCTCCGTAGATGGCATAATGTTATCATTTTAACAAGCCTGATAAACCGAACATTGACAGGGTAGCAAATTCCCTCTTAAACGCATGCGATATGGATGGAGTCCTCTGTCCATGCCTCAGGCTGAGGAAAAAAGGAAACATGATATCTCCGATACTAATACAGTTTCCAAGCGATAGGGGCATATCGAAGTTGTACGCAGTAATAGATTAGTTGTTGCACAAACTAATTTTAAAAACGTTATCCTCAAACACGATCAAGCGCCTCTTCAAAGGCGTATCCCACTGAAACAAAACTCCTTCGCCCATCATACACCACATATTCCGATTAATAAAGCCAGTATTGACGCTGTCATCTGCAATGTCGACCTTGATAAGTCAACCATGTCGTCTAAAATAGGTGATGACCGGCATCTCAGTCTTCAGCATATCATGAAACAGTCTCAAGCAGCAGTATTGATGTGTCGATAAATAAAACTACCAACCAAGCTGAAAATATACCGACGCCTACACCTGCTGACCACACACACAACTCCTTTGTCACTAATCCAAACCGCGTTCCTTTACAAAACTTGACAGTAACTATACCCGAGACCTATCAAGTCGAGACAAAAATTCAGATCATAACGTTGGCAGCACGAATAATAAATCTTAATCCAACCCGAATGAACTAAGCTAGAGGTTATCTCCGACCAACCGAGGCGTAGGCAAAAACAATGGAAAACACCCGGCCAGAATATCTCCCATAAGCACCCAAAGCTCATTAGGTTTGAAGCGACCACCACAGGAACGCAGAGATATGCAGCTTGGCCAACTGATAAAAAGTGTATATCCTCAAGCTTCTACCTGCAACACCGACACTGTAGTTGGGACACGTCGCAGAGAGCCGGCCCACTACTTACCCACAATGTATCTGACTACGTTTCTAAACCCCGAGACCTCAAGCTGGCAAAGCCCTTATGTGTGCGACACCGAAATAGCAAACAAAATGGTATAAAGCCACACGGACCTACAGGTAAGAGGGTGCAACTCCTATATAACTCAAGTCAAAAGTCACCGACCACCACCACATGTAGTATTCAATTAGCAACAATACAACCCGATGAACCACGACTTTTTAGACTTCAGCATTCCCCACCCCTGTATACTACGGATGTAAGACCTATTTTAGACTATCGTATACACCAGTTCTTCCCCCACCAATTTAGCCCCTATCACATGCGATTATGAATCAGAGAATAGTCAAACTACTTGAGTATGTACTTCATTTAACCCAGTACGATGTTTTGCTCAGTGTGCCTCAACTACATCGCAACACACATTTCCCAGATACAATGACGATGAAACAAACATTACCCACCAGTTTCATTTCGATTTAACAATGACTTTCAAATATGTTGTCATTAACATTCGTATCCGTTTACCCAACTTAGATCTACTTTCAAGACTTATGTGTATGTCATCCCTCTATATTGCTTTTATCAATGAAACTTGGTGCACGTCAGAAATTAGTGATTGTCAGCTAAACATCAGGCTATAAACGTTTCCGCAAGGATCGCTCACGTAAATATGGTGGTGGCCGTGCCATATTTCTTCGAAATAACCTGACTGTAATTCCCGCAGATCAACCTGTGTTCAATGGTTTAGAAGATACACTATGGCTAGTGATCCCATCTATTGAGATTCTAATCGGTTGTACCAACGGCCGCCCCGAAACACTCAATGTGAAGCCCAAAAGCTAATGGGTATGATCAGTGTTGCTTCCAGCACCATATACAAATTCAAAATTATGTATGGAGATTTTAACCAACCACATGTTAACTGGATGCTGCCTACACTCAGAAACACTGCGGAGATTAAGGAAATCACCCAACGTATTCACCTCAATGGATGGACCCAGCATGTTAGACAGCCGACCGGATGTTGCACAATGTTAGACCTTGTATTCACGATGGAGATCTCTTCCTCTTATATATTCATTGATAAACACTACCTGACTATGATCACAATACGTTGCTTTCCGATATGATTATTGATTCACCTAAATGAGCAAGTCAAATGCTAAAACCCATTCGCAATCTGCATCGTGTGGACTGGAACTCATTTAACGAGCTTATCAGTACCATGATTTGGAATACGTCATTCCTAACTCACAACCATATTTTGGCTACAAATGTTTTTATGAACAATATTGCCCTAGTTGTGGATCTACTGGTACTCAATGTATGGAGAAATATCCATGAACATAGTGTTGAACTCAAGCTTCTGTACAAAGCCAAAACCGAACAAAAGAAACTTAAATCGTTACATTGCAGGAGCAACAGCTTCGCAACCTTGCTACAAATATATGAGAAACCGATGAATTTAAAACGTCTAAAGCAAATGGTCAAAATCAAAGAAGAAAGTCGGGCACTTAGAAATCCTGAGAAAGTACATACATTGACACAACCACTTAAACGAAGTAACCTTAAACCCATTAAGAAATTGCAACATTGGCTCTAGACGATGGTTCAATAATGCTTGACATCTCATGTGTATGCGAGGCTATCAAATAGTTTTACCTCCTGTTTTGTCCCTAATACAGCCATTTCACCCTCCACTTCCAAAATGAACGACCGAGCTGTACTGCAATATTTCTGAGATGTTAAGATAGCTGCAAACGCCATCGCATCCATTAAACCATCAACTCTTCCAGGTCTAGATGGCATCTCACCAACTGTTATAAAACGGAGGAAAATCCTCGCTCTATTGTGGTTAAACATCTTCACAATTTATCTCATGTCCGGCTGCTTTCTTACTCAATGCAAGCAATCCATTTTAATACCTAAGCACAAGGTTTGCTCGAGAGATAAAATGTTTCAAGTTACCGCCCAATAAATCACGCGTCTGCCGCTTCTAAGCCCTAGAAAAAGTAGTCAAGTAGGGCATCGTTCGTACCTTACAACTCTAGATCTGATCAGCTTCGCACAGCATGGCTTCCGCTCCAAACGCTCCTGCTTTATCTGCCAGCTACAATTTCTCGATCACTTTACGACCATGATTGACAGAGGAATGGCAATTAGTATAACTGCTGGACATGCGAAAGGCGTTCGACTGCGTGCCACCCAAGCCACTGCTGTTTGCTCTAGAGTCATATGGATTTGGAAATCCACTGCGTAACTGGTTCGACTCACATCTAAACGGTCGAACCCAGTTAGTGAAACTTGGTCAGCAGTATTCTACACCGAAACAAATAACCAGCGGCGTCTTCCATGGAAGTGTGCTCAGACCACCACTTATCCTAATCTACGTAAACAACATATGTGACCAGATCAAACATGGATACCCATTTCTGTTTGCAAATGATGTCAAACTAGTCTAATCATTTATTCCAGACTAACTACATATATGTTCGGGAAACATCTGTGAAGACCTTTCCGCACTAAATATAGCTAGTGAGCGTTTATTAATGAAGTTATGCGCAGTGAAATACCAAGTGCTTGGGTACAGATGCTACATCACAGAAGGCTCCATCATACTTGCCGGAAACGTGGTCTCAACTTCTGATTCCGTTCGGAACTTAGGAAGCAGGTACACCAACTCTTTCAATTTCTCCGAACATGTGCTTAATCGGGGTTGCAAAAGCAAGACAGTTATGCGGATATATCATCGGAACTTTCTCCCTACCTGAAGCACAACTTGAGTTATTCAAGACAATAGTACGACCGACTGCAACACTGTACTATCATTCACAGCCAATTAAGAAAGAAAGACAGAACGGCTCTAGATAATTTCCAACGATCATTTACCATACTGGCAATGGGGCGCTGCTCAAACCTGAGTTATTAGAATAGCTGTCGAAAGCCACAAGTGAATTCTTTTTGGCTGAGAGTCTTAAAGAACAACCGCGTTCTCTTCTACAACATTACAAACCAACAAATTTATACAGACTGCAAGACACTTGAACTACGGAAGACTTCAGTCTACACCATACGTAATGGTGGCTACTTGATACGCGCAAATCCTTCACGTCATAAAACTCGATCAAATTTCTCCCTAGTGAGATACACTAATCTGTGGAACAATATATGCCAAATGATAGGCAGGAGAGCAAGCGAGGTCATGTTCCGAAATTCCCATCAGATGTTCCTCACTATATCAAATGTGTTGGAGATCTTTGACTCACAGCAAACTCTAGAAACAATGACAGAAGCTGGTAGAAAAAGCATATGAGCAAATATTCGCTTACAACTAGCTTACCCACTACATGTCATTAATTACAATACCAAATCCCGTGTCTGTGCAGCCTAGTATCCCTTCCCTATTAGTTTCTACTCCTGGGTCTTGCAAACTAGAAAATCATAACAAAAATATCTGTAAATTTTAACTATTAGGTGTTCGGGTCCTGGACCAGAGGAATAATTCATGATCCGAAATTCTATTGTTAGACGTTTCTTTACTATTTTGATGTACACCGTATAAAACATGAAACCTATTCATTATGCAAATGTTCGCTCCCGCTTATGAGGCCTTGCACCGTTTGTCGGTAAATATACAAAAGTATTCGTTTAAATTTATTTATCTTTAGTTTTGCTAACTTCCGCGTTTTGCAACTACCGCAAAGTTATAATGGGATTAAAAACCCAATTTTCAACAGAGACGCCTACCCTGCTCTAACATAGCATACGAACATGAAATCTGATACATCATATTTTTCAAATAGCCGGATAGAAGAATGTTAGATTAAAAAATTATTTTGTAAATGTTTGCATCTGCAACATGTAAATGCTACGGAAATAGTTAATATAGCTTTCACTATAATAATACATCACTGTATTTGCAGTTTCTCAGAAAACTATTCGGTAAAAGGTGTTTGATTTTTCTGTAATCCTGGATGCACTTTTCCAAAATTAACAATAGTCCTTGATTTATTGCATAGGGCTATAAAAATTGAACAGAGTAAGCGTTCTGAAATATTCTAACTACGCCATCGTAGGTCGCAACACTACAAATAATGTCTTTACTTAGCAACTAATGGTTTGTGTACAGCAAACTGTTAATTAAGAAATCAGACCAAGAAATTATCAGGTACCAAGCTGCGTTAAATCAATTCATGCATGTTTTAAATTAAATGCGTACTCAGCTTGAATTCTAAAGCAGTTTCTTCCTTTTATCTCAAATGCATCTGTAGTCAATTGTTTGGTGGATGTAAATTAATATTCTTTCAGAAAGTAGGTTAAACTTGGCAGTAGCAGCAAGCTAACGTCATTCTAAATAGATGCCGCTTGACTAGCCATAAAATTCAATGGGAACCATCTAGATAATTCCACTCGTATCTCTAATGGTGTGCAGCTCAGTTTGAGAGAAAACATATAAAAGTTCCTATTGGTATTTTGCACAAATTTACGATAAACATTTTGCATAGTGTCGGAAAAATACTTTTCCATTTATTTAGCTACAACACCAAAAATACAGTAGACCGCACATTTTAACATATTCTAAATGTACTAAAGATAGCTAAAGTCAGAGATGTAAAACGTTCTCGGAAAGGACATAGCCACTGAGAGCAATTAACTAGTATCATTCCGAAATAGTCTAGAAAATTTGAGTTATATTTGACACACACATCAGGCAAGAAGAGCACTTTCTTATATTGATAGATCATTGGTATTTACGCCACATTTCCGCAGGTGAAAGCAGTGGAGTTTAGAGATTTAAAGTCATAAACCTGCTAAACAGATGAAATTCACATTTAATTGCTACAACGAAGGTCACTCCTTAAGTTACATGTTAGTTTCTCTAAATCTATTTGGGAGTTAATTTAATATGGACGTTACGTTATGTCCAATATAAGCGATATATAGTTTTAACTTTCCACTATCAACTTCCTATGCATTGTTCATCTTGTTTATCATTAGATTCCTTAAAAATAAAACATCTATTTTCCAAAATGTTTGAATGAAATGGTTTCTGGACAACCAAAACGCACAAAGCCTTCTTTGTCAGAAAGTCAAAAATAACAGCTGGTTAACTTGTGTACCATTTTCTTAAAAATAGCAACTAGAAAATATTATTTGTTAGAATTTAACCAAACGATAACACAGCACTTATGTTTCAAACTCAGCATTTTCCTTGCCTGGAATTTGAAAGCACGCTGTCAGCATAAATTGGCATACCGTATCCTTGCAATCTAATGAAAGCAGGACTAATTATCAACCGTAGAGCCAAAATGGTCAGCAAATTCTCTAAATGGATTGTACTGCTTTAAAATATATATCCTGGAACCATATATGATCGTTAATTGCGATTCAAAATTAGCTCGTGCACTGTTTGTTTGAACGTACATGTGAATATAATACAAATTAGATTCGGTTTGCTGGGGTCATGCACTTCAGGAAATTATCGAATTTTAACATTTTTACTAGTCAGTATATATATATATATATTCTATGCACCAATTAGATTAATCAGCGTTGATTCAATAATACAAGCTTTTATGAGCCGTTCATTTAGTCTTAACAATTTATTTTCGATATATTACCGGGTGACATAATGAATTGCGATGGATTTTAGCTTAACGCATAAATGCTGTTTTAATATAATAAATCGATTTGCGGTTGCAACTTCACAAAACATCAGACCCAGTTCAAACAAAACATCGATTAATATTTTCACTTTCAATGCTTGGAAACTTTCACTTTATCTAGTTTAATATTTGTTATTCTCAGAAGTACTAACTCACACGTATCTGCCAATAATTTGTTTTTGTATGCCAGGCACTGGATTTAAAGCAAACATGATCTGTTGCGTTTCAGATTGCGGTAATTGTGTTTGCTTCATAATGATCACACACATTCTTAAGGGAGATTGATTTGCACCTACGAATCGCCTTTAGAATATTTAAAAAACAAGTGTCGTGGAATCACGGACATTGCGCATTACTTCTTTGGATAGCTATGTCAAAGTTCATTTAATGGCACTAGTGTTGAGATTAATTGTTTTCTGATAATAAGATAACGAAAGCTGCCCAGGGATAAGCACATCTATCCACAAAAAAGTTTGCAGGCTGTCTTCAGGAAATTAAGAACACAGAGAGTGAACGCAATATTTGTTGGTGATTAGAAAATCAGTGCAGCTTTATGGTTGTGGAAAGCTTACGCCAAATCCTTAAGCGATGCGCACTGGTGAGCTTTCGAGCTCTCGAATACGCTCTTTATTTGCTGTAAAAGTGCGCAACTCAACCTTTCTATGTAATGTCATCATGCACATGGGTGTTATTACGTAAGTATAATCTGCAATTCTCCATGGCGGTAGCTCTGGTTATAACCAAAACCAAAATTATTATTTGAATCTTCACTTAGGAAAGGTACTCATTTGTGAGCAGCTTCATATTGTTTATTATTCAGAAGGCTAACCAAATTAAGACAACATGGGTTAATATCTTATGTCCAACACGATCTACGGAACTGGTAGGTTCGTGTTCAAGTAGGAACAGCCAACCCACAAACGTTACAATTAATTTTAGCGAAAATGTTACAACTTTTGGATATGGAGTTACTTTTGAGCTAAAATTATCCGACGGCATGAGTAGATTATGAAAAGCATGTGACATACGAACTGTTTATTTCGAAGTGTTTACTGATAAACAGCGGGCTTTGAACAAGTTGTATGGTTAATCGGAAAGAATTGTATTCTCGCCGTTGACTCGGGATTAGCGAATGGACAACCAGGATTCTGCCATCCGTAAACTTTAGCATGTTGGCTATTTCACATGTGGATTTTGCGGTAAAGTGTAACGGAAAATAAAAGTGGGGAAGTAACGTCTCCTTAAAAAATACCATGTGTTCGTAGTGATTTACGAAATTTTCTCCTCAAAACTTATTAGTCTGAGTGCGCCATGTAAAATAATCCCCTAATAGAACAACAAATAATTGCATTCCACAGCCCAGACCATTAACCAGCAACAGTACACGGTTAACGCAAATACATACTTTGCTACATTCCTAGTAGCAGAGGCGGGTAAATTTGTTTATAGTCCAGTGATAATAGCACATACTCTATGAAGCGGACCATTGCGTCTGACGTGAGACTTTAGCTGTCATATGCGAACAGACGCGGTCATCCAAAAGCATCTGCGGAAAATAATTTTCCGAAGAAGACGATTAAGATTTTTACAGAATCCACGTTCAAGCAAACAGTCGATTTCTACCACTTAATTGTTTTGTTCCCGAGGTGGTTGTTCAATCTTCTAATTGTCGGTCTTATTCTGTCGCTTTAGATATATTGTGTACAGTTCGGCGCATTACTGTTACAAGTTAGCAGCACAAGACTTATGGTGATTTGTTCTGCTGCAAGTTGATGGATTCCTTGTGTTTCGTGGCACAATCCAAAGCGGGTTATCTGAAGGCACTTTTAACCCATCCTTTAATTTAGCCGGGACCCTGTTAACTTTCTGGTCTCAAACTCGAAATTAACATCCAATTGCAGATTAGATTATGAGTCCTTTTGAATGACCGCTTAAATGCTTCAGAATATTCTGTGTCTCTATAATAATTGTCTACTTCTAACGCTAAAATTAAATGCAGTTTTGTCTCCGTGCTTCAGATTTCATATTTGTTACACACATTATTGCAGTAATGTTATTTGTGCTTAAATGCCTTTTCAAGGAGCCTGCTCAGTCCCATATGTGGTTGTTACGAGAACTTGTCTTAAAGAATGAAAATTGTTTCAATTTAACCACCCTGATTAAAGCACAAGTTTAAGTGTCTAGCTAAGTGTTTGCAATGCGTCCATACGTCTGAGTTAACGAATAAACAAAAGCCTTTGTCGATAGCATTATAGTTCGCAGTTGATGTTCTCTAAAATAGCATTGTCTAAGACGGAACTTTCAATCTTGACAGCCGCCAAAGTTTGTGGTATGCCTTGCTGTAATTAACAGGTGATAAAGTTATTGAAGTATGAGTAGGCTCAAATCATTGATTGCTTGGACACAATAAGTTTTTCCTGCTTTTAAAATTCGCTTGGTTAGGATAGCTAATAATCTGCCTGGAAATAGCGCAATGAATTTCAGTCCTAAATTTTCAATTTATGTAACCAGTTATAATTGCTAGTATTTATGTACAGGTGCAATCACATTAATTCAAGATCAGTGATGGTTAATTTTTTTTCTAAAAATACTTGTCTACAAACTTAGAAGGCTAGAGAGAAGATAGAAATATTAGCAATATCGCGGAATATAAATTCGTGTATTAAAGGTCATATTTTACAATTCAAGTGCTGGCACGTTGGAAGCTGCAAAGATAAGCGCTTTCCATCAGGCTGCAAAGGGAAGAGTAAAGGCAACTGGTAACATCACAAACAAAACATCAATATAATACTTAGACCCGTCAGGTTACAGGAGTAGATCTTACACGGCTGGGTGAATCCAGCATTCTTGTAGTATAAGGATGCTTAAATAAGCAGATTTGTGAAAAGACCAATGAACGTTATGTAACTTGCTTACATAATTTTTAAACCATAAATGCTGCGTATAATCTTTGTTTGGTTGATTAATGGTTTTATGAGGCGATTTCAAAGGATGTGGTTTGCATGTATCTGTTGGAAACATAATGTTAGCACAGATGGTCAATGCAGACCAATTAAGACGCGTAGACATCGTAAGGAAAAATCCTTATGTTCACCGAACTGATAACGCTGCGGTTTATTGACTTACAACTTTAGATAATCCATTTAGGAAAACTGGAATAAGGACTACAGCCTTTCTTAACAATATGATTGCAAAGCCTACCAAAGCACTGGCAGCTCCACTAGCTTACGGCAAGTGAACATGCCAAGCAAAATGCAAGCACTGCTGGGAGACTAGGTGTCTTGTAGAATCCGTTGATAAGAGTGGGATGCACAAATAGCATTATTCCATCGGTTGGACAACACATGGTGGCATTAAATACAGATAAAGCTAATGTTATACATGCATAGTATTTTTCGCAGAACGTGCTCATTAAATGGTTTTTCCATTCTTCATGTTAGTAGTAGGCATCTAAAAGTAGTTACTGGTGTCGTTTTTCAACTGTGTCGTGAAGAATTTGGGTACGTAGCCCCATGAGGTGTCAACTAGTAACATGTTGTGAAGTGCACAAATAGTAAAAGTAAATTAAAATACACCTGGGGGCAGTAAATATACTCATGTTAATTAAAATAATCAAAGGACGAATAACGAGAGACGAAAAAGCAAGCATATAGCCATTTTGAGTCACCTTACACAAAATATACCATGTAAAATTATGCATCAATCTACGTACAGGCAGTTCAAAAAACTCATCATATTGCAGTAAACGTTTCCAAGAAAGGGTATAAAGTGGTGTGATGAGGGTTTATGCGGGTCAGTGCTTCGACCCAAAAGGAAAATTTTTCCGCAGCAAATTCTCTGCGTAGATGATCTGGAAAAACATGCGTGACAAAATTCAATCAATGGCTGTAACCCATTAGGTTTACAATAGATCTGATGACAGCAAGTGCTACAAAACGATATGATATGCTGCATTAAAGTTTGAGCCTGCCAAGGCAAAGCAGTACAATGTTATTCAGCACTGTCTCAAGTAGTAATCAAGCCTTAACAAGGTGGCTATTTCTCGTTTTGTAATAATCCACAATGTCGTATTATTTATATAAATAACATTCGGACGCCAACCGCAGTGCCCTAATAGTATATGAGAGCCGATTTAAGCCTATCCAGGAAAGTTAAAGTACTACATAACCCCCGGATCTCACATATCCTTGTTTTAATGTCTGTGCAATATGGAAATCATTGCTTGTAAGGATTGACTTAATAAAGGTTTCAAATCAGATCTTGCGTCCTCGCCTTAAGCTAATAGCCAAGATACCATTCGGAGTATTTATAATAATGAAAGGAAAATTGTCCTTCCGATAGTGATATGCCCTACCCGCGATGAAGCCTTAGTTGCAAGTTAGAACTGCAGCGTCCACGTACACTCGCTGATTCCTTGAGTCGGTCACGAAACTGCAACATTCATCCATATGTATATAAGCATGAAGACCATCTCAGAGAAAGATGTTATCGTCATCTACATTATGTGAGATTTCTCACACGTGTTTCCAAACAGATAAGTAAACGTCTGCCACGACACTGTAAAAAGATGTAGTCTAATCCAAGTTTTAGCCTCTCGCTTCGCCTACGACTCAGAAAGGTGGGTTCTACCTTGTTTGTACAAAATTTTATCATTTGTCATCGGTATTACTCCACCAACTACAACGGAAGTTTTCTCCCTCAGAAATGGATACGGAATGCTAACTAAACCGATTCTACAGATCCGTCGACGCAAAGCTTGAGATTATTTGTAATTAAATCGTTACCTTGGGTTCAACGTAAGCATCAGTGAAGCGTTTTTAAATAAAACGTTCGTGAGCATACTGCTCTATTACTTCAGCGTTTCAAAAGAACAGCACAGATATCTCAGTGCGCTTTAGTGCCGTATATGGCGTCACGTGAACTGGTTCATGCTGAAAGTTTCTTGAATTCGTCATCCAAGGTAGGTGTAATTAGTTAGTTAGATAGAGAAAACACCGCCTGCTATCATTAAACTAAACTGTACACTAGGCTTGATCCTGTTAACTTACTAAGAAATGAAATTTTTTCGATGTGCTAGTCACATAACCCAATTTATTTACCCCCGAAAGTGCAATTGATAAGAAAAAAGCTTGACTGCTCTTAGTGTATAAATATGTTAGCTGGCTAAAATGCATAATGAAGGGTTGACTGTGACCAGGGATATCTAGATAATATTCACCAAATCATGGCTTAACGGCTAAAAAATGCATCGAGTTAAAACAACAACTCATTAAAATAATTTTAGCAAACGTTTACTTTTTTATGTAAATGCTCGCATTTTGACATTGCAACCACCACGCTCGCCTGACCGATGTGCGCCGCTCTCAAAGCTGTAAAAGTGTAGAACGCTAACCAACCTACTGGGTCAGGTAACGACAC
>OX104071.1:13928141-14029467 GCA_944474145.2 Dicrocoelium dendriticum | reverse complement strand
CTGTCGATCAGTTATAACCTGCTGTCGACAGTAGAATTGTTTGCCAGCCCAATCAAGAACCTGGACCTTTGTGAACGGAAACATTCGTCCAAGCCCCCTAGTTAACAGTGGCGCTTAGAGAGGCGCAATCATTGAAGAAATCTTTCAGATGCTGTAAGAGATCTTCTTGGTTGGACACAGGTTTTCCAATGGTAAGAGGCAGGAAATACTTTGCTTCCAGCAACCACGTCGGGTACGATCGACAGTCTATGAAAAGCTGGTTATATGAGAGTTATCCATCTAAATTAAGCAAGGAAAACACGAGCAATATTGACCGTGATCAGCCTGCACCCCCAAGCTGTTACCCTAGGAAATACCACTACTCGGGCGGCGTGATCACTTTGCAGGACTCGAAGATAGACTATGGTTTCAGGATTTCTCATTTTTAACCTGACATGAAGTCATCCTTACGGACATTTTGTGATTTTTATCGGTGCACAACTGGAAGGGTGGCCAAATGCACGGGGTGGAAATGAGTTCGAGATTTACGGTACCCACAAGCCGCTGTCAAACTTTGCGGATCCCATCGCTTGCTGCCGCGATTCAGTCTTCTTGGGCCACTAGTACATTGATGAGCGTATGGATGATTGTGAATTGTGTACATACTTACAACGCCATGAATAAAACCTCCAGCGTTCGAGTTCATGCCCTGTGGAAGCGGAGTGTTTTCCGCAAGCGGTGAATTCTTATACTCATATTGCCACTCCGATTGTACTAACTAAGAATATGTTGCCGTTACCGGGTTATTTTCGTCCGTGTGGTAAAGCAGAGGCCTTATACAGTGCGATAACCTTGCCAGAGTCGATAACTTTTGCCAAATCAACCTGTAATCTTTTTATTATATCTCATAACCAGACGATGTGGTGGGAGATAAGTTTCCGCCATTTGATTCCACTAAGGTTAAAATTGAGGTTATAATAATGGCTGCTGGAATCATTGCGTCTGTGATTGGCTCAGGGGATCCTATTTGTGCTACCGCAGAAGGCTTTAGTGTCCCACAGGCCGCAGTAAACCTGATACGCGACACAGTCATAAAACCGTCCAGCAAGATATTTAAATCATCACAATTGGAAGAGCAAGCGGATCGAACAAACGGGTAACTGATGTGCCTCTTCGAATCGAAAGGGTTTTGAAGAAACGGATAAAGGGCATAAACGCGTTTGGTGTTCTTAGCATTCCACTAAAAGAAGGATGGCTGGTGTACGCAAATCCTTGTGTTACTGCCTGTTGCTTAACAACTATATTTGCTGCTCCTAGCGGTCGTAAATTTTTGCATCCCATGATAGATGAAAATCCGCAAACCCTTAGAGTAGCAAGCAAATCTTCTATATTTTGTTTCACGGTAAGACAAACAAGGATGCAGTTAAATAATGCAGCGTTAAGTGCAGTTATTTGCATTTCCACAATACCCGTACGAAAAGTACACAGAAACACTTTACGCTTTTGTTGCGGCAAAAGTGTCAATAATACAAATAAAATCCAGTCTTGCAGGAGGTTTTATCTGTATGGAGAGGAATGGCAGATCCGTGAGACTTTTATAGTTTAATGCTGAACGCAGGCAGTTGCTTATATGCTTGAGTTTTGAGAAAAAGTGATTACAGCTGGCAGGGTTACTAGATTGGTTAAAAATAATGCGCAACCATACCACAAACTTCGATACAGTTATCCTAAGGTGATTTCTACGCATTAACCTCAAGCTTCTTATATATTTATTTGTTTCCGTCGTTTTTGTGAAACGTCTACAAAATACTGCATTATTTTACTTCGCTAAGCAGACAACATAGTAGTCATCACCTCTTACGACAGTGTCATTAAAGCACAATGGTTTTAAGACCATTATTGGGCTCATATTTAAGATATTTTTCATCGATCAACCTGTCTATGACTGGCAACATTTGCTGTTCCAACACAGTATCCAATCCCATCTAGGTAGTAACGAATTTTTTAATCACACATTCGTTTCTTAAGCTGATTCGACGCTTCCTTCCTTATCCATAATTCAGGACGGTTTTAGGTTTATCCATAGCAATGTTCACCATCTTCTCTCAATTCGAAAAAACACAAACTTAACATTTTATTTTTGAAGGAAATTTGCATAAGCTTTCCCTTTATTTGAAATTTTACCGTGCATTATTATTTTATGGAAGTACAGAACTCCTCGGGTTTAGAAACGAAGTAGCAGGAACGATAGTACCGCGATGAGAAGTACAGATGCCTCTGCACTTGCGATTGCCTTCTCTGTTTATGCAAACTGTTCTAGAGCAGTAACCATTTCCGAGCATTTATTGAGCACACAGTTACCTTGTCTTTTTGAATATTCCAGTTTCCACAGCCGTTAGTTACTTAGACCGTCCACTTGCATCGCGACATTCCAGCGATATTTAGAAGTACCAAAAGATACACATCACAGTTTGCCAAAAAATAAAAGAGTGTGAACTCTGCATTATCTGCATGTACAAAATTGATATTCAGGGAATTATTTATACACGGCATAACTGTAGCCTTCAGGTTGATATCGTAGATGCGTCTCTGGACACTCGAGCGGTAGACAGCCATAACAGAGCGTCGCCAAATTTCTGTTGACGGTAATCATCAATCTGATTTGAAATGGATTGTCGATTCCTCAACCTTCAATCCATTTCATTATTTTACGAATAGCAACATTTTAATCATCCGATTTTTATGACAAATATCTGGAGTGCTAACAAAAAAGGGCAAATATCCTTTATGTTCTCAGCTTGATTTCCGCTGCTATTTCTCACCTGCATTGCTAAAATGCTAACCAATTCATTCTGAAGGTCTGGGGTAAGTAAAAAGTCCTGCTTTTCTTTCCAATTCATGGCATGACCAAATATTTACAGAGGACGGGGTTATGCTTGGCCAACAAATGTAACACAATTTAGACACTCTCTATTTTCTAGCCTATTTATAGTTTTGTTGTCGTCCCGGTAACAAAGCAATGCCTTGTTCTACTCGAAAGAGAAAGCTGACGATATCCAGCGATCACGCTAGAATTTCACGCTGCCACTTTGGTTCCATTTCCATTAATACCTAGTATATTATGTCAATTGTCTTTTCTTTTACTAAGATGATCTCTTGATTCTTCCGGTCGAAGCTAGCCTAAGCACGCGATTTACTAGGCTTCAATATAAATAATTTTTATTTACGTTCCCAGCATTTTCAGAAACATTATTAAATAGAAAATCTAGGCCGGACCGTTAAAAACGGTGTGCAGCAGAATCAAAACACAGCGTCTTGTTATGAGGGGTTGAGCATATATATTGGCATTCTTTACTCACCTTTACTGTAATGCAGAAATGAAGTTTGCTTTTAGCTAGCAGTCTGAAGTCTTTTTCTTTCCAGGTCGCGCTGCTACTTTGAATTCATGATCCAGTTGCTGCGCGGCAGTACATAATAGCTGAACAAGGATATGACGAGTTTGATAGCCAATCATAGCAGACCGCAGAAAGACATTTGTAAGATCGGTCGGTGTATATTTCATCGTGCCCCGAAGGGGTTGGCTTTCCAATTATCCAAATTGCCGCGCATCGTTTACTCTAGGATTACGGACATTTCCAGCTGCGTAAGTACCGTCAAGGTTTCTTTCTTATTTCCGGGCATCGGTGTCCGAGGTAACAATTAATCTTTTGGTCACTGTATGGATTCGAACATCACTTTTACTACTTTGCCCATGCAAGTAGTTTTGACAGATTGACATTTGGTATCGAACACTCATCTGAATTGTAAAGGTTGTCCACTGTCACATGTCGCCTGGGGCGGAGCACTCTCTCCCCCTGATTGTACGCCTCCGGTTAATTCATTAGTTGGGTTACCAAACAGGAAAAATTAAAGCCGGATCCGATTTTCTGCCATTGGTAATTAAATCCAAATGTTAACGATGGCCTATTTCTAGATCGGATAACGTCAAATATGAAGTAACTTCCAGCTTCCCGGCAGCTTATGTTGCGTTGATTTGCTTCTAGTATTATTTGTGTGTTTACTTCAGCTGTGCTGACCTTCCGAATTGTTGACTTTTTGGAAGTTGTTGCACATTGAACTGCTATCTAACTTGTTGCTGTTCGTTCGGAGTTGAATGCATCCCTTTTTAGACGTTTGCTTATCAAACAGCTATGCTTCAAAATTTCATCCTTCACACTTCCTACCTCTACGAACAGCGATAAGAAGCCAGTTAATTACTATGACAATTCATACCTTTTCCGTGCCATATGGCGGTAGTTAACCTAACTGGAGATGTAGCGCCAAAGAAGAAAAATTCCAGATAGGACGTTGACGGGGAGTGTTATAGATGCATTATCTGTTCAAACATATCCTTATTCCCCAGCTACATGTTCTGATGGGCTGCCCACCTCTTATTAGACGCAACCCCATCACATTATGCAAACTCCATTTGACTCCCGCCCCATTTGTTGTCCACCAGTATATGTGCGATTTCTTGCATGCCGGAGGACTTCAACTGTCATGAGCACAGCGTGAAACTGAGTGGTGGCATGCATTCATGCCGTCATGCATTTGCGCAAGTGAAATGCCACTACGACGCATTTTCATTTGTACTGCTAACTGGTTGCAGGGTCGATCGCTTTGCTTTAAAACGTATCTGTACTGTACTCTTATAGGTTAGCAATGTGACTGTTTTGCTCTAGTAGACAGATCCTTTGATTTGCAACTTTTGTCAGCCGTCCGTAATTTGTGAACGGATATACTTTGCGCTTTTAGTTCTGAATACTGTTATGTTTGGTATTAGCATTGTTGCATTAATCCTTTGCAAAACAGCAGCGTAGATCTTTCCAGGCTTCGAAAGGTAGCAATGAGTCGCTCGAATCCAAGACCGAATTATCTACTACACTTCAAATAACAATTAAGTGAACCTAATTCTTGCCATTTGCGTAAACCGATTTATACCCACTGGCTTTTCCCTTAATGAGGAAGTAGCTTTATTCATTGTTTCAGTAGGCAGTGTGTTCGAGAAATTTGGTGAACTGAAATATAGTGAAGTGGTGTTTAAGTATATAAACATGATAATAATGTAATGCGTATATCTCTCATCAAGTGAGAAGCTGTGACCATACTTGGCACAGGGAATATATGTACAGGTTTTACCATAGTTCTGCATGGGGGAATATGAAATGATATGTTTAGATTTTTCTGTGTTTCCGGCTGGGTATTTATCCCATATATTTGTGTATTATGCATTGATAGAATGCAGTTTTGTAGTCTGAGTATGTTTTAGACAAAGAGAGCTAATAAGATTGTGCAAATTTATGGTCTAACACCCATTAGACGTTATTTGGCCTTTCATTAAATTGATTACCAAGATATCTTCCTTACTAACAGAACGACATAATGGTATCCAGGTCGATGTAGCTTCCCAGCTTACTGCAAAATGGTTGCGCGATCTCAAACGACCTGACTGTGATTTGCACGCGATCACACACGCGATCACATCAAAGCATAACTGGTGCGAAAGTAGCTAAACCACATATTATTCCTGCATGGTAGTATAACTTGGGTAAAGCGTTTGTTACGTAGACCTCATAAGGAATTGGGCAGCGATGAGAATGTAGATAGATTGTAATAAGTGAAGCCATGAATCACATTGTACAGCCAAACCGGATCGAGATAAAATTGCTGGTAAAGCTCCAGATAAAATTTTATAAAAATGTTTCACAACAGGTGTTTACTAAATGACCGCTACAGGATTTCTCTCGATATTCTATCAGATTTCCTCAGATTGTCACAGATTATGCTGTTGTACTCCAGGATGGAACGCGTAAGCAGTTTAAATAGTTCAGCGCTGGTTGTTATTTTATACATCTTATAAGATATGCTAGCCACGCATCATCTGGCTCTTGATATATGGTACTCAATGTGTTCAGCAATGTTGAAGGTACAAGCATATCTGATTCCGAGTTCACGTGTAGACCGTAGTGAACAGATGTGTTCGCTGTTTGTTTGATAGATTTTCGGGTATCAAACAACCGCGATACAGGATAGTTGATTTTATGCCCTAAATGTTATCATCTATTTGTCGTACCACTCTCAAGCGAATGAATGTCTCCTCATATGAGAAATAAGAGATACACAGGAGTAACACGTCGGAACTTGTAAACAATTCTAACATCTTCGCAAATAAGAAAAACACTCCATTTTAAATAAAAAGACTGAATTCCTTGAGATAAAGAAGAAAAAGTAATTAACAGAGCACACATCCTTGTATACTTCCGCTGCTAACTGAATGTGGGGAAGGGCGATTTTCGCCTAAGGTAACTATTTGAGAGTGACGGTGTAGTTATGAAAATGATGTAACCTTTCTTCTTTCCATCTGCTCTCTGCCACTGACAACTGTTTTACTGCTGCTTTGCTGCCCTGTAAGGCTTTGACTGTCTGACTACTCAGTTATGAGGCCAGAAAAGCGAAGGAATAAAAAATGCCTGAACTCAGTAGACAGTGACAGTATATCTACAGGATTGGTTAACTCTAGTTATTGCTAAAAGAAACATGCTAATCTAGGAGGTCATGTTCATGGTCTGGTTTTCAGATAGTGTGAGTTTCGCTCCACGGGTTTTTATATTGACCGAATAGTTCGATTCCTTTGACGCCGGGTTGTAATTGTTGGTCGATCACTTTTCACGCGATTTCCAAATTCAGCGGAAAGCTCAAAGCTTGTAGCACGCCCGTGCTGATGACCATTGCATGTTTGGATATCCTACTTGCTCCGCTTAGCCTCTATTAAATAGCCAACCGAGTAGCAGTTCTTGGACACTTAAGGATGCTACCTTTTTCTGTAACCGTTGGACGCTGAGAGTCGTTGCGGGGTCTACTATCGTCCGTTGTTTCGCATAGACCAAGAGGTGGAAGTGTCTCAGGAAGTCTATGTCCTTGATGACAAAGGGGACGCCAGCATTTATAAACCCCCAGCGAGATGTACTACGGAAATCCATGTTAAGGGTTAAAGAGCGCCTGCCGTAAGTATGGATTATTTTTCCTTTGGTGACACGAAAACTGAGTGGGCTGCTGTTGCCTCGATAAGTGCGGGAGGAACCATGCTAAATTCAGCCCCGGTTTGGACCAGTAACGCTTATCCTGATTTACAGTCTTTAAAATAAAGGAAGCGATTGCCGTCGGTTGGGCCGATGACACTAGTCGTCTTCCCTTCTTGGCCCGAGAGTTTCACTGTGGAGTTGCATTGAATGTGCAGGACGTGTTACAAAGCTTGCCTTGTGCTCTAAATCGGTGGTGGTGGTAGTACTGGTTACCGCACACAGAGTCGTTACTGCTAGGCGATTTGCTACGTGGGCGGCTTCCGTTATTGTTAGACCTGTTGTTAAATCCAGGGCGTAAAGCAGCTAGTTCCGCTGAAATATTCGTACCTTCCTGTGAGCTATGCGCAGATTGGGTGAGGTGAGAAGAGCAAGTAATAGGAGAGCTGTAATGAATAGAAGGAAAATGTGGTAATGGGGAATTGCGACGTTTGAGCTGAGAATGAAAACGGTCACCTGTTGCGTCAGCTATTTGATGGGCGTCACCAGGTGCTTGAAATTGAATCGCGGTAAGAATACCTTGGACGGTTTCTGCTAACAGCCGCAACCAGAGTTCGCGCAATAGTGATTCGTTCATGGATGATGTACCGAACGTTTGGCGCATCTCGCTCAGTAGCGTTGAGGGTTTCTTGTCACCCAGTTGCAGACCTTGGAATATATGCTGAATATAAGTCCGCTTGGATTGCGTGCTATTGCTTATGACGGTCTGCTTAAGAGTGTGGTAACGTTGCGCAAATACAAGCTGCATTAACTGACCACTGAGTTGCTTTGTTACACTGCTGGGCAGGCAAGCTCGGAGCTGGGTACACTTTATTGAATCGGAGGTGGTCTTATGGCGGATGAATGCAGACTCTAACAATATAAACCAAAACTGTGGATAACTGCTAATAAACAGCGTGACAAGAAAAGCGACAGCATTTAAAACAGGCACAGGAGGTTTAACGTCCGTAGGTGACATGAGTAAAATATGATGAAAATGGAAAAAAACAAACAAAAATGACAAGGTTTGATCTCACTCGGGTGAGCGATGCAAGATGACTGCGATTTTAGATCCGAGCTCAGTTACTGGAAGCGCCAATTACCAAGGGAAGACCTGACCGTGACGACTAACCACTGTCCGCTGCACGGGCAATAACCTGCACGGCAGTGGAGGTTGGGTCAGGCTATATTGCAGTTAGGTTTCATTTTGTATTGGTCGGCTGTCGTCCCACATCCCTCAGTGGCATAAGCTCCTGGCTAGTTGGCGTTAGCCGCTAGCGGTCATGGGCTCGATCCCCAGTAGGGGACGGATAGATGCACACCAATGACGAGCCCCAATAGGGCGAAACGCGCGTCTGGTACTTTTCCGGACTGGTAGCTTACCTATGCGGCTTCTAATCTAATTGCGATGAACCAAATCGAATTACCACTAAGATTAATCACGGATACAGAGTACGCAGAAGGGAGCGTTACTGAAACTATTGTGTATCGTATGAGCTGCAAACTACGAATTCAAGTAGTAAAGCACTGGGAGATGGACCGCAAGGCTCACAAGAAAATCAATAGTAAACGCCAAACAATTTCAGCAAAACAGATGGACAACCAGCAGATGCGAACAAGAATAAAGTCCATTGTCGTTAAAGAATGAAAGCGTAAAGGTTTCACGTTCACTACACTAGCAGACTCCTAATAGCCATCATTCCCCAATGCTTAGGGCTTAACCAAGCTGGCGTGTTCAATGATTTCAAATCAGTTGGCTCACCGAACTGGAGTATAATTCTCCAGCTGTAGCATTAATGACGCGGAGGTTTTCAGGAACAAGGGAGCTTTAAGCCTCCGCCTTACGATAAGATACGTCGAGATTTATTTAGATGCGCATAGTTACATCAGTAATTACATTTCCTTTTTGCATCTTACTCTGAGAGTTCCTAAAACATCTTGCTATTCTTTCCGAGGCTCGTGATGAAAGTAATCTGATGGTCCTTGCAAAGGCGTCCAGTCAGCTTTAATCAGTAGACAGCTGAACTTGGTATGTTGGGATAGGTTGAGCTGAGTATTGAGAAATCGGTTCTCAGATCCATCACTTAAGCTTTGGAAGATGATAGCGCAGCAATTCATAAAAGCTTCCTTTTTAATCGCTAGCACTGGCAATCAACTTAGTCTTGTTGCAGGCTCCCAGTACTACAATTTTCACTTCGCCCAAACTAAATCTGTCTGGCATGTTGAAAACAATTTCAGTTATCAATGAAATCAATTATTCATGCACTTTGATGCGCCAGATAAGATTACTTGCCGTAACTTTCCCGATTCAACTAGCTGGGTTTCCTTGGTCGGTTACCAATCTATGCTAACAATGCTAAGTGATTTTTGAGCGGTTCAGATATTGTCACCTACGTATCAGCTCAGTGCGTTGCCATCCTAGAGAACTGGTCTTATTATTGAGTTCTGAACTAAGGGCAGCAGTTAGAGTGCAGCAGACTGATGGTTCTTTTGGAGTCACATAATTTGTTTGCCATGTTTGACTGGTGTAAGAACCCCTGTGTTGTATCAGAGGTACGTAGATGTAATAAAGAATATAGTGAGAGGCACACAGCACATACAACCACTCAGAACGAAAAAGACACTCACTAAGCATTCCGTTGATCGATCAATCAGTGTTGCGCGAAGTTCAGCCGGTCAGGATAATTCTCGAGTAGCGAATCACTAGACCACTCTCCCCGTCGGAAAACTTGCTTCCTGCTGGTTGGTATCGATCAACTGGTTTTGGTGTACGGCTGGACCTTCGTAGTTCACGGGACAGTGGTGCCGACCCTGCCTGAGTTTCATATCTAGCTTGGCTGGACTCTGAGGACGGTACAGTTGCCCTGTAGATTCGACGGGCGTTGAATATCAAGCCAGGTTCTAATCGAAACGTGCCACAGCCACAGAGTTGGGTCACACTTTACGGTACTTTTATTCTGATTCGAATAAAAAATCCCGGCTGCAGTTGAATTGTGGTTTTAGCTTAGGATTGTTGGGATGTTGCTACACGCTTTGGCATTTCGGGATGTTGTGTGCAGCAGTAAGTTTAGTGCACAAGTGTCTTCCTAGCATCATTTTGGTGGGCGTTTTCCCTGTGGCTGTGTTCACAGCTTCTGTATGATATCAGCGTCATTAAGGCAGTTTCTTCTCACTCTACCCCTCCTAGTTGAATGGCCTGTATTGTCTACTTGAGACACAGGGTAAGGCGCTCAACCAAGTCATTAGCTGTACGATTGTAGTGGGCAGTCCAAAAAAGTTTTGCGTTTTGTCGTTGAAAGAAAGTTTTGAATTCGTAACTACAGAATTAGGGACCATTATCCATAACCACTTTCTCTGGTAATGCGAAGCTACTGAACAGATATCTCAGCCATCGTATCACTACGGAAGGTGTGACTTGGTCACGTATATGAACCTCAGGCCATCTGCTGTGAAAGCAGTTTGCCACAAGTAGATATTTCTTAATCACCGGGTCAGTGACGAAGAGGCCCATAATATAAATTGCAATTCGGCGCACAACCCCACCGGGTATGTTATCGGTTGCACGAAGACCTAGACAGACAGGGAAATTTTATCCTCTTTTCGGCAAGCTTGAAAGTTTTTCACCAAGGCTTCAACCTGTGATGACATTCATGGTCACCAAAAGTAATGCTGGACAGTATTCTTAGTTGGAACAATACCTAAATACCCCTCATCAACACACGCAATTATATTGTTAACCAGCGCCGACGTAGCTACAAATACTGGTATTCGCGTTAGACAACCAATCAACAGACAACAATCTACGACTAAAATTTCCTCTCGAATTGCATATTGCGGAAGGAACTGACAGGAACTATTTTTGTTCTGTAGCTATCCATGCTGATCGTAAGCCACGTGTTGCTGCAGCTTCACGTCTGTTGCATTCTCAGTTTGTAGTTCATTAATCCTCAGGGTGGACAAATTGCACCCAAGAATAGACATCATTGATGCCTCTCCGAGTGCTTCCCATCCATCCTCCAGTTCCATGGGTAAGCAAGATAATCCATCCGCCATCTGATTTTGCCCTCCTTGCCAATAAAAGATTTAGCAATCGCAACTGAGAAGTTTGGTTCCGCCTCGGGTGAAACTTATTAGGTCCATTTTTGAGGAAGTTGGTGGGAAAAGATTGATCTGTTTGTAAAATGTAACGCCGGCCAAAGAGCTAACGATGCCATTTCTCGCAAGCCTACGCACAAGCGAGAGATTGCTTTTTGCCGTCGGAGTAGTAACGTCCAGAGTCTGCTAACTTTCATGAAACGTAAGCAATAAATTTCGCTTCACCGTTTTGTGGTTGTGAAAGCACAGTAGTGAGGCCGAAATCGAAGGCAGCAGTTGACGCAAAAGTACGACATGATTCGCCGAAGATGGTAACTAATGAGGCGGTGGACATCCGTCGTTTAAGTTTGTCAAAGATATTTGTTTTTACTTCCCAAAACAAACAGTGGGCTTCTTGTTAGTATCCATAGTCATCTGCCATGGTAGCAAAACCACGAACATACCGTAAATTGTAAGCAAACACTCAGAAATGACTTTAGTTCCGTTAAGTTACAGTAGCAGAATTTTTGGTATACGGTTACCGGCGCATCTAGAGATGAACTGTTCCATCAGCAGCATCATTCGCAATTTTTCTTCCGTATAGAAGAGTACCTGCACGGCCGCACTACAAGATTACGTCTAGTGATAAAATTATTCATGGATTCGCCTGGCTCCAGTCGCATTTGGAGGAAGACGCACCTTGCTGTGAACAGGTTCATTTGAATGTCCAAAATGCAAACGAAATCTCTGAATGCATAATCGGCTCATTTGCGTTGCTGGATGTTTAGACCATCAAACTGTCGTTGTCCCTCGTCTCCGAGCAAGTGACGAGACAGCTTTAACTTGTTTTCCTCGCTGATTGGAGACTTTAGGTCTGTGGTTCAATACAGATGCTTCTGGAAGAAAGTATTTTAGTGAAGCCAGGGGTATGACGTAAACCTGCTCCTAGGGTCAGTACAAAATGTCGATGGATGTTTAATTGAAAGCTTCATCACCGTAACCGCGACGTCAACTGTTTTATCAGAGGAATGTAGATGTAACAATATTGTTGGAGGCACTACAATTAAAACTGCCCAGAAGGTAAAAACCACTCACTAAGCATTCCGCTAATTAATCCATCAGCGTTGAGCGAAGTTGAGCCAATCAGGATAAGCCCAGGGTAACGAATCACAACACCTTGCCTTTCGCTTGTCCATTAATACTGGGCTTTTTGGGTACATGGTAAAAGGATAGCAACATGATTACAGGGACAGATGAGGGACCTTAGGGATAAATACCAAGAGAGCAATAGTACACGATGAACACCAACCAGTTTTAATGCCACGATATTGATTTGGTAGGAATTTGTGACAAATCCAAGGTAGGTAGCTGAAGCCTGCGAAATGTGTAACGTTGCCATAACCAAGTGGATGGGTGCGGCCACTTCGGTTCTTGGTCACACACTGCCCTGTTAGGTAAAGGAAACGCGATTAAGCCGACCTTCCCGGACTTGAAACGGGCGCACTGCAAGGTGGATTTAGTTCACACGACTGTCCAAACGTCGCACAGTCAGATGGCTGCCGGTTTTTATGCAGTTTACTAGTGGGAGTGCAAATCGCAGCAGGGCGACGATTGCCGTTGACCGAGAACAATAGAGAGCCTATGTGGTCGGCTAGCTGAAAATCACCTCCAAAAGCGTTGAGATGATTTAGATACTAAGGTGATGGTATAATAACTGCCTTTGTCTCTCTACTGCATAGAGCGGGTAATTCGGAGTCGGATGGGTGGAACTTAGGCGGTATGTGCTGAAATGTGTAAGGAAAGATACACTAAGCAGCACCGTCTTACAAAACTACTCGATAAACTTCCAAGCATTTTGCGGTGGTGGAAATAGCACACAAAAGTAATCGAATGGTGTATGATTATCCAAAGTCCATTAGGTTGAACATAGAAAACTTACAAACTGTCGGAGCTTCCGTTTTGTGTCTAACTGTCAGTGACTTGACACCAATAATTTTCCGTAGGCCTTATATTTAATCGGCTTTTGATTCTTTGTTCCGTATTGGTCACAATTGCAATAACTGTAGCTTGACTTTTGGCTTAGAACTGTTACCCCTGTTCTAGTATTTTTACTTGCTTTTGTATTATCAGTGCAGTGTTGACCGCATTTTTAATCTAAGTAACCTTGGACTTAGCTGTGGCTTGTTTAATACGTTAACTGATTGGAAGTATATATGTACATATGTGGGTAAAAATTGTGGGTTGCAATAAGGCCAACTCGGTCCACTGCAATATTATAGCAGTTACAAATTTTAGTACAATAAATAATCCGATACGTTTGCTAGACCATAACAAACCTTTTAGCTTAATGTTCATTCGTGAAGCCATAACGACCTCATACTCCACGGTGTGGTTACTGTCAAAACATTACGCATTTTATAATCGTGGGTGAGGTTTGCAAAATGCAGGCCAGTAGAGGCAAAACTGCCTTACACTATTGCAAGTAATAGATAACAGCAAGAAATCTTTGGAACGTAGTCTCCGATTTTGGGATCGGGATGACTTCATCAATAATGGCTTTTTGATGTTTTAGCCTAACTGGATAATCACATCCTATGTCACAAACTTCGGACATACGGAATATGGAGTCTCTTTGTTGGGAGGACTGCTTGTTTACTCGTTCAATAAAGCTAAGCTTTACTCAGCAGTCAGAAGTACATTAGTGTGTTCCGAAGTTTGACAGATCTGCCAACGTACATCCTACCTGCCGACCTTAACATAATTAGGTTGTCTATCAAATTCGGTATCGTTAGGAAAACCAGTGTTTAACAATTGGATGCAACATAGAAAATGGCGCGTTAGTGTACCTTACATATGATTCGCTGCGTACAGTTTAGGGCGGCTGGGTTCTTTATGATGCGGATCATATTTGGGAATTTTTACTCACATTATCGGTATAACGTTTAACGCCATGTGTATGTTCCACAGAAAGATCGTAGTGCCTTACCGTTCCTCTGGTAGACCGTGATTGTGAGGTCGCTAATTTAGTATCAAATGAAGCGACATGATCCCCTTTTGGTGGCAGCTTTGCCTTTCGTCGGACGGGTCAATTATTTGGGGATCGCTATGATGCAAGTGTGGTAGATGCCCACATAAAATGGTTTTATTGATAAATGTTTGATTTTGTTCCCTGCTATCCACGAAATTGTCGGGTATGTTGTACAGTTATACGAACTGTCCAGCCGGGTAAAATTTACGCTTTAAACTGCTTAACAGGGTGGCGTCTATTTAGCATTTAAATTTGCTAAACCTTATCAGCGAAATAAGACCGGTATATGGTATCTTCCTCTTTTGTTTCGATGCAAATGTGTACCGTAGGCGAAAAGATAAACATTGTCCGGGTCACCTAGTCATATCACATCTTGGGTTAGTTGCGCCATGTATCATGCCCACAATGCTTCTAGTGGGCAAGCTGTGTCAAGATGCACTCGGTTAAGACCAGTCAGCTTAGCGAACAGATGAAATCGTATGAGGAAGATGGTTAACAGGAATGTGAATACAATGTGTACTAAAAATCCTAAAATATGTACGCCCAGGCCACCACTGTACACAGGCACCACAGATGCGATGCAACAGTGGGAAGCTACGGATCGGTCGCCCACGCACGTTTTGTTAAGCTAGGCAGCAGTGAAATTGCTGTCAGCTGTAAGCGAAATCCAGAGTAGTCACATTAAATTACCTGTTCATCCTAAGGCTAGAGCTAACTGCACGGAGACTCGTAACCCAGATATTGAAAGAGCTGAGAAAAGCCCAACTTTTTATCCGAGTACTTTTCGTTTCGGAGAGCTTTTTTGGTAGTTTAATACATCAGTAACGTATACACAAGCTTTAGCACGTTCATCGCAAATCGTCTGTCTGCTATTCATGAGGTGTCTACACCGAATTATTGACGGCATTGATTTGTAGTATAAACCAGCACACCTGCTGTCACGTGACGCTTTGTCATGCTGTGGTTTTAAAAAGATCACGGCACAGGCACTGCTGTTGGGTTGCTAACTCCAGTAGCCTCACCAATTAATTCGTTTTCCATTCTAAACGGTGTGTAAAATAAACTCACGAAAGCTAAAATATTTGCAAGCCAGAAGAAGTCCCCGTTGCATGTATTGCTCAGAGAACCATCAGCACTATTTTACAGCCATGTTAGCGTATTGTACCAAGCCTTTAGCGTGACGTATTTTCCAAATAGCTTGCAGTGCTTTCAAGTTAGCCAGGTTAACAATACTGTTTTAGCGTCGATGACATTCTCATTGGTCCTAGGACGTTAGGCAATTGGACCCCCGTCGGAAGTCCACAGCATAAGCGACAGACGGTCTAAGGAAAGTGGCCGAGCACCATCTTCTCTTCTCTCTTGATGCCCGGCTGAAGGAAACCCCGATGAGTGATCTCCAAACTGAAGCCGTCCAATGGGCAACTTGTGATGCCTGTCTAGGGAGGTGATCCTAGGTACCACATGATCCAAAGCTTACGCCGTAACCAGTGCGGACAGACATACTAACCAGCACATGAAACGGTTTATACTTAGTGATTGCTAGTTGCTCCATAGTGATGGCTTATTCAGCGGCCTAACCATGGTGGCGTTGAGAGGCAATCTTCTAACTGGTGTTCCGCAGTCCCTGAGTTCTGAGGAAGTGAGGCAGGCCTGCATTTGCGGTCGGCCTGGCTTGCGCCGTGGCTTGGACACTGCTTACCTAAACCTGAATCAGCAACTGCGACTAGGCGGTTAGATAATTTTGTGCGATTGTTATTACAACGACCATGGGGGACATTGTTCCCACTGAACTTGGTAGACCGACCTGAAGCTGAACAACGAAAGTTCTATGTTTGCTTACTTTTAGAACAGTTGATGAATAAACACAAACTAAGAGGATTCTAAGTGTGGCGTTGACAAGACGTTAGCGAATGTTCTTTTGTCTCCACACTCATAAGCGACTTTGTTAATCAGTTATCGCTTCCGTATCTCCATATAAGGCTTTATTTAAAGGTCATAGGAACCTATGAATTCCTAGGATAATTAGGCATTACTTCCATTTGGTCGCCCATACGTGTTGAGAAGCTTTGACAAGTGGCTTTCCGAATGGCACCCTCAGAAGCAAAGTCAATGCAGATGAAACCTCCCTAGACCGACCAAGTATTGGAATTCTATCCCCATGAAATCGGCATTACTCAACAAACAGACACCTAAAGGGGCTACATTGACTACCGTATTTATACATGCTACAGCATCCTGCTAGAAAAAATGCAAGGCTGATAATTAGTGGCGACACACGCATTTTACTCTGATAATTCATGTGAGTACTTGGAACAGACAAACACTGTTGTCTCACCCACGGGCTTTCCTACAATGCGTTTGCAATAATTTACAAAGGCAACCGCGCCCACTAATCCTGCTATGGACCACTGGTTCAGCTAGTCTTGGAAGCAGCCATGTGTGCACGCCATGACACACGTTGTTCTCAACTTAGCAACTGCTCGGAAACATTTTGTCAATTGAAAGTAGGTAATTCCGGAGACATTGCTGAAGGAGGAAAATTGCTCCAAATCATATGCTTACAATGCGTATGCAATGCGTGTTGGCCGATCATATCAGGGTCGTAGGGTCACTTGGTATTGCAAGCCTTTCAATCAATTGGAAGTGAAGTGTAAATATCATGTTAAAACGCAGGATTGACATGCGTCTTGCGATCTTAACATAACTGCAGGGCCATGGGTCCTGAAGCGGTAACTGATTGCCGAAGTGGCCCACAGGTGTGGAGAGGAACGAACACTCACTAATGTCGTGTCACCGCCACACTAGGAACCCTTGTCTTTGGAACAACGGCTACAGATCTACTGATGGTCTTACCTACCTAGCGAACTTGACCTTAGTATACAAATCGCTGACTATGTCAGCAGTACGTAGCTGCACTATTCACATGGGTGTAAGGTCAACTAAAACCACACAGCACAGGAAATTTGTAGCTGTAAAGGCTTTAAAATCTCTATTTGCGTTCAAGTCTTATCATTGCCTCGTTCGTACGAAGTACTGCATTGTTTCTGATTACATCAAACTGCCTTAACAACAAACGCATTTCCTAAACGAAATAGCATATGGTTCGATTTTTTAGTTTGCTTGCAGTGGCATGATTACATTGCATGCTTTATCACGTGTGCCCCGATACGCAAGCGAGCAGGGAAGGCAAACGTGCAGTCCAACCGTGTCTTCATCGATTCTCTTTCAACAGCCTGCAAGGTTTGCAGCGTCAACAAAACTACCAATCCGCTTCTTATCACCACTCACTTGAATGTCATCTCGTTCGTGTGGTAGTGAAACCTCATTACGCCAGAATGGCTCCATGACCAATCACGTAACGTATCTCCCAGTGGCTGTACTGTGCAGTAAAATACTAGCAAATACCAACTGTAAACAAATCGTACGCATTTGCTTTCTTATCAAAATGAGAGCTTTTACATAAAAACGTAAAGGTTTGCTAAAATTATTTTAATGAGTTGTTGTATTAACTCGATTATTTTCTTAGCCGTTAAGCTATGATATGGTGAATATTATCTAGAGATCCCTGGTCACAGGCAACCCTTCTTTATGCATTTTAGCCAGCTCACAAATTTATACACTAAGAGCAGTCAACCTTTTTCTTATCAAATGCACTTTTGGGGTTAAATACATTGGGTTATGTGACTGGCACCTCGAAACAATTTGATTTCTTAGTAAGTTAACAGGATCAAGCCTAGTGTACAGTTTAGTTTAATGATAGCAGGCGGTGTTTTCTCTATCTAACTAACTAAGTACATCTACCTTGGATGACAAACTCAAGAAACTTTAAGGACGAACCGTGCTCATTTTCTTATTGTGTACCAATTCACGTGACGCCATATGATGCATTAAGAAATGCACTGAGATATCTGTGCTGTTTTCTTTTGAAACGCTGAAGTAATAGAGCAGTATGCTCACGAACGTTTTATTTAAACACGCATCACTGATGCTTATGTTGAACCCAAGTTAACGGTCTAATTGCAAACATTCTCAAGGTTTGCGTCGACGGATCTGTCGAATCGGTTGAGTTAACATTTCGTATCCCGTTCCGAGGGAGAAATATTTCGTTTGTAGTTGGTGGAAGAATACCGATGACAAATGATAAAAGTTTGAACAAACAATGTGGAACTCATCTTTCAGAGTCGTAGGCGAAGCGATAGGCTAAAACTTGGATTCGACTACATTTTTTTCAGTGTCATGGCGGACGTTTACTTTGCTGTTTGGATACACGGGTGAGAAATCTCACATAATATAGGTGATGATAAGCTCTTTCTCTGCGTTGATCTACATGACTACATATATTTTGACGAATGTTACAATTTCGTGACCGACTCAAGAAATCAGCGAGTTTATGTGGACGCTGCAGTTCTAGCTTGCAACTAAGGCTCCATAGCCGGTCGAGCATATCACCATCAGAAGCACGATTTTGCTTTCATTTTAATAAATGCTCTGAATTTCATTTGGGTAATAGCTTAAGGCGAGGACGCATGATGTGGTTTGAAACCTTTATTAATACATTCCTTATAATCAAAGGTTTCCATATTGCACAGACATTAAAACAAGGATATGTGAGATCCGGTGGTTGTGCAGCACTTAACTTTCCTGGATAGGCTTAAATCGGCTCTCATATACTATTAGGGCACTGCGCTTGGCGTTCGAATGCTAGTTTAGATAAATATTACGACATTGTGGATTATTACATGAGGAGAAATAGCCACCTTGTTAAGACGTGATCACTACTTGAGACAGTGGTGAATAACATTGTACTGCTTTGCCTTGGCAGGCTCAAACTTTAATGCAACATATCATATCGTTTTGCACCACTTGTTGTCATCAGATATATTGTAAACTTAATGGGTTACAGCCATTGATTGAATTATGTCACGCATGTTTTTCCAGATCATCTACGCAAAGAATTTGCTGCGGGAATATTTTCCTTTTGGGTTGAAGCACTGACCCGCATAAGAGCTCATCACACCACTTTATACACTTTCTTGGAAAAGTTTACTGCAATATGATGAGTTTTTTGAACTGCCTGTACGTAGAGTGATGCATAATTTTACATGGTATATTTTGTACAAGGTGACTCAAAATGGCTATATGCTTGCTTTTTAGTCACTCGTTATTCGTCCCTTGAATATTTTAATTAACATGAGTATATTTACTGCCCCCAGGTGTATTTTAATTTGCTTTTACTATTTGTGCACTTCACAACATGTTTCTAGTTGACACCTCACGGGGCTACGTACCCAAATTCTTCACGAGATAGTTGAAAAACGACACCAATAACAGCTTTTAGGTGCCTACGATTGACATGAAGAATGCAAAAACCATTTAATGAGCACGTTTTACGAAGAAGACAATGCATGCATAATGTTAGCTTTATCTGTATTTATTGCCACCATGTGTTGTCCAACCGATAGAATAATGCTATTTGTGCATCCCGCTCTTACCAACTGATTCTACAAGACACCTAGTCTCCCAGCAGTGCTTGAATTTTGTTTAGCATGATCACTTGCTGTAAGCTAGTAGAGCTGCCAGTGCTTTGGTATGCTTTGCAACCATATTGTTAAGAAAGGCTGTAGTCCTTATTCCAGTTTTCCTAATTTGATTATCTAAAGTTGTATGTCAATAAATCGCAGCGTTCTCAGTTCGTTGAACATAAGGATTTTTCCTTACGATGTCTACGCGTCTTAATTGGTCTGCATTGACCATCTGTGCTAACTATATGTTTCGAACAGATAAATGCAAACCACATCCTTTGAAATCGCCTCCTAAAACCATTAATCATTCAAACGGAGGTTATACGCAGCCTTTTATGGTTTGAAAAATAAGTAAGCAAGTTACATAACGTTCCTTGGTCTTCTCACAAATCTGCTTATTTAAGCATCCTTATACTGCAAGAATGCTGGATTCACCCAGCCGTGTAATATCTACTCGTGGAATCTGAGGGGTCTAAGTATAATTTTGATGTTTGTTTGTGATGTTATCAGTTGCCTTTACTCTACCCCCTTGCAACTTGATGGAAAGCGTTTATCTTTGCAGCTCCCAACGTGTTAGCTCTTGAATTGTAAAATATGACCCTTAATACACGAAATTATATTCCGTGATATTGCTAAGATTTCTATCTTCCCTCTAGCCTTCTACGCCTGTAGATAAACATTTTTCAAAAAAATAACCATTACTGATCTTGAATTAATGTGATTTCCCCTGTGCATAAATACTAGCAATTATTACAGGTTACATAAATTGAAAATTTAGGGCTAAAATTCGTTGCGCAATCTCCAGGCAGATATTAGCTATTCTAGCGAATTTTAAAACCAGGAAAATAACTTGTTGTGTCCAAGCAATCAATGATTCGAGCCTACTCATACTGCAACAAATTTATCACCTGTTACTTCTGGCAAGGCATAACACAAACTTTAGCGGCTGTCAAGATAGAAAGTTCAGTCTTAGTCAATGCTTTTTTAGAGAACATTAACTGCGAACTATAATGCTACTGACAAAGGGTTTTGTTTATTCGTTAACTCAGACATATGGACGAATTGCAAACACTTAGCTAGACATTTAAACTTGTGCTTTGATCAGGGTGGTTACATTGAGACAATTTTCATTCGTTCAGACAAGTTCTCGTAACAACCTCTTATAGGACTGAGCAGGCTCATTGAAAAGGCATTTAAGCACAAACAACATTACCGCAATAATGTGTGTGACAAATATAAAATCTGAATAACGGAGACTCAACTGCGTTTATTTTTAGAGCTAAAAGTAAACATTTATTATCGGGACACAGAATATTCTGCAGCAGTTAAGTTGTCACCCAAAGGGACTCCTAATCAAATCTGCAATTGGAACGTTAATTTCGAGTTTGAGACCAGAAAGGTAACAGAGTGCCGGCTAAATTATAGGATGGGTTAAAAGTGCCTTCAGATAACCTGCTTTCTTTGGATTGTGCAACAGAACACAATGAATCAATCAACTTGCAGCTGAACAAATCACTTGGTCTGGATAAACCGTTTAATCTCGTCCACAAGGTTTGTGCTGCTAACTCGTAACAGTACTTCGCCGAACTGTACACATTGTGTTTAAAGCAACAGAATAAGACCGACAACTGGTAGATCGAAAAACCACCCCTGGGACAAAGTAATTAAGTGGTACAAATCGAATGCTTGTTTGAACGGGGATTCTGTGAAAATTTTAATCGTTTTCTTCGGAAAGTTATTTTTCTCAGATGCTTTTGGATGACTGCATCTGTTCGCATATGACAGATGAAGTCTCACGTCAGATGCTATGTTCCGCTTCATAGAGTGTGTTATTATCACTGGACTATAAACAAATTTACCCGCCTCTGCTACTTGGAATGTAGCAAAGTTTGTGGTTGCGTTAATCGTGTACTGTTGCTGATTAATCGCCTGGGCTGTGGAATGCAATTGTTTGCTCTTCTATTGGGGGATTATTTTACAAGGCGCAGTCAGACTAGTAAGTTTTGGGGAGAAAACTTCGTAAATCACTACGAACTCTGGTATTTTTTAAGAAGACGTTACGTCCCTACTTTTATTTTCCGTTACACTTTACCGCAATCCCCACATGTGAAATAGCCAACATGCTAATGTTTACGGATGGCTTAATCCTGATTGTCCACTCGCTAATCCCGAGTCAAAGGCGAGAATACATTTCTTACTGATTAACCATACAACCTCTTCAAAGCCCGCTGCTTATCAGTAGCCACTTCGAAATAAACAGTCTGTATGTCACATGATTTTCATAATTTACTCGCGCCGTCGGGTAATTTTACTTTAAAGGTAACTCCAAAGCCAAATGTAGTAACATTTTCGGGATAATTAATTGGTATGTTTTGTGGGATGGCTGTTCCTCCTTGAACACGAACCCACCAGTTCCGTAGATCGTGGTGAACATAGGACCTTAACCTAGGTTGTCTTAATTTGGCTAGCCTTCTTAATAATAGAAAATATGAACCTGCTCAGAAATGAGAACCTTTCCTGAGTGAAGATTCAAATAATAATTTTGGTTTTGTTTTAACCAAAGCTACCGCCATGGAGAATTGCAGATCACACTTACGTAATGACACTTAAAAGCATGATGATCTTACACAGAATGGTTGTGTTGCGCACTTTTACAGTAAATAGAGGGCGTATTCAAGAGCTCGAATGCTTACGAGTGCGCATCGCTTAAGTATTTGGCGTAAGTTTTTCACAACCATTAAGCTGCACTGATTTTCTAACCACCAACACAAATTGCATTCACTCTCTGTGTTCTTAAATTCCTGAAGGCAGCCTGCAACTCTCTTGTGGATAGAGGTGCTTATCCCTGGGCAGCTTTCGTTATCTTACTATCAGCTAATAATTAATCTCAACACTAGTGCCATTAAAGCAAATTTGATTTAGCTTTCCAAAGAAGTAATACATAATGTCCGTGATTCCGCGACTGTTGTTTCTTTAAATATTCCAAAATCGATTCGTAGGTGCAAGTCAATCTCCCTTATAAATGTGTTTGATCATTCTGAAGCAAACACAATTACTGCAATCTGAAACAGAACAGATCATGTTTGCTTTAACTTCAGTGCCTGGCTTACAAAAACAAATTATTAGCATATATGTGTGAGTTAGTACTTCTCAGAATAACAAATGTTAAACTAGATAAAGTGAAAATTTCCAAGCATTGAAAGTGAAAATATTAATTGGTGTTTTGATTGTACTGAGTCTGATGTTTTGTGAAGGTGCAACCGCAAATCGATTTATTGTACTAACACACAGCAGTTATGCGTTAAGTTAAATCCATCGCAATTCATTATGCCACCCAGTAATATTTCAAAAATAAACTGGTAAGACAAAATCAAACACTCATAGAGGCATGTATTAATGAATCAACATTGAATAATCTATTTGGTACGTATAATATATATATATATATACTGGTTAGTCAAAATTTTAAAATTCGAAAATTTCTTGAAGTGCATGTTCCCAGCCAAATCGTAACTAATTAATATTATATTCACATGTGCGTTCAAACAAACAGTGCACGAGCTAACTTTGAAACGCAATTAACGATAATATATGGTTCCAGGATACACATTTTTAAACAGTACAATTAAATTAGAGAATTTGCCGACCATTTTGGCTCTACGGTTGATAATTAGTCCTGCTTTCATCAGATTGCAATCATACGGCATGCAAATTTATGCTGACGGGGTGCTTTCTAATACCACGCAAAGAAAATGCAGAGTTGGAAACAGAAGTGCTGTGTTATCGTTTGGTTAAATTCTAACAAATAATATGTTCTATTTGCTTCTTTTAAGAAAATGGTGCACACGTTATCCAGTTGTTATTTTTGACTTTGACAAAGAAAGCTTTGTGTGTTTTGGTTGTCCAGAAACTATTTCATTCTAACAATCTGGAAAACAGATGTTTTATTTTTAGGATCCTAATGATAAATAAGACAAGCAATGCATAGGAATTTGGTAGTAGAAAGTTAAACAAATATGACGCTTATATTGGACATAACGTAACGTCCATATTTATTTAACTACACAACAAATTTAGAGAAACCAACACGTAACTTAAGGATTGGCCTTCGTTGTAGCAATTAAATGTGAAGTTGATCTGTTTAGCAGGTTTATAACTTTAAGTCTCTAAACTCCACTGCTTTCACCTGCGAAAATATGGCGTAAATACCGACGATCTATCAATAAAAGGAAGTACTCTTCTTGCCTGAGGTGTGTGTCAAATATAACTCGAATTGTTTTAGAGTATTTCGGAATGACACTAGTTTATTTCAGTGGCTATGTACTTTCCGAGAACGTTTTACCCCTCTGGCTTTAGCTTTCCTTAGTATATCTAGAGTATGTTAAAAATTGTGGTCCACTGCATTTTCGGTGTAGTAGCGAAATAACTGGAAACGTATTTTTCCGGCACTATGCAAAAATGTTTTCGTAAATTTGTGCTAAATACCAATGGTAATTTAATAAATTTTCTTTTAAAATGAGCTACACATCATCAGACATACGAGTGGAATTATCTAGATGATTCCCACTGAATTTAATGGTTCGTCAAGCGGCATCTATTTAGATAAACTTTAGCTTGTTGTTACTGCCAAGTTTTGCGTACAACATACTTTCTGAAGTAATATAAATTTGCATCCACCAAACAATTGACTACAGACGCATTTGTGATAAAATGAAGAAACTGCTTTTTAATTCAAGCTAAGTAGTATTTCATTTGAAACATGCATGAATTGGTTTAACGCAGCCTGGTACCTGATATTTTCTTTGTCTGATTTCTTAAATAACAGTTCGCTGTACACAAACCATTAGTTGCTAAGTAAAGACAATATTTTGTAGCGTTGCGACTCGTGATGGCGGATTTAGAATATTTCAGAACACTTACTCTGTTCAATTTGTGTAGCCCTATGTAACAAATCAAGGACTATTGTTAATTTTGGCAATGTGCATCCTGGATTACAAACTAAATGAAAAAACGTTTAACGAATAGTTTTCTGAGAAACGGCAAATATTTTAATGTATTTTTATAGCAAAATCAATCTTAAGTATATCCGCAGCATTAACATGTTGCAGATGCAAACATTTACAAAATAAATGTTCATCTAACATTCTTCTATCCGGCTATTTGAAAAAATAATGTGCCAGATTTCATGTTCGTATGCTATGTTAGAGCAGGGTAGGCGCCTCTGTTGAAAATCGGGTTATTAAACCTACCATAGCGTCGCGGTAGTTGCAAATAGCGGAAGTTAGCAAAAATAAGATAAATAAGTTTTCATGAATATTTTTGTATATTTACCGACAAACGGTGCACGGCCTCATAAGCGGGAGCGACCATGGGCACAATGAATAGGTTTCATGTTTTATACGGTTTGCGTCAAAATAGTAAGGAAAAGTTTCATAATAGCATTTCGGATCATGATTTATTCCTCTGGTCCTGGAACTAAACACCGAATAGGTAAAATTTACAGATATTTGTTTTATAATTTTCTAGTTTGCAACACCCAATAGTAGATACTAAAAAGGAAGGGATACCAGGCTGCACAGACACAGAAGTTGGTATGGTACTTAATGACATGTAGTGGGTAAGCTATTTGTAAGCCAATATCTGCTCATATGCTTTTTATACCAGCCTCTATCAATGTTTCTAGAGTTTGCTGTGCGTCAAAGCTCTCCAACAAATTTGATATAGTGAGGAACATCTGATGGGAATCTCGGAACATGACATAGCTTGCACTCCTGCCTATCAGTTGAAGTATTTTGTGCCACAGATTAGTGTATCTCACTAGGAAGAAATTTGATCGAGTTTTATGACTTGAAGGCTTTGTGCGTATCAAGTAGCCACCACTATGTGTGGTTTATACTGAAGTCTTCCGTAGTTCAATAGCGGTGCTGATAGCATAAATTCGTTGGTTTATAATGTTGTAGAAGAGAACGAGGTTGTTCGTTAAGACTCTCAGCCAAATAGAATTCACTTGTAGTTTTCGACAGCGATCATAATAACGCAGGTTTGAGCAGCGCCGCTTTGCCAGCTTGGTAAATGATCGTTGGAAATTATCCAGAGCCGTTCTGTCTTCCTTTCTCAATTTGCTGTGAACGAAAGTACTATTTTCAAGAGTCGGTCATACTATTGTCTTGAATGACTCAAGTTGTGCTCCAGGTAGGGAGAAAGTTCCGATGATACATCCGCATAACTGTCTTGCTATGCAACCCTGATTAGGCACGTGTTCGGAGAAACTGAAAGCGTTGGAATACCTAATTCCTAAGTCCCGAACGGAATTAGACGTTGAGACCATGTTTCCGGCAAGTTTGATGTCGCCTTCTGGGATGTGGCATCTGTGCCCAAGTACTTAGGATTTCACTGCGCAAAACTTCATTAATAAACGCTCACTAGCTATATTTAGTGCGGATAGGTTATCACAGATGTTTCCCAAACATATATGTAGTTAGTCTAGAATAAATGAGTAGACTGGTTTGACGTCATTTGCAAACAGAAATGAGTGTTCATGTTTGATCGGGTCACCTATGATTTTTACGTAGATTAGGATAAGTAGTGGTCTGAGCAAACTTCCCTGGAAGACGACGCTGGTTATTTGTTTCGGTGTAGAATACTGCTGGCCAAGTGTAACTAACTTGGTTCGACCGTTTAGATGTGAGTAGAACCAGTTAAGCAGAGGATTTTTAATTCCAAATGACTCTGGAGCAAACGGCAGTGGCTTGGGTGGCACGCAGGCGAATGCCTTTTGCATGTTCAACAGTTATATTAATTGCCATTCCTCTGTTAATCATGGTCTCAAGTGATCGATAAATTGTAGCTGGCAGGTAAAGCAGGAGCGTTTGGAGCGGAACCCATGCTGTAAGAAGCTGATAAGATCTAGTGTTGTAAGTTAATGAACGATGTTCTAGTTGTCTATTCTTTCTAGGGCTTTGAAGCAGCAGACGTGTGCTTTATTGGGCAGTAGCTTGAAACATCTTATTTCTCAAGCAAACCTTGTGCTTAGGCATTATAATGGAATGCTTGTTTTGAGTTGGAAAGCAGCCCATGGTGAGAGAAATTATGATGATGTTTAATAAAAATAGAGAGGATTTTTCTACCGTTTTATAACAGTTGGGGAGATGCCATCTGGACCTGTAAAAGTTGATGGCTTTATGGGTGCGATGGCGTTTGCAGCTCTCTTAACGTCTCAGAGTTATTGCTGTATAGTTCGGTTGTTCATTTTTGAAGTGGAGGATGAAACGACTGTATTGAGGACAAAACAGAAAACTATTTGATAGCCTCGCATACACATGAGATTTTGCGCGTTACTGAACCAGCATCTAGAGCCAATGTTACAATTTCTTGATGGGTTTAGGGTTACTTCTTTTAATTAGTTGTTTTAAGGTATGTACTTTCTCAGGATTTATAAGTGCCCGACTTTCTTCTTTGATTTTGACTGTTTGGTTTAGATGTTTTAAATGCATCGGTATCTCGTATATTTGTAGCAACGTTGCGAAGCTGTTGCTATTGCTACGTAACGATTTAAGTTTATTTTGTTCGGTTTTGGCTTTGTACAGAAGCTTGAGTTCACCACTATGTTCATGGATATTTTCCATACATTAAGTACCAGTAAATCCACAACTAGGGCAATAATGTTCATAAACTCATTTGTAGCCACAATATGGTTGTGAGTTAGGAATGACATATTCAAAATAGTGGTACTGATAACTTCGTTAAATGAGTTCCAGTCCACACGATGGAGGATGCGAATATGTTTTAGCATTTACTCGCTCGTTTAGGTGAATCAATAGTCATATCGCAAAGCAACGCGTTGTGATTATAGCCAGATAGTGGATTATCAATGAATATATAAGCGGAAGAAATCTCCATCGTGAATACAAGGTATAACATAGTGACACATCCGGTTGACTCTCGAACATGCTGGGTCCGGCCATTGAGATGAATACATAAGATGATTTCCTCAATCTCCGCAGTGTTTCTGAGTGTAGGCAGCATCCAGTTAACATGTGGTAGGTTGAAATATCTACACATAATTTTGGATTTGTATGTGGTGCTGGAAGCATCTTTGGTCATATCGATTAGATTTTGGTTTCACATTGAGTTGTTCGGAGCGGCTGTTAGATAAAACCCACTAGCAAATCGATAGATGGGATCACTAGCCATAGTGTCTCTTCTACTATTGAACACAGGTTGATCTGGGGGAATTGCATTCAGGTTACCTCGAATATATATGGCACAGCCACCACCAATTTTGTGTGAGCGATACTTGCGGAAATGTTTATAGCCTGATGTTAAACCGAGAACCACTAATTTCTGAGGTGCACCAAGTTTCAGTGATAAAAGCTATATCGAGGAATCTCATACACATAAGTGTTGAAAGTAGATCTAATTTCGGTGAAAGGGTACGCATGTTAATGACAACATATTTGAATGTTATTGTTAAATCGGAATGAAAGTGGTGGGTAATGTTTGTTTCATCGTCATTGCATCTGAGAAATGTGTGTTGTGATGTAGACGAGGCACACTGAGCTCTATATCGTACTGGATTGAATGAAGTATATGCTCAAGTAGTTTGACTATTCTCTGCTTCATAATCGCATGTGATAGGGGCTGGATTGGTGGGGGAAGAACTGGTGTATACGATAGTCTAAAATTGGTCTTACATCCGTAGTATACAGGGGTGGGGGATGCTGAAGTCTACAAACTCATTTTTCTTCGATATATTTTGCTGCCAATTGAGTAATACAGGGGGTGGTGGTCGGTGAATTTTGACTTGAGGTAGATAGGAGTTGCACCCTCTTACCTGCAGGTCCGTGTGGCTTACCACCATTGTGTTTGCTATTTCGGTGTCGCACACGTAAGGGCTTTGCCAGCTTGAAGTCGCGGGGTTTGGAAACGTAGTCAGAGATATTGGGGGGTAAGTATTGGGCCGGCTCTCTGCGACGTATCCCGACTACAGTTTCGGTGTTCCAGGTAGAAGCTTGAGGACATACACATTTTATCAGTTGGCCTAGCTGCATATCTCTACGTTCCTGTGGTGGTCGCTTCAGACCTAATGACCTTTGAGTGCTTATGGGAGATATTCCGGCCGGGTGTTTTTCCTTGTTTTTGCTCACGCCTCGGTTGGTCGGAGATAACCTATAGCTAACTTCATTCGGGTCGGATTTATATTTGTTTCTCGTGTTGCCAAGTTACGATCTGAATTTTCGTCTCGATCTTGATAGTTCTCAGGTACAGTTACTGTCAACTTTTGTAAAGACTCGCGGATTGGATTAGGGACAAAGGAGTTGTGTATGTGGTCAGCAGGTGTCTGCTTCGTTATATTTTCAGCTTAGTTGGTAGTTTTATTTATCGACACATCAATACTGCTATTTGAGACTGTTTCATGATACCGCTGAAGATTAAGAAACCCGTCATCACCTATTTTAGACGACGTGGTTGACTTATCAAGGTCGACATTGCTGATGACAGCGTCGTTACTGGATTTCTTAATCGGAACATGTGGTGTATGATGGGCGGAGGTGTTTTGTTTCATTGTTAATCACTTTGAAGAGGCGTTTGATCGTGTTTGATGCTAAAGTATTTAAAATTAGTTTGTGCAAACATTAGTTTATTAATGCGTACAAATTTCGATACTCCACTATCGCCTGGTAACTGTAGGAGTATGGGAGATATCATTTTCCTTTTTCCTCAGTCTGAGGCATTGACAGGAGACTCCATCCATATCGCATGCTTTAAAGAGAGTATTTGTTACCCTGTCAATCTTCGGTTTCTCAGGCTCGTTAAAAATGATAACATTATGCCTTCTACGGAGGCGTCCTTGCGTTTCGGATGTAACTGAGTCTAATAAGGAAGCAGCTGTGATTAATCAATCCAGTGTAACAGTTTCTGAACCTCTAAGCAGTTTACAGTATGATAGGATTCTTTCATAGTATGTGCTGAATTCAAGCAGTTTGCTTTTCAGCTTGTCTACTTTTTCCTTCAGAGCACTAATTATCTCTGTCTTTTTAGTCAAAAATTATAATAATAAAGTAGTAGTGGCATACAGCTGCTTCGACCTTTTTGTAATTTAGATGAAGCACGTCCCTTTTTACAGTAATATCGGGTTGGTTTCTAACAGTGCAATAAAAGTCAAAGATCTCTTGTAGTTTTGTTCAATCTGCTTCAAATTTCCTTAGAGAAACCATCTACTGAATCCGCATTCATATCACTAAATGGATGAAAAAGCAATGATATCAATTTCAGCTATTTCCCGTAGTCTGGAATATGTGTTAGCGGTGTCAGTCACCATCCAAAAATTCCCTTTATAAAGCATGAAATTGGATATTGCTAGTATGTCATTTTGAAGCACATTGAAATTTCCACTTGTTTTAAATTCAAAATCGATGGGCTGCACATCAATCAGACCTAAAAGTCAAATAATGGTTTTCATTTAAATCATGCCATGAAACCTGTCTTTCATTATTTTTCGGAGTTGCAAATGACCGGCGTATACTTTCCTATCTTCATCCTTCAGCTCCTCCGTAACTGTAGCGAGTATTGGAAGCTGTAAATATTCCCGACATTTGATGTTTAAGCATGCACTTCTCGATTTTTAAAAAAGGCGATATTGGCTTATTTGTTCCAGCTGAGATTACTCAACTTGCTTTGAAAGGTTTTGTTTAATAAGCTGCGTTTTTAAAAACATCAGCCAGATAAAACACATCTGGTTTATCCGTTATCAGTTTTCTTTTGCTATCAGTTCCCGAAAGGAACGTGACGACCGTGTCCCAGAGTGCAACAAAACGAAAAAGACTATTGACGATGGAAAGCCAGTTAACTTCTAATTGAGCAGAGTCTGAAATTTTCAGTTCTGTTTACACAACTACTGGAAAGATGCTCTTGAAGTTAATGCGATTTTATATCGTTGTCTATTATTATGACAGTTGACCGTAAATTATAAAAACGCACTCCAAAGTTTTAGCCACGAGGTGCTCTTCGTGAAGCAAACAGGGAATTGTTTGAACAGAAGAAAGAATATTTGATAGATGGGTAATGAATCCATTATATATTCGGACCATTGCGGCAACACCATCTTACAGATTCAGCTATGTACTTTGTGCAGTGGTGTTTTGGTAAGCTAGCTATTGGCCAACCGAAATATAGACTACTCCTTTCTAAGCGTCTTAATTTTAGTGGAAAACAAAATAACTTCCACTACTTCATTCCATTTAATTATGACGAAACTTTCTTGAATTTAGTAAAATTACTGAGTTACTTCCTATTTTTTGAGCCATATCATCTAGTTGCCTATACACAGAAGAATTGCTGTGAGAAAGGCTTGACCTGCTTCTTATGCATTCATATTCATCAAGTCAAACAGTGTTTTTGATACTGAAGGCAAGTTAATAGTTGCTCCAATATTTTGTGAGATGAAAGTTTTGGCAATCAAGTTGTTGAATTTATAAGAATCTGTAACTCTATCCGCTATCTTTTTACCCCCTCAGAAGTAAGAATTAAAGTTGTTCATTGCCCGAAAATATCCGCGGCTATCTGAAAAATTTCACAGACATTTTGCTTTTTCCCTTAGGAACAATTAGAAACACTTTTCTGTTTGCTTGTTTGCATAGTGTGATTAGAACGAGTGTTTTAGTACATTAAATACAGATAAACTGTGGTTATGGGGTAATGATAAACATTAAAATGTCAGGTAGTCCACGAAGTACAGCGGAAACTTCTTTTTACCGTGAAGCTCATTTATGAAACATGGCCTTGACAACTGTAAGATGAACCATACTATATCATAGGCAACTGTCAATCATGCAGGTCAGCAGCCTTCCTTCTTGTCTTAGTGGCACTAGCTGCTGGCATGCGGAAGACGTGATCGGAACACAGCAAGTTTCCGATGTAAAGCGCACCACTGACGAGACCCAGAATGTCAAAGAGAGCTATCTGGTAATTTTCCATATTTGCCATTGTCTGCTGACAGAGAGCATTGCGATGAATGATTTCTGAACTATGCGAAAATTACCACTGCTCACGAGTACTATAGTTATGTACACTGCTTTTCTATTTTCACAGTAGTACCATGGGTGTTAAATAAGATCATCCAACAAGTTGAAACACTCAGGTAGTATAAATGGTTGGTGGCACTTAATTTTTCTTGCTTCCCTGTAAGAGTATAAGGAGAATTTTGATGCACATAAATGTACGATCTGTTGATGGACACAAGATTAAAGCGTAAAATTGCAGAAACACAGTTAGAGGCAACATAATGTGGCTTTCTAAGGTTGTGTTTGAAAATACCGCGGACAGTTACAATGACTAATGAGAAGTTCTTCACAAAAGTCAATCTAGAAGGCAACCAGCTTTTGGAAAATAACAGTGTTCAATGGATACAGGAACTACAGGAAACTTGGAGCATACAGTGACATTAGGTAAACAAAGAACGGAAGAGACAAACACTGAAGAATATGCCGGATAGTTTAAGAAACTATTATGGGAGAGTCAAGAACGAAACTAACTACGTACATTGGCTATTGTTAAACATGGCACCACATGGGTGTTAGCAATGCATTTATTATTATGTGTAGTAAGAAATGTATTCTTATGTACAAAATATGTCTCATAGCCTCCTCAACAAAACCGAATTTTCACACGGATTATGTAAGTTGACAAAAACTGCCTGACAGTTTGGAAATTTCATCTTAATAAATGCCAAGTAAGCGTTATACCGCTTCCTAGCTCTTTCGACCTTTAGTCAGAACAAATGCAATTGGGTCAATCAGAGATAGAAAAATAGCCACTGAAGTTCGCTACCTCACATGCGAACCAGACCTAACGGCCACATGTACACGCAAGCTGAGACTGGAGACGAAAAATGCGTAACCTAGCAATACTCCATTGAGTCGCAAAGAGAAAGAAAGACTGACATGCACATGAGTTGTCACACATTGGTATTGACCTGAGGAATACACACTTAGTGCCAGTGTGGCTTGTGCGGTAACTGCCGCAGTGCCTGAAGAGAGTTCTCTAGGTTCACTTACGCTTGCACAGTAAACGCATCCGTGTCCTAATTAAGGATGCGTTTATTCATTATAAATAAGCAACGCAGTCCGGAAACTAATCGGTTGTTATTTGCACAATCTAAGTCGCCACATAGTGATTTTTATGCTTGAGGTGAGCCCGATGAAATCTAGCCAAGTTTGGCGGAGCTATGCCAGCTCTGCAATAAAAACTCTGCCCGGTCTAGCTTTCCCAATGTGGTAAACAGCCACTTACGCGTTCCTCGTCCATTTTTCATACTGGTAGTAACCAGGTGGTTAAGTGGGAGAAGAGAAATTACCACAAATTATTTTTAATATGTGTTGTTATTTGTGTTATAACAACCCAATACTCACAGCATTGCCCCATTTAACTATTTCTAACCTCAGAGCCCTCGAAAATTCACTGGTTATACTGCAGCCGTTGACAATGGCTGCTTTCGTATAAATAACATAATACTAAAAATTGTACACAATTAATTTAAAAAATGCAAGCGTACCTCCGACACTTGTAATCCTACTACTTTCGCCATACAAAATGTAACCCTTAAAAATGTTCACCTTCGTTTCCGGCATGCTTTGAACCAACTATCAAAATGCAGCACAGTATCTTTTCTCCATATGCTGTACGAGGTCACAGAATCCATCGTTGATGAGACGTTGGTAGCATTAAACTAGGGTACTAATATTAGTATTCTGCCGGACCTTCCCCTGGCAGACGAGCTAAAGCTACAGGTGCCCATCAATAATCTCCAAAGCATGTGATAGGACGGTGAATAAGATTTCTGGTTACTGGGTTTCAGGGTGGTAAGTCGACGGTGATTTTCCGCCCTAACAATGACCGTTCTGGTAGCACATGACCCGGGTCTAGATATTACCAATACATTCAAATAAGAATAAGCAATATGCGTGGTCTAAGGAATGAGGAAAATGTGTTGGTCTGTATAAGGATGGGAATTATCCTGAAGGGTAGAGCGTACAATGCAGTGGTACGTTCGACCCTACTGTACGGTTGCGAAACCTGGCCCCTAATATCGGCGGACATGAAGAGGCTAGTTACGTTCGACCATCAGTGCCTTCACAGATTGGCACACATCTGGTGGGAACACCGCGTGAGTAACGAGCGTGTTCGACGCACTGTTTACGGACCAGGAAAATGATCAGAACGGCTAAGCACCGTTATTTCCCGCACCAGGCTCCTATGGCTTGGCCACGTGTTACGCATGCCAGCCCACCAACTCCCTCGACGAGCGTTGTTTGCTCACCGGGGAAGTGGGTGGAAGAAGAGGAGGGGTGGCCAAGCGATGACTTGGGACAGGGGTGTGAAGTCCCTCACTTCCGAGCTAGCCTCGGTTGGAGCGACACTGATCCCTGGTTGGGGTCCAAAAGACGGTGAACACGTTTGGCTTGATACACTTGCTGACATGGCAAGAAGCCCACCTCAGTGGCGTTCATGCTGTGAGTTTCTTTGTCCCTCCTTATCCCTTTTGGCCTCCCCCTTCATCTACGATCTCATTTCGTAGGGCAAAACGTAATAATTTTTTTTATTTTTGCTTAATAGCTCGCGGGTAGCTTACCGGAACGATGCCTATCCGTTGCTGGTAGCTCAGCTGGCATGCAACTGTTGTATCTATTTTTCCTTTGTGTATTGTATTATATGTATGTACACATGTATTTCCTTCATGTATTGCGGCACAATAGCGGAGGTGTTTTCCCACCTCTAGCTTACGTGTATATGATGATATGATGATTATCCCGACATACAATCACTGAAAAGTGGCTCTTTAGGGCATCAAAAATGATGAAGCACATCTATATGCTTACTCAATATTTTGATGCGATCGTTCCGTTGGCCAACTACGATGGGACGTCGCTATGCATATAAAGTGTAAACTGGACGTTCAGGAGATTGACTCAATTCACACCTGCTGACAAATCTCCTTAACGTTCTGTCGGCTGGGAATAGCACATATGGGCTCGAGTTTCGGTAGTAATTTTGCCTAGAAGCCCTGAATGTGTATCTAAATAGTTTATTGACTGTATTGGTATCCAGTCCACAAACAGATGTTTGGTGCTGGGTCACTTCAGCCTCCCAGAGGTGTGCTGGGTAGATATTAATTACAACTCAGCATCAGATATATTCGGTGCAGATCTTCCTGAGCTTACCCCTCAAGTTCCGTTGCAACAGTTCGTTAGTCTACCCCCTAGCTACATAAGTGCCCAAGTACCGCCTATCCCAGACCATGTGTTTGTTAATTCAAGCACTTTTGTCGGTGACATTTCTTACGGGCCTCCACTGGGTTCTAGTGATCCTGTTGGTTTGCGCCTCTATTGCACTCTGTCTAGAAGCTAACGGAGTACTGCTTAGCCTCACACGAACACACGGCACGCAGACTTTCAATCAATGAGCCAAGATTTTGAGTTTCCTTTGAGAGATCTCGGGCGACGTTACTGTGCAGGTTGCCTCGGATAGATTCTAGTCCTACTATACAGATATCTGCTCCTTTCTTCCATAACAGAAGAAGAAAGGAGGCATGAACGTAGCCATCCTGTAATATTAAAATAGAAGGCATCCGCTAACAAATAGATTTAAATGTTAATGGACACTCCATCCACCGGTACTTATGACGGGTACCGTAGGTTTATAAATGGTGTAAGCAACACATAAGGAATGCTTTGCTCCATTTTAAGAAAGGGTTAGGAGTGGAAGCATCAGAGTATTCATAAAGGTTTTTCGCAAATGTCAAAGGACATTGCGGTTTGATCACATCAATAAGAATATTGATGTGTGACAACAGTACTCATGTACATAAGGACACCAAAAATGCCTGCGTAGGTGGTGGATAATACGCAGCAGCGTTTGTAAGGGAAACTTTTCTGACAGGCATTGCGCTGGTTTGCGGGATCGCAGAGGTTTCCGGCCCATCTAAAATTAATTTAGAGGAAACGGAAGTCAGTAAGCTGTTACAAGGACTGAACCATTCTACGACATCTGGACATGATTTTGTTCACCCGAAACTGTTATATGCCTTGGCTGTGGAACTAAGTAAACCGTTCACTATCGCGTTTCAGAAATCGCTTAAAGCTGTGGTTGGCTTTTCGAATGGTATGAAGCTGTCATCTGCCCCATCTTCAAAAATGGGAGGAGCAGTCCGCCTGCAATGCATAGTCCAGTTTTTCGGACGAGCCCAGCATAGGGACTTCTCTAGAAACTGATGAGTTTCATTGGAGCGACATCAAAGTAGATTTAATTTACTTAGCAATGCGCAACGCGGATTCTGGAAGTAAATTTACTATCTAACAAATCTATTGGTAACTTGCGAAAGTTGGACGATGCTGTAGAAAACAAACACGTACTGGACGTGAGTTCCGTCCATATTCGAAGGCATTTAACACAGTACCTAATTAAAGGCTAGCGCAATAGCTGAGATCTTACGGTATATTTTGTTGCGCCCTTCACTGGGTGTACGCCTTTTTGGATGTTAGAGAAGAGTGTACGGGTAGGTCGTTGCCTATCGCTTAGGCAATATGTTTTCAGTGGAGTATCACATGGCGTGGTCCTTGGACAGATGCTGCTCTCTATGTATTTGAATGACCTATCCGAGGTGCTTGAGGTACCATGGTTGCTATTTACTGATGAGCCTTATCTGTCGAATATTGTTAATATCCATGGGCTTCCAAAGCTATTCAGCTGACTTTGGATAGACGTTGACATTGGTCTACTTTACCGTATCTTCCCATACATAAGGCAAAGTGCTCCGTTCTTCGAATGCAAACGGGTTATCCCCCTACGAATTACTTGGTTACCATGGTCGAATCTCTCCTGTATCTAGCCAGGTTGATCTAAGCGTCGTGCACACTTCGGATTTACACTCCATCGACAAGTGGAAGAAGGTCGAAAGCTGAGGTATCCATATGTTTTGGTTACTACGTTTTTCATACTTAAGCTTGACGGTCGACATTTTCGAGGTAGTGTTCTTGGCTATCTTTTGCCCTTCTGGAATACTACACCAAAACCTGTCCGTTCAATCTCCTCCGGGACGAGATAATACTAGATAATGTTTTATGGGTTGAGGGATTACGGAGACTGACTTACTTGTGTGTCCACTTATTTTGAGAATGCATTCAATTCACTACCGAAGACTTAGAAGAGAACCAATCCAAACCTACCCTGAGCTAAACTGGGAAGATGTGTCCAGATTTGTCTTGACTATTCGGTCTTTTCTCCGCGCTCTTTCCATGAAACTGGACAAACTGCGATCCTATCGGCTTAAGGCGGAAATTCGGTTGTCATGCCGAGTGAATGAGTGCTACAATAAGTTTCCGAAAAGTGTTATCAGGAATGTACAATTAAGGGATTTGAACCCCAACTTGACGCCGATAGATGGCAAAAAGAAAACTTTCACTGACTAAATCCCGCCTTTAAACAATATTGTTCTTTACTTTCCTTTATGCAGATCTTTGTGAAGATCTTTATTCTGTAACTTTGATTTCTCTCACTACCCATTAAGCAACACAACTGACCGTCATAGTTGGTGATGTTATAGCAGAGAAGCCAAACATTAGTCGCTTGCTAGTGTGCGTTACGGTTATTCCGTTTTGAATCAAACAAGAACTCTGAGCACTTCAGCAATTCCTGGCACAACGATCCACTCAAGTTGGAACACGCACGAGATTCTTCTATAATTCCAGTCCCATCTGAATTTGAAGTTGAACGGGAAGTATTGGTCATAACTGAAATAACGTTATCCTACTCCATGTTATTTGAGTGTGCTTTGCTGCAAGGCTTAATTCTAGACCCATAAAAGGTTTTGCTGTTCAGTAATGCCCTTGCACATCAGCGGCTTTCAATGTTTACAGAAAGCGTCACGATTTGTGCAATGATTCAGGTGAATGCTGGCCAGCATCTGCTACGGAGTGTACCACATACGATACACCAGTTTTCATTGCATCCTTTACTGCAGTTTAGCTGGCATAAATCCCAGGCACTCATCCTACGACCCCAGATCATCTGCTTATATGGGGTCGGAACGAATCTACTGCAGACATCCTCTTTCGAACTTGATCTGGGCGTTGTGGTTCAAAGTGGCTTAGTTTACTCAAGGCATTCCGAAAAGTTTTGGAAGGCTGGAAACCAATGCGTCGGGCTGTTACGACAGGCATTCGGACAAATACTCTGTTAATACGTTGGCCCCCATGTCGAGTACGTCATTCAAGCTTAACTTCCATGGTTGAACTCCAACCTTACTTCACTATAACAGCATAAAAGCCAGGAATCAAAATACGTCATTGGTAAGCTCAATCTTCTCTACAAGCAGAATTTACAAGAATTGGGATAATAAGCAGACGATATCACAGATTACAAATCGATCTATTAAGGGCTAACTAACTCTGCACGACCCACATTAAGAGTGCCGCTATTAACTACAAACCAGCAGCTTTGAAAATCAGAAAGACCACTCATCGAAACACTTAGAATAGTATGGCTGTCTGCTGAGCCTCAGGATTTTCGTTTCCAATCATGTGTGTCGCCTGTGGTATGCATGCATTATCTCGGTCAACATTGCACTGACACTAACGATAACTAAAATACTGTCGATTGACGTCCACCTCCAAGCACACTTTGGTCTTTATCAATACGTCTTCCTCCTACTCCCATAACATACCTTGGATTTATTTGCTTTTACCTCTGGGTGTTCTAAAGCTGCTGGGGTTGCAAGATTACCAAAGAATAAACGCTTAGTTCGTCTTTTCACTATTAAAGTACTGACTGTATTATTCTAATTATTTTACTAAGTACTAAACTACCTAAAGCGATTTGTGAAGCGCTCCTTCGTATTCCAAAGAATACTATTGCTCAATTTACCTTTAGACTGTAGATTACGAGTGCATATATATAGTTTTATTTCTCATAGTTAGAAGCGAAATTAATTAGTTTGCTTCATTTTGATTTACTAGTAGGAATGATATGTTAAGCTCTTGTTTTGTTAGATGACATATATGACTAAAAATGAAGATTTGCTGTATCTTACTATTTTGAGCGAGTCCTCAAACCACCTGTGTAGTTGGCTTATATTTAGCTAAATAGTTAGTGCAAAAGCCTGGTATCCTGTTCTATATCTAAAAATGTGTTTGTTTATTTTAGTGAAGGTTGGGTACTGTACTTAGACGGGTGTAGTATAGTTGGAAAAACATGAAGCGGATTTTTGGTTCTTTCATGTGAATGGCTGGCATAATTAAGGTAACTGTCGAATTCACTAATGCTTTTGAATTACAACTACCTTGCTGTTTGTGAAGCCTCCTAAATCATTGTTAATAATTATCAAGCCACGTCCCCTTTCATCGGTGTTAGTTGGAGCGGGAAATGCTGCGAGTGGCATTCTCCTAGTTATACATTGATGTGCCTCACGAAAATTTGAGTGGACCAGCACTGAACACTCTTCATACTAATGATATCGTTTGGTAGAATAAGTACCTTTATGAAAACAATGAACGCTTGACTGATTATAAACCTGTAAGGGGTACTTAAAATGTTCGTGGAATCAATCTGCTAGTTATTTTGCTTTTGAAATTTGATGCATGGCGTGCCTAGGAATGCAAAAGTTGCTATGGCACCAATAGCCAAAGCCTTATTACAGGCTTAGGAAAGATTGTTGGAGTTGTGTGTTACGCAAGATTTTTGCTGTGGGTTAAATATTTTTCTCATGTTGCACCAGCCTAATGACTCGCCGATTTGCCTGTGCAAAATGTTAACAAAATTGCGTTTTCGTTGTCAGTTAGGTGGCCGATACGGACTGTTAAAGTGTATGTAGAGCTTGACTGCCTGAGACAAGCACCGTCTTTGCTTTGCACTGGGTGCGGTTTTGACCTGTGATGGTCACATGTGCCGTACTCTTTTCCCACCCTTTTAACTGCCAGTGTGAACGGTGACGTTGTTTACATCTAAGTCGAAAGAGAATTTTTCAGCGCAAAAGCAAATGCCCCCTGTAACTCGATCTGTCTTCTTCAAGTGTGCGCTGGTCTCCCGCGTAATTGATGGTTTTGAGTTCGGAAGAAGCATTCCTCTGGCTGGTACAGTTTGCATTTTTTTCTTCATGTGTTTGCTTTTAGCATTGTTGTGCCCATATTTATCATAGATTCTGTCCACCACAAAATGATGTATTCTGTCAGTTATTTATCTCTCTCTATACCATATTTTTTAGGACACGGATCTAATATTTTGTTGCATTTTACCATCACAGAATCTCTACATTTTACGCGAGATGTAGATGGCTCATATCATACCTACCTAAGGAGATATCAACGGAGACTATTGGCGTCACCCATACAGAGTCGGTGAATCGCCATGGGTACATCTAAGAAGCCACTGCCTACTTAGTTAATCATTTTCAGATACTTCATAATATTTTGCTCTTGGGCAACAAACTGCCATCCGACTTACCGTGATAGATACAATAGTTATACCTTCCTTTACAGAAAGAAGATTTAACTTCACAAACTATGACTAAAAAGACCACCAGGGAACCCGCAAACGATTGTCACAAGCAATAGTTTCTTTTCACTTAAAGAACTAGCCAAACTAGCAGATGTTGTCCTTTAATAATCGCTATCAAAGGTCCAGCATGCTAGATTGATGTTCACGCGTCCCAGTGCACTTCAGTAATTGGCTTATAGCCTAAGATAGAAGTTTGCAAAGTAAAAGTGGCAAGGCTTAGTCAAGACATCCAACAGCTCACTATGAACTTGGCCGTCACAATCGGTGGAACTCAACAAGACGCTCCAAGTCCAGCACCAATCAAGTTTACTGTTAGAACCTAAAAGCTTGGTGATGAAATCTGTAAATCCATAAAACCCTGCAGATTCATCGAAGAGCAGGGTAAATGCTCTTCCGACGCGTAATGGCAACGAAGGCTGCCTATCAAAACTAAAGTCGCCTTATTCACCTTAACAATTTAATAATAATAATCTAATGAAACACAAATCGCAACTTTTGATGAGAATCCGTTACCGCTAACAATAGACATAAGGATAATTTTTCGCTGGTCTTTCATTGTTTCAAACGCGCTTTTAACTATAATAAACATAGACTTTCTTCAACATATTGGCCCTAGAGTTGAAGCTAAAAGGCAGTACTATTATACACAAGGTGCTAGTTCCTTTCGTTTTGACTGGAGCTAACGAAGCCGCTATTACTCCTATTCGTGTACTATCCCAAACTTCGCTGTTTTCCAAGAATTAAAAAAACCCACTTCGGCTCTGTCGCAATCAGAACAACTTATGCCCATTGATGTCAAAGATCTTACTTCACCATAACTGAACTAAGGTTCTACACATTTCGACTCGCCATCTCTGCTGACCCTGGTCATGCTTCAAGCGGCTAAACTGGGATTCGAACCAATTTGCTAACAAGGAATAATCCACCTGTCCGAAATTCCTAGGTCTCACCAATAAATTTGTACGGTCAAACTCTGGTTATCAGCGTGCTTTTGTAAATTAAGTGCACTCAACAAGGTTCCTGTACAGGATAAGTAATCTATCAAACAATACCCGATTTCACTTCAAGGTTAGCTGTTTCTTCAAGGTTTAGCGAAGCTTACCTATATTGCGCCTACCATCAAATACCTGTATCACTACACCATATACATAAAAGATGGAGTATCACGTTTTCCCGTCGGTTTGGGTACTACAGAATGTCCTTTAGACTTCGTAACGGAATTTAACTGTTGTAACCGCTTATGACATAACATGAAGCATCGAAGGCGATATCCTTAATTATATGACATACGAATCCGCAGCTTCTCTGACAGTAAACAATCTCTTCAACTTGACGCTGTTTTCAAGCAATTGATGGAACAAGTGGCTACTGTCAAAAATGATAGACACGATCTCAACCAAATACACTCCCTAGGCCACAAAATATCCTCCGCTCGTAATCAAGAATTACTAGAAAAAGCCTGGCGTTGAAAGACATTCTTAGACCTAGCACCTTTAAATGCTTCATCGATTATCTGGCCTGACCAACCATTATGGACTTTTCAATATTGACTGCGAGAACATTACGTATTCAAAGGCCGACTTGCTCTGTGTTAACCAATGCATTTATTACATTCCAGATGAAGATAACCTCGCTTTGAGAAGGTCAAATACTCTATTTCTAACTCAGCGCTTCTGGCCAACCCAGACTTAACTGAACAACCCACTCTGACGACTGAGGCATCTGACACCGCTGGCATTGCAGCTGTCCTACAACTCATTGACAATCGACGGATTCCTCCGATTTTCTTTTCGAAATGGATGAAACATTGATTACCCAAACGTTAGTAGACATCACATCATATTTACCTACGTATCAGACTTGTTCATCGCTGTCTAGAAGGCCGAAAATTGACAGTTTTTACTAACTACAGGCTATGGATTTGCACATGCAAGACTGCAAAATGCAAGAATTATCCGCGAGAAATTAGGTAACTAAACTACGTCTCACATTAAACGAGAAACGTACGACAAGTCCCAATCGTTCTTAATCCGATCACAGACTTTCTTTCACGAAGCAGTAGATCAATATAGCTCAATGGATCGACATGGATCTTGCCGCCATGGCTGCGGCAAAATACCTTGACAAGCTTTAATGCAACACCTTTTGGAAAATACCTTATTTTTTACCAGCTTCACTTGAATAAGTTACTTTTTGGGACATCTCACATACCACATCTCCTACGGCAGTTCCAGCGGTGATACATCGACTCTTTTTTCACACATTATAATGCCTGTCTGATCCTGGTATATGCTTTTCCTGTAAGCATCTAACCGAATCATTTTCTGGTCCCAATCTCAACCGCCATATTCCCCTTTTCGCTAGTGTATGTACAGTGTCAGAGTGCTTTGGGGAATCGGATACAGCAAACACCCACCCGGTCTCTTTCGTGTTACTAACTCTGTTTTGAGCGCGCTTATGTCGATCAGGTCAGACCTTTGCCACTATACAACTGATGCGTCTACACATGTGAGTCACCAAATTTACACGTAGGAAAATCCTGGCTGATTGCGGACTGCAAGTCGGAGACAGTCGCAAAAGCTTTTCTAAAACGCTGGGTAGGTCAGCTTGATTAGCTTACAGTTGTCAGTACCGAACGTTCGTTACAAGCAGATCCTTCAGAAATATACTGAAGTGACTTTGTTGCCAGTGTCAATGAAACACCGCAAACAACCCCGCTGCTAACGGATAAAAGAAAGCGTTCGCCGGCAGTTGAGAGAATCACTATGTGCTCAAGCTAGCACAGTTTGGCCTAAAGCATTTCGCTCATTCTCTTGAAACAATGTAAATGTTGTAATGCGGTTAAACAAACAGATGGTTAGAAAGTCCCGTAAACTGGACAAAACGATATAAAAACGTAGGGAAAACAAAAGACATTAACATCAGATTCTTAGGGAGCTGTTTCTGCGCGCAAAGCATCACCGATCTGAAAAGATGACAATGGCTTCAAATATCCTGAGAAAATGGATTCCACGTTCACATATCGGGACGTTGAATCATCGGATTTGTCTCAGTGGCCAATGCTCAACGATCGCTTTTTGATTACAAGGCACCTCAATTTTACGATTTAGTGAATTCCGTCGTCACGGATCTCATGCCGCTCCGTGAAGAGTCAGAAATTTTTCATTGTTACTGACATCTAAATGTCGATCATTGAGTCCGAAATAGCCATTTTCGCAACTGCAGGCGATTAATAAAAGCAGCTGAATATGCCCTGCCTGTTTCTCGGATTCTTAAGAGGCACAAAAGCAGATATCTTGTTGGGATGAACAACCGTATCTCAGCTGCATCACACGCCCGTTCTACGAGTTTAATAGTTTTCGCGGTGGTTGTCATACAATAAACATCCTTGATTGACAGTTCGATAAATATCGGCTTCGTTTGGACTGTTGGTGCACGTACTTGCAAGGCTAAGTCGCTGATGTGATGTGTACACAGTAAAAGTCAACTGTTGGATTTTAGTGTCACAAACAGCAAATATTTCTCTTCTCCTAATGTGTTTGAAGTGCAAATGATAATGGCTCGTGGAAACAGCGTCCTGACAAGCCAGCATTTTTCTTGTTGTTGAAGAAATTAGTAACGTGCACCTACTGCCCTTCCATGCTGTTTTCCATTAAAATGACTTTGTGATCGAAATTTTAAAATTCATGTAATCATTTTATCTTGGTATGGAAGAGAGTTCTATTACGCAACCCTACACGTCACTGTAGGAGTGCACGCTGTCGAAGATGCCATTGGCAAAATCCATGATAAGCAGTAGGTCATCCACATACCGATTGCATAGATTTTCAGGTTTTATGATATTTTCTCGCATTTCTTCGAGTATGGCTATGAACGTATCCGACAATCATGGTCATATTAGACTGCCCATCGCAAGACTGTATGTCTGAAGACACACCATTCCTTTAAAATATTAATTCAATGCTCTCCTGCAACAATTATGTATGTGTTTCAATATTTCTGTGAAAACATGCAGTTAAATAATATGCTTTAATTAATACTGCATATTTATTGTGGAGCAAGTATAAATGAATTTTTTACAACTGTTTTGAATTACGTTTGAAAGTTACTACTTGGTCTCCGTGCACATCGTTATCCTTCTCATGTGACATGTTAATATCTGACTCATGGTATTGCAGGACACACGAATGTGAGCTTACATCGTAATTGCGCAATCGATCTCTGAGTCGAATAGTGCTAACATATAAAACAACAACGTTTTAACTGCTGCAAACAAGTTGCCTCTATTTTGTTCGTGCAAACGGTTCCAGATATTTACCACTGCCTGTTCAAAACACATAACGTAAACACGAAATGAGCCTGGCAGCAACATGCGGCAGTTCGATTTTCCGTGCCTCTCCCCGGGTAAATGAAACGTAGGTGGTCAAACTGCGCTCAAGCGTTGGTCACATGGTAGATGCGTGTGGCGACCACTTCAGACCGTGTTCCGAAGCTATATTTGAGCGCCCAAAGCATGCGCAGTCTGTTACAATGTAGCCTCTTCATGTTGCCCGCAGATTTCAAGTCGCACCGTAAGAGTACATCTAGGTCTTTCATCGAAGGTGTGGCATACACCGTTTGACCGTCAAGAATGTCTGTTCAGACCTCAGCGCCTAGTTCAAGGCTTATAAATACAGGTTTGTCTAGATTGAACGGCAGATGAACTTCTGCAGACCATTTTGATAGGCGACTGAGGTCCTGCTAAAGTAAGCCACCGTCGTCGGGAGCGACAATCTGTTTCTAAATATTCATGTCGCCCGCTAATAAATCACAGAGCAACTGGCGCAGCTAAGTTTGAGCATTAATGCGGATTAGGAACAGCAAGGTGCTTTTGGGTACGTTACTTGTAGGATGATACCTGTCAGTTAGCTATTCGTGGACCTGTATCCTCCAATTTCGTCCAACTATAAACTCACGGTTTCACTGGTGCAGTCAGATAACGACACCCCACATCCTGAGTTTGCAAAGCTGGACCTAATGGCTGAGCTTGCCACAAGTTTTACTGAAGTTCATGAAAGTTACGTCTATGTACTTTCCCTTGATTTTGACCAGCAACCACTCATATCATGTAATAAACAAGTTTGTAATACATGCCTTAAACTCACCGTGATAAATGTGGCGTTCGCCGGTATAACGCTTGACGCGTGGTGATATCGAAATCAGAACACATTTAATTGAAATGTATAAGGGGTTGTTTAAAATGTATTAATTAAATCCATAAACAATACTCGATATTTTGCTTTTGTAGGTCATCAACAAGCGGGTAGAATACAACAAATCTTCACGCCTCCTGGCTGAAAATATTAGAATGATGAATATGCACTGTAAAGCTCATAACCTGGTGATTGATCAGCGGACACAAAATTGTTTCTGATTACAGGTATCGTAAATTAATGAATCGTGTAATAATATGTCTCATATTTTAACAGGAGAGCTTGATGCACTTGTAGTCGTAACATATTGCTCCAGGTCACTTCGTAAAAACGGATCACGGAGCAGTATGGACGAGGGGACGGGATAAAGCGAATTCTCATCTCTTACACGCCCAACATGTAGAATAAAGTTAACTTTGCGTTTGTGTCTAACACTGAGATGACCACATGTTGGAATCTGTTTCGTAATTCATGTGGCTTACTTAATCACATGTAAAGACATGCGGATCCTCTCAGGAAGAGCAGTGACTGACGATTGTTGGTTTAATAGATTTTTGAAAGGTAAAGGCAGATTACGCACCACCGGTCAACGACATTTTCTGCCAAGCTGACTCTCCTTTTCACTAATATTTGCTACACCACTCAACAATGTTTGTAAGGGATCGAGGACCTATTACAGACCATGCCAGAATGCGAATAGGGAAGGGACTTTCACCTTAACAACTGACATATATTGCAAATCTAGACCTTCGTTATCCTTCACTCTCAAACTACAATGCCTACTAAGTTCTCTTCGTAATAACACGGGCTTCGGTCTTAAGAAACAATTCTTATCTTCCCTGTTCTCTTAGTTTCACTAGCAGCGACTCGAGCTAGTGGTTGGATGTACCAAATGCGTTCTAAATAAAAGACCCAGTGGAAAGATTCATCCGTCAGACGATGGTCATAGCAAACGCTGGTTCATGTTTTTCTTACGGTGCGGATTATTCGCTGACACACGTGGTCCCTGTGGTCTCAAAGTGTGGGTTATTCTGCCATTGAAATTTACGAGCAATCAACTCTCGGTTGATATTTATCTGAGCTCAATATTTAACCGCAATCCTATAGCTCCCTTACCACCATGAAAGCTTTCGTTCCGTTATCCACGTATATATCCGAATGATATACATAACTACGGACGAAACTGATGATAGCTATAATTAACGCAAATATCAATATATCGTTAAGCGCTTTTAGGTTAACTGCTATGGTTAAAAAGCAGAGAAATGCATAAAAATGACCTTTTAGTTTAATTCATTGCGCTAAAAGTTAGTTATTGTGAATAAGCCGGTCAGTATCCGCTTACGAAGGGGTAGCAGCGCCATCCTTTTAGCTGTGTACGTTGTTTCCGCTTGTCTTTGAAAAACTATACAGCCTTGGTTTAATTTGCTTCACTACCTAGCCCCATTGTCTGTTAAATTCTTGATGAAGGGGAGGCCAATATTAAGTGTCGTGTAACAGCGTATCAGCGTGTTTGACGACCTAGTGTCGGTAGTAGATCGCCGGGATGCAACGCACTTCTCAAAACCCGTGTACTTCCAGTGTACTCAGAGACAAATAATGCCATTACGTAACGCTGGACACAAATGACTTAGCGAGCCTCTCTTTAACACTTAGTAGCAGACCCAAGTAATTTGCACAATAGATTCATTAAGTCATCTTGGTTCGTTGGCAAGTACCTCGTGCCCGACTATACGGAGCACTTGTCTCCTGGCACATGATACTTCGGCCACTACCGATGCGTCCTACAGCTTATGCTAATATATAATATTCACAAGGTTTGAATAGTTGTGTGAATTCGACTATCACGGTAGCTGTCGGCTAAGAAGATAATTGTGGCGGGGTAATTTCATGCACTACAGACCACATTTGTCCAAGAAAAAGCCATGGGATGTTTTGGCCCCAGAATAGTTGTTTCGAAACAGTGGGCTCTGAGCATAACGCCATCAGAAGAGATGGAAAAGTTTTATGCCCCAGGAGGCAGCTACTCTGTGATTTCTATATCCTCGTTCAGCGGAATCTTGGTGAAAAAGAACCGACATTAAGCGAAAAAAGTAGCATTAATTCAGGCTTAAATATGTAAAGTACGGCAGTAGTTTAAGTGCGTTTCTTTTTAAACGCTTACTATTAATTAGCTGACAGGTTCAAGAAAATTGCTGGGCGATTTGCCAATGACTTGGTACGGTGAATTGATCGTGGAGTTAATTGTTTGCAATGCAGTGCTTCCTTATACATTAGGCAGATCATTCAATTGTAGAGCACGGGTGCCTAAAAATTTTACTGTTTAATATTTGTTAGTTAATACAAAGAAAAATCCATATTTATCAGATTAGAATGGCATTGATTTTCCGCTCTCATTTTGTTTAATTATTTAGTGATATACCGGACGTACTCAGAGCGGTGTTACTTATTCTCTATTTGTTTGCTGCAAAAGCATGGTACCGCAGCAGCCAATCAAATAAACTATTTTTATATAGTTGTTTATGGGAAAAGCAAATGCCACCGTATGAGGTTGTCGTTACACAAGCAATAAAATGTTGACTTGTGCACCATTAAATATTTGTGACAGCCATAGTTTGGCAATTGCGTAGGCGAAACCGCTGGCCATTTTGGCGACCGGGGTTCACTGCATATATTCAAGAATATAAGCAGTGAACCCGTCGCCAAAATGCCAGCGGTTTCGCCTACGCAATTGCCAAAACTATGGCTGTCACAAATATTTAATGGTGCACAAGTCAACATTTTATTGCTTGTGTAACGACAACCTCATACGGTGGCATTTGCTTTTCCCATAAACAACTATATAAAAATAGTTTATTTGATTGGCTGCTGCAATACCATTCTTTCGCAGCAAATAAATGGAGAATAAGTAACACCGCTCCGAGTACGTCCGGTACATAACTAAAAAATTAAACCAAATGGAAGCGGAAAATCAATGCCATTCTAATCTGATAAAGGTGGGTGTTCCTTTGTAATTACTAGCAAATATTAAACAGTAAAATTAGTAGGCACCCATGCTCTACAAGTGAAGGTTCTGCCTAATGTATAAGGAAGCACTGCGTTGCGCGCAATTAACTCCACGATTAATTCACCGTACCAAGTCATTGCTAAATCGCCAAGCAATATGCCTGAACCTGTCAGCAAATTAAGAGTAAGCATGTTAAGAGAAATGCTTTTAAACTACTGCCGTACTTTACATATTTAAGCGTGAATTAATGCTAATGTGTTCGCATGATGTACGGTTCCTTTCCACCAAGATCCCGTTGAACGAGTGTATAGAAATCAGAGCAGCTGCCTCCTGGGGCATAAAACTTTTCCATCACTTCTGGTGGCGTAATGCTCAGGGTCCACTGTTTCGAAACAACTACTCTGAGGCCAAAACATCCCATGGCTTTTTCTTGGACAAATGTGGTCTGTAGTGCATGAAATTACCCCCGCCAAAATTATCTTCTTATCCGACAGCTACCGTGATAGTCGAATTCACACAACTATTCAAACCTTGTGAATATTATATATTAGCATAAGCTGTAGGACGCATCGGTAGTGGCCGAAGTATCATGTGCCAGGAGACAAGTGCTCCGTATAGTAGGGCGCTAGGTGCTTGCCAACGAAGCGAGATGACTTAATGAATCTAGTGTGCAAATTAATTGGGTCTGCTACTAAGTGTTAAAGAGAGGCTGGCTAAGTCGCTTATGTCCAGCGTTACGCAATGGCATTATTTGTCACCGAGTACATTTGAAATGCACGGATTTTGAGAAGAGTGCGTTGCATCCCGGCGATCTACTACTGACACTAGGTCGTCAAACACGCCGATACGCTGTTACACGACACTTGATATTGGCTATCCTTCATCAAGAATTTAATAGACAATGGAGCTCGGATGTGAAACAATTCAGCCAAGGCAGTATAGTTTTTCAAAGACAAGTGGAAACAACGTAAACAGCTATAAAGTTGCCGCTGCTACCCCCTTCGTAAGCGGATACTGACCGGCTTATTCACGATAACTATGGTGTGGACGATTTGGAACCAAATTTTTAACGCAAAAAATTATAATCAAAGGACATTTCACTGCATATTCACTTGCATTTTAACCATAGCAGTTAACCTAAAAACCGCTTAGCGATATATTGATAGCTGCGTTAATTATAGCTATCATCAGTTTTGCCCGTAGTTATGTCTGTCCTTCGGATATATACGTTGATAACGGAACGAAAGATTTCGTGGTGGAAAGGGAGCTATAGGATTGCGGCTAAATATTTAGTTCAGATAAATATCAACCGATAGTTGATTGCTCGTAAATTGCAGTGACAGAATAACCCACATTTTCAAACCACAGGGACGACATTTGTCAGCAAAATAATCCGTATATTAAGAAAAACATGAACCAGCGTTTGCTATGACCATCGTCTGACGGATGAATCTTTGCAGTGGGTTTTCTATTTGGAAAGCATTTGGTAAAGCAAACCACTAGCTAGAGTCGCTAGCTGCGAAAATAGCGAATATGGATTAGAAAGAAGTGTTTTCTTAAGACCAAGCCCGTGTATTACGAAGAGAACTTAGTAGGCATTGTAGTTTGAGAGTGAAGGATAACGAAGGTCTAGATTGCAATATATGTCAGTTGTTAAGGGGAAAGCCCTTCCCTATTCCGCATCTGCATGGTCTGTAATAGTCCTCTGTCTCTTACCATTGTTGAGTGATGTAGCAAAGGTTAGAGAAAAGGAGAGTCAGCTTGGCACGAAATATCGTTGGCCGGTGTTGCGTAATCTGCATTTACTTTCAAAAACCTATTAAACAACAATCGCCAGTCACTGTCCTTCCTGAGACGATCCACATGTCTTTACATGTGATAAGTAAGCCACATGAATTACGCTCAGATTCCAACATGTGGTCATCTCAGCGTTAGACACAAACGCAAAGTTACTTTATTCTACATGTTCGTGTAGGGATGAGAATCTCTTTATCCCGTCCCTTTGTTTTACTGCTCCGGACTCCGTTTTCAAGAAGTGACCTGGAGCAATATGTTACAACTCCAAGTGCATCAAGCTCCCCTGTTAAAACATGAGACATATTATTGCTTGATACATTAATTTACGCTATCTGCAGTCAGAAACAATTTTGTGTCCGCTGAGCAATCACCCGATCATGAGCATTAGAGTGCATGTTCATCATTCTTATCTTGTCAGCCAGGAGCCGTGACGATTTGTCGTATTCTACCTACTTTTAATGAGCTTCGAAAGCAAAATATCGAGTATTGTTTATAGATTTAATTAATGCATTTTAGACAGCCCCTTAGACATTTCAATCAAATGTGTTCTGATTTCGATATCATTATGCGTCACTCATTCTACCAGCGAACGACACATTTATCACGGGGAGATTATGTCACGCATTACAAACTTGTTTAATACATGATATGAGTGGTTGCCGGTCAAAAGCAAGAGAAAGTGTGTCGATGTAACTTTCATGAACTTCAGTAAAACTTGTGGCAAGCTCAGCCATGAGGTCCTCCTTTGCAAACTCAAAATGTGCGGTGTCGGTGGCTGACTGCACCAGTGGAACTGTGACTTTATAGTTGGACGAAAGTGGAGGGTACAGGTCAAAGATTAGCTAACTGACAGGTATCATCCTACAAGTAGCGTACCAAAAAGCACCTTGCTGTTCCTGATCCACACCAACGCTCAGCCTTAGCTGCGCCAGTTGCTATGTGCTTTATTAGCGGGTGACGTGAATATTTGGAAACAAATTGTCGCTCCCGACGACTGTGGCTTACTTTAGCAGGACCTCAGTCGCCTATCCAAATGGTCTGCAGAAGTTCATCTCCAGTTCAACCTAGACAAACCTGTATTTATGGGCCTTTAAATAGGTTCTGAGTTCCGAACATACATTCTTGATGACCAACCGTTGTATCCCACAACTTCGATGAAGGACCCAGTTGTACTCTTACGGTGCGACTTGAAATCTGCGGGCAACATGAAGAGGCTACATCCTAACGGACTGCGCATACTTTGGGCGCTCAAATCCAGCTTCGAAACACGGGCTGAAGTAGTCTCCACACACCTCTTCTATCACTTGACCAATGCGTGAGCGCAGTTTGGCCATCTACGTTTCTTTTATGCGTAACATGTTGCTACCAGGCTCATTTCGTGTCTACGTGGCTTGCAGTATGAAGACCGGTGTGAGAGACTAGGACTTTACACCTTTTTCTACTGTCGCGTGGGACTCAACCTCATTATGACCTACCGTATTCTACAATTCTGTGAATGACCCATGCGGAGACTATAACTGCAGTTACGAAGGCCATGAATCACACGCGAACACAGACGCAAACTTGTTGTGCCCTATGTGTAATGAGTTCGCCACTCACTGTGCATAGAACAGGCAGTGGTAAGTATCTGGAACCGTTTGCCCGCACATGATGGAGGCAACATGTTTGCAGCAGTTAAAACGATTATTGTTTTTATGTGTTAGCATTATTCGATTCAGAGATCGATTGGGCAATTATGATGAAATCTCACATCTGTGCGTCCTGCAATACCTTGAGTCAGATATCAAAATGTCACATGAGAAGGATAACGATATGCACGGGGACCAAGTTGTGACTTTTTTCAACGTAATTCAAACAGTTGTACAAAATTCATTTATACTTGCTCCACAATAAGTATGCAGTATTCATTATATCTTATTATTTAACTACAAGTTTCCACTGAAATATTGAAGCACATAACTAATATATGCAGGAGAACATTGAATCATTGTTTTAAAGGACTGCGGTGTCTTCAGATATACAGTGTTGCGATGGGCAGTCTAATAGGACCATGATCGCTAGATGTGTTCTTGGGCATACTCGAAGAAAAGCGAGACAATATCATAAAATCTGCAAATCTATGCAATCGGTATTTGGATGGCCTACTACTTATCATGGATTTTGCCGATGGCATCGTCGACAGCGTGCACTTCCACAGTGACGTGTAGAATTGTGTAATAGAACTGTCTTCCATAACCAGATATAATGATTACATGAATATTAAAATTTCGATCACAAAGTCATTTTAATGGAAGTCAGCATGGAAGGGCAGTAGGTGCACGTCCATAATTTTTCCCCAACAGGAAAAAAGCTGGCTCGCCAGGAAGCTGTTTCCATTAGCCAGTATCATTTACACTTCGGACATATTAGAAGAAGAGAAATATTTGCTGTTTGTGACAATACAATCAAACCCTTGACTTTTACAGTGTACACATCACATCAGCGACAAGGTCTTTCAAGACCGTGCACTAACAGTCCAAACGAAACCGATGTTTATCAAATTGTCAATCAAGGTTGTTTATATTATGACAACAACCGCGAAAACTATTAAACTAGCGGAAAGGACGTGTGATGCAGCTGAGATGCGGTTGTTCACTCCAACAAGATATCTGCTTTGGTGCCCCTTAAGAATCCGAGTAGCAGGCAAGCCATATTAAACTGATTTTACTAATCGCATGCAGTTACGAAATTGGCTATATCGGACTCAATGATAGAAGTTCAGGTGTCAGAAACAATGAAACAATTTCTGACTGTTCACGGAGCGGCATGAGATCTGTGACGATGGAATACACTAAATCGTAAAATCGAGTTGCCCTGTTAATCAAAAGGTGATTCTTGAGCACTGGCTACTGAGATAAACCCGATGATTCAACGTCCCTATGTGTGTACAGGGAATTTACTTTCTCAGGATACTTGAAGCCCTTGTCATCTATCTAGTTCGGTGATGCATTGGGCGCAGAAACAGCTCTCTGAGAATCTGGTTAACGTCTTTTGTTTTCGCTACGTATTTTATCGTTTTGTCCGGCCTACGTGACTTGCTAATCATTTGTTTGTTTAACCGCATTACAACATTTTCCATTGATCCAAGAGAATGAGCGAAAGTGCTTTAGGCCAAGCTGTGCTAGCTTGAGCACCTAGTGATTCTTTCAATTGCCGGCAAACGCTTTATTTTATCCGTTAGCAGCGGGGTTGTTTGCGGTGTTTCAGTGACACTGGCAACAAAGTCACTTTAGCATATTTCTGAAGGATCTGTCCGCATGTAACAAACGTTCGGTACTGAATACTTTAAGGTAATCAAATTGACCTACCCAACGTTCTAGAAAAGCTATTGCGACTGTCTCGGACTTGCAGTCCGCAATCGGCCAGGATTTTCCTACTTGTAAATTTGGTGACACACAAGTGGACATAGAAGCATCAGTTGTGTAGTGGCAAAGGTCTGACCTGATCGACGTAAGAGCGCTCAAAACAGAGTCAGTAACACGAAAGAGACTGGGTGGGTGTTTGCCGAATCCGATTCCCCAAAGCCCTCTGACACTGTACACGCACTAGCGTAATGGGGAATATGGCGGTTGAGGTTGGGACCAGAAAATGATTCGGTTAGATGCTTATAGGAAGCGCATTTGGCAGGATCAGACAGCCATTATGGTGTATGAAAAAGTAGTCCATGTATCATCCGTGGAACTGCCGTAGGAGGAGTGGTATGTGAGATGTCCCAAGAAGTAATTTATTCAGGTGAAGCTAGTAAAATATAACGTATTTTCAAAATGGTGTTGCATCAAAGCTTGTCAACTTATTTTGCTACAGCCATGGCGGCTAGATCAGTGTTGATCCCTTGAGCCATTTTATCTCATGCTTTCGTGAAAGGGCGTCTGTGATCGGATTAAGAACGATGGTGACTTGTCGTATGACTTACGTGTAATGTGAGACGTAGTTTAGTTACCTAATTTCTCGCGGAGAATTCTTGCATTTTGCAGTCTTGCATGTGCAAATCCATAGCCTGTCAATTTTTGGCCTTCTAGACAGCAATGAGCAAGTCTGATACGTAGGTAAATATGATGTGATGTCTATCAACGTTGTTGTAATCCAATTTGTCACGTTTCATCCATTACGAAAAGAAAGTTGTAGGAATCCGTCAATTAACGATGAGTTGTAGGACAGCTGCAATACAAGCGATGTCTGATGCCTCAGTCGTCAGAGTGGGTTGTTCAGTTAGGTCTGGGTTGACCAGAAGCGCTGAGTTAGAAATAGAGTATTTGAGCTTCTCAAAGCGTGTTTATCTTCATCTGGAATGTAATGAATGAATTGATTAACACAGAGCAAGTCGGTCTTTGAATATATAATGTTCTTGCAGAAAACAATGAAAAGACCATAACAGGTGATAAGGCCAGCTAATGGATGAAGCATAAAAAGATGCTAGGTTCAAGAATGTCTTTCAACGCCAGGCTTTTTCTAGTAATTCTTGATTACGAGCGAAGGATATTTTGTGGCCTAGGGAGTTTGTTTGGCTGAGATCGTGTCTATCATATTTGACAGTAGCCACTTGTTCCGTCAATTGCTTGAAAACAGCGTCAATTTGAAGAGATTGTTTACTGTCAGAGAAGCTGCGGATTCGTATGTGATATAATTAAGGATATCGCCTTCGATGCTTCGTGTTATTCTATAAACGGCTGCAACAGTTGAACTCTGTTACGAAGTCTAAAGGGCATTCTGTAGTACCCGAACCGATGGGAAAACGTGATACCCTATCTTTTATGTATGTGGTGTAGTGATACAGGTACTTGATGGTAGGCGCAAAATAGGTATGCTTCGCTAAACCTTGAAAAAACAATAACGTTAAGGCGAAATCATGCATTGTTTGCTAGAGTACTTTTCCTGTACAAGAACCTTGTTAAGTGCACTTAATTCACAAAAGTACGCTGATAACCAGAGTTTGTCTGTACAAATTTAATGGTGAGACCTATGAATTTCGGACAGGTGGATTATTCCTTGTTAGAACATTGGCTCGAATCCCGGCTTAGCCGCTTGAAGTTTGACCAGGGTCAGCAGAGATGGCGAGTCGAAATATGTAGAACCTTAGTGCAGTTATGGTGAAGCAAGACTTTTGACATCCATGGAAATAATTCGTTCTGATTTCAACAAATCCTAAGTAGCTTTTTTTAAAATTCTTGGAAAACAGTGATGTTTGGGATGGTACACGAATAGGAGTAATCGCGGCTTCGTTAGCTCCAGTCAAAACGAACGGAACGAGCACCTTGTGTATAATAGTACTGCTTTTTGTCATCAACTCTAGGGCCAATATGTTGAAGAAATTCTATGTCTATTTAGTTAAAAGCACAGTGGAAACAATGAAAGACCAGCGAAAGATTCTCCTTTTGTCTATTGTCAGCGTTAACGGCTTCTCATCGAAGTTGCGATTTGCGTGTCATTAGATTTTTATTATTACATTATTAAGGGGAATAAGGCGATTTAATTTCGGTGGGCGGCCTTCGTTGACATTGCCCATAGGAAGAGCATTTTCCCTGCCCTTCGATGAATCTGCAGGGTTTTATGGATTTACAGATTGCATCACCAAGCTTTTAGATACTAACAGTAAAGATAATTGATGCTAGACTTGAAGCTTCTTGTTGAGCTCCACCGATTGTGACCGCCAAGTTCATAGTGAGCTGTTGGATGTCGTGAATAAGCCTTGCAACTTTTGCTTCGCAGACTTCTATCCTAGGCTATAAGCCAATTAATGAAGTGCACTGGGACGCGTGAACATCAATCTAGCATGCTGGACTTTTAGTTGCGATTATTAAAGGACACCATCTGCTAGTTCGGCTAAGTCTGTACGTGATAAGGAGCTCATGCTTGTGACAACCGTTTGCGGGTTTCCTGGTGGTCTTTGTAGTCATAGTTTGTGAAGTTAAGTCTCCTATGTGCTGAAGGATGTTATAACTACTGTATCTATCACGGTAAGTCGGATGCAGCTTGTTGCCCAGAGCAACATTTTATGAAGTAGCCGAAAATGATTAGCTAAATAGGCAGTAGCTTCTTTGAGGGCCCATAGCGACTCACCGACTAGGTATGGGTAACGTCAATAGTCTCCGTTGATATCTCCTTAGGTAGGTATGATATTAGCCAGCTACATCTCTCATAAAATGTAGAGATTCTGTAGTGGTAAAATTCAACACCATATAAGCGAACCACGTAATTAGATCCGTGTCCTAAATAAATGGGATAGTGAGAGATAAATAACTGACAGAATACATCATTTCGTGGTGGACAGTATCCATGATAAATATGGGCACAACAGTGTTGAAAGCAAACACGTGAAGAAAACAAATGCAAACTGTATCAGCGAGGGAAATGCTTCTTCCGAACTCAAAACCATTAATTAGGCAGGAGACCAATGCACACTTAAAGAAGACAGATCGAGTTACAGGGGGCATTGGCTTTTACGCTAATAGATTCCCTTTCGACTTAGATGTAAATAACGTCACCGATGACGCTGGCAGCTAAAATGGTGGGAAAAGAGTGCGGCACACGTGACGATCACAGGTCACAACCGAACCCAGTTCAAAGCAAAGACGGTGCTTGTCTCAGGCAGTCAAGCTCTACATACACTTTAACAGTCCGGATCAGCCACCTAATTGACAACGAAAACGCAAATTTCTTAACATTTTACATTGGCAAACCGGAGAGTCATTAGGCTGGTGCAACATGAGATAGTTGACCCACGGCAAAACCCTTGCGTAACACAAAACTCCAACGATCATTCCTAAGCCTGTAATAAGGCTTTGGCTATTGGTGCCATAGCAAATTGTGAATACCTAAGCACGTCATGCAGCAGGTATCAAAAGCAAAACAACTAACAAATTGATTCCACAGACATTTTAATTACCAATAACATATTTATAATCAGTTAATCGCCTATTGTTTTCATAAAATCACTTATTTTACCAAGAGATCCCATCAGTATGAAGAGTGTTCAGTGCTGGTTCACGCAAATTTTCGTGTGGCACATCAATGTATAACTAGAAGAATGCCACTCGCAGCATTTCACGCTCCAGCTAACACCGATGAAATGTGACCCGGCTTGATAATTATTAACAAGGATTTAGAAAGCTTCACAAACAGCAAGGTAGTTGTAATTCAAAAGCATTAGTGAATTCAACTGTTACCGTAATTATGCTAGACATTCACATGAAAGAACCAGAAATCCGCTTCATATTCTTTCAAGTACACGACACCCGTCTAAGTACAGTACCCAACCTTCACTAAAATAAACAAACACATCTTTGGATCTAGAACAGGACACCACGATTTCGCACCAAGCATTTAACTAAATCTAAGTAAACTAATGGTAGTTTGAGGACTCGCTCAAAATAGTAAGATACAGCAAATCTTCAGTTTTATTCATGGAACTCATCTAACAAAACAAGAGCTTAAAAATCATTCTTACTAGTAAATCAAAATAAAGCAAACTTACTAAATTCACTTCTAATTACGAGGAACAAAACTATATATATGCACCCGTAATATACAGTCTTAAGGTAAAGTGAGCAATAGTATTATTTGGGTTACAAAGCTGCGCTCCACAAGTAGCTTTATGTAGTTTAGTAGTTAGTAAAATAATTAGAATAAAATAGTCAGTACTTTGATAGTGAAAAGACGAACTTACCGTTTGTTTCTCGGTAATCTTGCAACCCCTGCAGCTTCAGAGCACCCAGAGGTAAAAGCAAATAAATCCAAGATATAGTATGGGACTAGGAGGAAGACATATTGATAAAGACCAAAGTGTGCGTGGAGGTGAACGTCAATCAACCGTCTTTTAGTTATCGTTAGTTTCAGTGCAAAGATGGCCGTTTTAATGCATGCATACCACAGGCGACACACACGACCGGAAATAAAATTCCTGAGGTTCAGCAGACAGCTATACTATTCTACGTGTTTCGATGAGTGGTCTTTCGGATTTGCAAAGCTGTTGGTTTGTAGTAAATAGCGGCACTCTTAATGTGAGTCGTGCAAAATTAGGTAGCCTTCAATAGATCGATTTGTAATCTTCGATATCGTCCGCTTATTAACCCAATTATTGTAAATTAGGCTTGGAGAGAAGATTGAGCATTCCAATGACGTATTTTGATTCCTGGATTTTAGGCTGTTATAGTGAAGTAAGGTTGTAGTTCAGCCATGGACGTTAAGCTTGAATGACGTACTCGACATTGGGGCCAACGTATGAACAGACTATTTTTCGAAATGCCTGTCGTAACAGCCCGACGCACTGGTTTCCAGCCTTCCAAAACTTTTCGGACTGCCATGAGTAAACTAAGCCACCTTGAACCACAAGCCAAATTCAAGTTCGAAGAAGTATTTCTGCAGTAGATTCGTTCCCACCGTGTATAAGCAGATGATTTGGGGTCGTAGAAAGAGTGTCTGGGATTTATGCCAGCTGACATGCAGTAAAGGTTGTAATGGCAACTGATGTATCGTATGTGGCACACTCCGTAGCAAATGCTGGCTAACATTCACCTGAACCATTGCACAAATCGTGATGCCTTCTGTAAACATTGGAAGCCGCTGATCTGCCAGGTCATTACTAAACAGCAAAACAATTTTGGGACTAGAAATAAACCTTGCAGCAAAGCACAATCAAATAAGATGGAGTAGGATAAGGTTATCTTAATTACGACCAATATTTCCCGTTCAAGTTCATATTCATATGGGACTAGAATTATAGGAGAATCTCGTACTTGTTTTATTTTGAGTAGATCTTTGAGCCAGGAACTGCTGAATTGCTCTGAGTTCTTGTTGGATTCAAAAAGGAACAACCGTAACGCACGCTAACAAACAACTAATGTTTAGGTTCCCAGCAATAACACCAACTACTAAGACGGTCAGTTGATTTGCTTAAAGGATAGTGAGAGAAATCGGTTACAGAATAAATATCATCACTTAAATTAAGTGGGGAATACCAATGCAGGAAGGAAAGTAGAGAGCAATATGGTTCAATAGCGCTAGTTATTCAGAGAAAGTTTTCTTTTTGCCATCCAAACGCGTCAGGTTAGCACTCAAATCCCTTAACCTTAGATTCCTGATAACACTTTCAGAAGCGTGTTGTAGCACTCGCTGACTCGGCATGACAAACGAATTTCCGCCTTAAGCCGATAGGATCGCGGTTTGTCCAGGTCATGGAATGACCGCGGAGAAAAGAAGAATTGACCGGGACAGAATAGTCAAGACAAATCTGGACAAATCTTCTGTTAAGCTACGGTAGGTTAGGATTGCTTCTCTTCTAATTCTTCGGTAGTGAATTGAATGCATCCCCAAAATAAGTAGACACACAGGTAAGTCAGTCACCATAATCTCTCAACACTTAAAGCATTATCTAGTATTATTTCTTCCTGAAGGAAAGTGGGCGGACAGGTCTGGATGCAGTATTCCAGAAGGCCAAATGATAGCCGAGAACCGTACCGCAAAAATGTCGACCGTCAAGCTTAAGAACGAACGACGTAGTAACCAAAACATATGGATACCTCTGTATTCGGTCTTCTTCCACCTGTCGACGGAGTGTAAATCCGAAGTGTGTACGACGCTTAGATCAAAATGGCTAGATACAGGAGGGATCCGACCCTGCTTACCAAGTAATTCATAGGGGGATAAGCCCTTCCAATTCGAAGAAGGGAGCAATTTGCCTAGTGTCTGGGTAGATACCGTAAAGTAGACTAATGTCAAGGTATATCCAAAGCCAGCTGAAAAGCTCTGGAAACCCGTGGACATCGACAATATTCCACCGATTTAGCTCATCAGTATTTAGCAACGATGGTTCCTCAAGCACCTCGGTAGGTCATTCACATATATTGAAAACAGCATCGGTCCAAGTACCCCGCCATGTGATACTCCACTGAAAACAGATAGCCAACGCGTTAGGCAAGGAACTACCCGTACAATCTTCGCTAACCTTCGCTAACACACAGTGAAGGGCGCAACAAAATATACCTTAAGACCTTGTCTTTTGCGACAGCCTTTAATTAGGTTCCGTGTTAAATGAATTCGAGAAAGGATGGAACTCACGTCCAGTATGTGTTTGTTATCTACAGCATCGCCCTACTTTGGCAAGCTTTCAACAGATTAGCCTGATAGTAAATTTTCTTCCAGAATCCGCGTGAGGCCTTAGTAAGTAGATTAAATCTACTCGGTTGTCGCTCTAGTGAATCTCTCATCAGTTTCTCGAAACGTCCGTATGCTAGGCTCGTCAGAAAAAATGGACTATACTTTGCAGCGGACTGCTTCTCCCATTTTTGAAGATGGGACAGATGACAGCTTTATACCATTCGAAAAGTAAACCACAGCTTTGAGCGATTTCTGAAGAGCGATATCGAGCGTTTCGTGTGAAATAATTCATGCCCATCTGTTTTAGAAGGGCTCAGTCCTTGGAACATCTTACCGACGTCTGTTCCCTCTAAATTAACTTTAGATGGGCCTGAGACCTCTGCTATCCCGCAAATTAGCGCAACGCCTGTCAACAACGTTTCCCTTACAAACGCTACTGCGTATTATCCACTAAATAGGCAGGCCTTTTTATTGTCCGTATAAATATGAGTAGTGTTGTCACACAACAATATTCTTATTGATGTTATCGAACTGAAGTGTCTTTTGACATATTCCAAAAACCTTTATGAATAATCTGATGCTTCGTCTGCTAACCCTATTTTAAAATGGAGCAAAGCATTACTTATGTGCTGCTCACACCATTTCTAACCTTACGGTACCTGTCAAAAGTACCGGTGGATGGGGTGTCCATTAACATTTAAATCTCTTTGTTAACGGATGCCTTCTATCGTAATCTATTCAGGGCGGCCATGTTCGTGCCTCCTTTCTTCTTCTGATAAGGAAGAAAGGAGCAGACAACTGTGTAGTAGGACCAGAATCTATCCCAGGCAATCTGGACAGTAACGTCGCCCAAGATCACTCATAGCAAACTCAAAATATTGGCTCAATTTTTGATAGTCTGCGTGCCGTATGTTCGGGCGAGGCTCAGTAGTACTTCGTTAGCTTCTAGACAGAGTGCAACAGAAGCGCGAACCATCATGATCACTAGAACCCAGTGGAGGCACGTAAGAAATGTGACCGACAAAAGCGCTTGAATTAGCGAACACAATCTAAGATAGACGGTACTTAGGCGCTTGTGTAGCTATGGGGTAGATGCACGAACTGTTGCAACGGAACTTGGGGCTTAAGCTCAAGAAGGTCTGTACAGAATGTACCTGATGCTGAGTTGTAATAAAGATCTATCCATCAAATCTCCGGGAGGTTGAAGTGACTCAGCACCCAACACCTGTTTGTGGACTAGAAACCAATACAGTCAATAACCTATTTGGATAAAATTTCAGGGATTCAAGACACAATTACTATGGTAACTCAAGTCCACAGGTGCTAATCCCAACCGACAGAACGTCAGTGAGATTTGTCAGCCGACTAAATTGAGCAAATCTCCTGAAAGTTTAGTTTACATTTAATATAAATAGCGACGTCCCCTCCCAGTTGGCCAACGGAGCGATCGCATCTTAATATTGAGTAAGCACATAGATGTGCTTTATCATGTTTGATGTTTCAAACAGCCACTTTTCAGTGATTGTACGTCAGGATGAAACCCATCTATATACAGCCCTAGCACATAGACCTAATTTCTTAGACCGCGCATTTTGCTTTTCCTTATCTGAAAGTATTAGTTATGTCCAGCCCTGGGTCGTGTGCTAATAGAACGGTCATTGATAGGGCGGAAAATCACCGTCGAATTACCACCTTGAAACCCATTAACCAGAAATTTTTTTCAAGGAACAATCACCTGCTTTGGAGATTCTTGATGGGCACCTGCAGCTTTAACTTATTTGACAAGGAAAGGTCCGCCTGAACGCTAATACTAGTAACCTAGTTTAAAGCCAACCAGCGTATCGTCAACGATGGATACTGTTACCTTGTACAGTATATAGAGAAGCGATACTGTGCTGCATTTTGATAGTTGGAATCAAAGCATGCCGGAAATGCAGGTGAACTTTGATTAAGGGTTGAATTTTGTATGGAAAAAGTAGCAGGATTAAAGTGACGGAGGTACACCTCCATATTTCAACTTAATTAGGTACATATTTTAGTAGTTTGTTAAATATACTACAGCAGCCATTCTCAACGGCAGCCAACTAACCAGTGAATTTTCGAGGGCTCTGAGGTGAGAAATAGTTAAAAGGGGCAATGCTGTGAAAATTTGGTTGTTATAACACAAATAACAACACATATTAAAAATAATTTGTGGTAGTTTCTATCCTCCCATTAATCCTCTTGGTAACTACCAGTCTGAAAAATAAACGCGAAACGCTCAAGTGGCTGTTTACCACATTGGGCAAGCTAGAACGGGCAGAGTTTTATTGCAGAGCTGGCATAACTCCGCCATACTTGACTAGATTCCATCGGGCTCACCTCAAGCATAAAAGCCACTATGTGGCGACTTAGACTGTGCAAATGACAACCGGTTAGTTTCCGGACTGCGTTGCCTCTTTACATTGAATAAACTGATCATTATTTAGGACACGGATGCTTCTACTGGGCAAGCGGCAGTGAACCTAGCGAACCATCTTCAGGCACTGCAGCAGTTACCGAAAATATCATACTGACACTAAGAGAGTATTCCTCAGGTCAATACCAATGTGTGACAATTAATTTGCATGTCAGTCTCTCTTTCTAGTGGTGACTCAATGGAGTAGAGCTAGGTTACGCATTTTTCACCTTCAGTCTCAGCTTGCGTGTATGTAGCCGTTAGCTCATGTTCGCCTGCAAGGTAAAGAACTTGAGTGGCTCTTTTTCTATCTCTGATTGACCTACTTTCGTTTGTTCTGACCAAAGGTCGAAAGAGCTAGGAAGCCGTATAACGCTTTCTTAGCATTTAGTTTAGATAAAATTTTCAGATTGTCAGGCATCCTTTGTCAAGTTACATTATTTGTGTGGAAATTTGGTTTTCTTGAGGAGCCTATAAGACATATTTTGCACATATGCACATATTTTTTACTACACATAATAATAAATGCATTGCTAACACCTATTTGGCGCCATGTTTGAAAACAGCCAATGAACGTAGTTAGTTTCGTTGTTGTCTCTTCCATAACAGTTTCTTAAACTATACGGCATATGATTCAATGTTTGTCTCTTCCGTGCTTCATTTACCTGTTGTCACTGTATGCACCAAGTTTCCTGTAGTTCCTGCATCCACTGAACACTGTTATTCGCCGAAATCTGGTTGCTTTCTAGATTGGCTTTTGTGTAGAAATTCTCATTACTCCTTGTAACTGTCCGCGGTATTTTCAACGCAACCTTAGAATGCAATATTGTGTTGCTTCTAACTGTGTTTCTGCAATTTAACGCTTTAATCTTGTAGCCACCAAAAGATCTAACAAGTATGTGCATCAAAAGTCCCCTTATAATTTTACAGTGAAGTAAGAATAAATTAAGTGCCATCAACCAACTTTTCGGATGCTCTTAGTTAACACCGATGGTACTACTATGGAAATAAAAAAGCAGTATAGATAACTATAGTACTCGCAAGAAGTGGTGATTTCTTATAATTCATAGATAATTCATCGCAATCCACTCTGTCAGAAGACATTGGTAATTATGGGAAAACACCAGACAGCGCTCTTTGATATTCTGGGTCTCGTCAGTCGTGCCCTTTCCTTCGGACTCCTGCTGTGTTCCGATCACATGTCTTCCACATGCCAGCAGCTATTGCCAGTAGGAGAAGATTGAAAGCTGCTGACCTGCATGATTGACAGTTGCCTGTGATATAGCCTGGCTCATCTTACAGTTTACAATGCCGTGTTTTCTAAATTAGCTTCACAGTAAAAAGAAGTATCTGCTGTACTTCGTGGACTACCTGACATTGTCATTCTTATCATAACCACAGAACCCCAGTTTATCTGTGTTTAATTTACAAAAACACTCGTTCTAATCAAAGTATGCGAAAAGTAAACAGAAAAAGTGTTTCCAATTGTTTGTAAGGGCAAAAGCAGGATGTCTGTGAATTCGTTTCAGATAGCTGCAGATAATTTGTGGAAAGGATCAACTTTAATTCAATGAGTTCTGAGGGGGCACAAAGTTGGCGGATAGAGTTACCGAAACGCATAAACTTAACAACTTGATTGCTAAAAATTTCTTTTCACAAAATATTGGAGCAACTATTACTTTGTCTTCAGTATCCGAAACGCTGTTTGACTTGATGAATATGAATACATAAGAAGCAGGTCAAGCCTTTTCGCACAGATGAGATGGCTCAGAACGTAGGAAGTAAGTAATTTTACTAACTTCAAGTACAGTTTCATCCTAATTAAATGCAACGAATTGTTGTAAGTAATTTTGTTTTCCACTAGAATCAAGACTCTTAGAAAGGAATAGTCTATATTTCGGTTGGCCAAGAGCTAGCTTACTAAAACACCACTACAAATGTGCATATGTGCATCTGTAACATGTGGTTGCCGCAATGGTCCGAATATATAATGGATTTATTGCCCATCTAACAAATGCTTTTTTCTGTTCATACAATTCCCTGTTTGCCTCATGAAGAGCACCTCGCGGCTAAAATATTAGGAGGACGTATTACCAATTTACGGTCAATTGTCATAACAATAGAAAACAATATCCAATCTCACTAACTTTAAGATAATCTTGTCAGTAGTTGTGTTAAGGGAACTGAAAATTTCCGACTCTACTCAATTAGAAGTTAACTGGCTTTCCATGGTCAATTGTCTTTATCGTTTTGTTGCATTCTGGGACACTCTCGTCACCTTCCTTTCGGGAACTGATTGCAAAAGAAAGTTGATAACGGATAAGCCAGACGAGTTTTATCTGCCTGTGGTTTTTAAAAACGCAGCTTATTAAACAAAACCCTTCAAACCAAGTTTAGTAATCTCAGCTCGAACAAATAAGCCATTATCGCCTTACTGAAGAAGCTGGAAGTGCATGCTTAAACATCGGACGTCGGGAATATTTACAGTTTCCAATGCTCGCTACAGTTACGGAGGAGCTGAAGGATGAAGACAAAAACGTATATGCCAGTCATTTAAAACTCCGGAAAATAATGAAAGACAAGTTTCATGGCTTGGTTTAAATGAGAGTCATCATTTGACGCTTAGGTCTATTGGATGTACAGTTCATAAATTCTGGATTTAAAACAAATGGAAATTTCAGTTTGCTTCAAAATGACATGCTAGCAAGATCCAAAATCCATGCTATGTTAAAGGAATTTTTGGATGGGGACTGACGCCGCTAACGCATAACCCAGAATACAGGAAATATCTGAAACTGATATCCTTGCTTCTGCATCCATATACTACGATGAATGCGGATTCAGTAGTTGGTTTTTCTAGGGAAATTTAAAGCAGATTGGACAAAACAACAAGAAATCTTTGACTTTTATAGCACTGCTAGAAACCAACCCTGATACTATTGTAAAAAGGGACGTGCATCATCTAAATTACAAAAAGGTGGAAGCAGCTACGAGCTACTCTTACTTTACTATTATAATTCCGACTGAAATGACAGAGAAGATTAGTGCCCATGGGGAAGAAGTAGACAAGCTGAAAAGCAAAATTCTTGAATTCACCACATACTGTGAACAAGTCCTATCATTTTGTAAACTGCTTAGAGGTTCAGAAACGGTTACACCGGACGGATTAAGCACAGCTGCTTCCTTACTACACTTAGTTACATCCGAACCGCAAGGACGCCTCCGTAGATAACATAATGTTATCATTTTAACGAGCCTGAGAAACCGAACATTGACAGCATAACAAATACCCTCTTAAAAGCATGCGAAATGGATGGAGTTTACTGCCAATGCCTCACACTGAGGAAAAAGGAAAACATGATATCGCGGAAACTCCTACCGTTTCCAGGCGACAAGGGCGTATCCAAATTTGTACGCAGTAATAAACTAGTTGTTGCACAAACTAATATTAAAAACTTTATCATCATACATGATCAAACGCATCATCAAAGTGATTAACAACGAAACAAAACCCCTCCACCTATCATACACCACATATTCCGATTCATAAATTCAGTATTGACGCTGTCATCAGCAATGTCGACCTTGATAAGTCACCCAAGTCGTCTAAAATAGCTGATGACGGGCTTCTCGTTATTCAGCGGTATCATGAAACAGTCTCAAACCGCAGTACTGATGTGTCGATAAATAAAACTACCAACCAAGCTGAAAATATAACGACGCAGACACCTGCTGACCCCACACACAACTCCTTTGTTCCTAATCCGAACCGCGTGCCTTTAGAAAAGTTGACAGTAACTGTACCTGAGACTTATCAAGTTCGAGACAAAAATTCAGGTCGTAACGTTAGCAGCATGAAAACAAATCTAAATCAGACCCGAATGAAGCAAGCTATAGATTATCTCCGACCAAACGAGGCCTAGGCATAAACGAGGGAAAACATCCGGCCAGAATATCTCCCATAAGCACTCAAAGCTCAATAGGTCTGAAGCGACCACTACAAGAACATAGAGATATGCAGTTTGGCCAACTGATAAAAGGTGTATTTCCTTAATCTTCCACCTGCAACACCGACACTGTAGTCAGGAAACGTCGCAGAGAGCCGTTCCAACACTCACCCACAATGTCACTGACTACGTTTCCCAAACGCGCGACCTCAAGCAGACAAAGCACTCATGTGTGCGATACCGAAATAGCAAATAAAATGATGGTAAGTTACACGGACTTACAGGTAAGAGGGTGCCACCCCTATCTACCTCAAGTAAAAATTCACCGGCCACCACCACATATGGTATTCAATTACCAACAATACAATCTAATGAAACACGACTTTGTGGACTTCAGCATCCCCCACCCCTGTATACTAGGGATGAAAGACCTTTCTTAGACTATCATATACACCAGTTCGTCCCCCACCAATGCAGCTCCTAGCACGTGTGATTATGAATCAGAATAATCAAACTACTTGAACATCTACTTCACTCAATCCAGTACGATATGGAGCGCAGTATGCCTCAGCTACTTCACAACACACATTTCTCAGATACAATAACGATGAAACAAACATTACTCTCCACTTTCATTCCGATTATACAATGCCTTTCAAATATGTTGTCATTAACATTCGTACCCTTTAACCTAAATTAGATCTCCCGATATTGCTTTTATCATTGAAACTTGGTGCACATCAGAAATTAGTGATTCACAGCTTAACATCAGGCTATAAACTTTTCCGCAAGTATCGTTCATGTAAACGTGGTAGTGGCCGTGTCATAATTCTTCGAAATAACCTGACTGTAATTCCCGCACATCAACTTGTGTTCAATGGCTTGGAAGCTACACTATGGTTAGTGATCCCGTCTACTTATCTGCTACTTGGTTGTAGCTATCGGCCGCTCCGAACCACTCAATGTGTAACCCAATGGATATTCGATATGATCAATGATGCTTCCAGCACCACATACAAATCCATACTTATGTTGAAGATTTCAACCTACCACGTGTTAAATGGATGCTGCCTACACTCAGGAACACTGCGGAGATTGAGGAAATCATATCATACATTCACTTTGATGGATGGACCCAGTATATTAGAGAGCCAAACGAATGTGTCACTATGTTAGACCACGTATTCAAGGTGATTTCTTCCGCTTTTATATTCATTGATAATCCATTACCTGACTATAATCACAACACGTTACTTTGCGATTTGACTATTGATCAACCTAAATGAGCAAGTAAAATGCTAAAACCCATTCGCAACCTCGATCGTGTGGACTAGAACGCATTTAACGAACTTTTCAGTACTATGATTTGGAATACGTCATTCCTAACTCACAACCATACAGTGGCTACAAAGGAGTTTATGAACAATATTGCCCTAGTTGTGGATCTACTGGTACTTAATGTATGGAGAATTATCCATGAACATAGTGGTGAACTCAAGCTTCTGTACAAAGCTAAAACCGAACAAAATAAACTTAAATCGTTACATAGCAGGAGAAACTGCTTCACAATATTGCTACAAATTTACGAGAAAACGATGCATTTAAAACGTCTAAACCAAACGGTCAAAATCAAAGAAGAAAGTCGGGCACTTAGAAATCCTGAGAAAGCACATACATTGATGCAATTACTCAAAAGAAGTAACCCTAAACCCATCAAGAAATTGCAAACTTGGCTCTAGAAGTTTTTTCAATAATGCGTGACATCTCATGTGTATGCGAGACTATCAAATAGTTTTACCTACTGTTTTGTCCCCAATACAGCCATTTCATTCTCCACTTGCAAAATGAACGACCGAGCTTTGCTACTGTATCTCTGAAACGTAAAGAGAGTTCCAAATGCCATCGCATCCATACACCCATCAACTCTTCCAGGGCCAAATGGCATCTTGCCAACTGTTAGAAAACGGAGGAAAATTCCTCGCTATATCGTTATTAAAGAAGCTTCAAACTTTCTCTCACAGCCGGCCGCTTTCCAACTCAATGCAAGCAAGATATTATAATGCTTAAACACAAGGTTTGCTCTAAAAATAAAATGTTTCAAGCTACCGCCCAATAAATCACACGCCTGCTGCTTCATAGCAATAGAAAGAATAGTCAAGTAAAGCTACGTTCAATATCTTACAACACTAGATCTGATCAGCTTCTCACAGCATGGCTTCCGCGCTAAACGCTCCTGCTTTACCTGCCAACTACAATTTTTCGATCACTTCACGACCATGATTGACAAAGGAATGGCAATTATATAACTGCTGGACATGCAAAAGGTGTTCGACTGCATGCCACTCAAGCCGCTGCTGTTTGCTCTAGAGTCACATGGAAATGGAAATCCACTGCTTAACGGCTTCGCCTCACATCTAAACGGTCGAACCTAGTTAGATAATCTTGGTCAGCAGTATTCTACACCGAAACAAATAACTAGCAGCGTCTTCCAGTTAAGTGTGTTCAGACCACTACTTATCCTAAGCTACGTACAAAGCATATGTGCCCCGATCAAATACAGACACCCATTTTTGTTTGCAGACAACGTCAAACTAGTCTATTCATTTATTCCAGATTAACTAAATATATGTTTGGAAAACATCTGTGAAGATCTATGCGCACTAAATGTAGCTAGTGAGCGTTTATTAATGAAGTTCTGCGCAGCGAAATCTCAAATACTTGGGAACAGATGCCACATCCCAGAACGCTCCATCACAGTTGCCGGAAACGTGGTCTCAACGTCTGATTCCGTACGGGACATAGGACAGATACTCCAAATATTTCAATTTCTCCGAACATGTGCTTAATCAGGGTTGCAAAAGCAAGACAGATATGCGGATATATCATCGGCACATTTTCCTTACCTGAAGCATGACGTCAGCCATTTAAGACAATACGACCGACTCTGCAACATTGTACTATCGTTCACAGCTAATTGAAAAAGGAAGACAAAACGGCTCTGGAAATTTTCCAACGATCATTTACCAAGCTGGCAATGGGGCGCTGCTCGAACCTGAGTTAATATTATCGCTGTCGAAAAATACAAGTGAATTCTATTTGGCTGAGAGTCTTAAAGGACAACCTGGTTCTCTTATACAACAATATAAACCAACGAATTTATGCTTGCTGCACGGCACTAGAATTAAGAAAGACTTTAGTCTACACCACAATTAATGGTGGTTACTTGATTTGCACAAAGCATTCATAAAACGATCAAATTTCTTCCTATTGAGATACACTAATCTGTGGAACAAAAGACGCCATCTGATAGGCAGAAATGCAAGCTATGTCACGTTCCGAAATTCCCATCAGATGTTCCTCACTATATCAAATGTGTTGGAGATCTTTGACTCACAGCAAATTTTAGAAACATTGATAGAGGCTGGTATAAAAAGCATATGAGCAGATATTCGCTTACAAATAGCTTACCCACTACATGTCATTAAGTACCATACCAGCCGCTGTGTCTGTGCAGCCTAGTATCCCTTCCCTTTTAGTATCTACTATTGGGTGCTGCAAACTAGAAAATGATAAAACAAATATCTGTAAATTTTACCTATTAGGTGTTTGGGTCCAGGACCAGAGGAATAAGTTATGATCCGAAATTATATTATTAAACTTTTCTTTACTATTTCGATGCACACCGTATAAAGCATGAAACCTATTCATTGTACCCATGGTCGCTCCCGCTTATGAGGCCGTGCACCGTTTGTCGGTAAATATACAAAAATATTCATTAAAACTTATTTATCTTATTTTTGCTAACTTCCGCTATTTGCAACTACCGCGACGCTATGGTAGGTTTAATAACCCGATTTTCAACAGAGACGCCTACCCTGCTCTAACATAGCATACGAACATGAAATCTGGCACATTATTTTTTTCAAATAGCCGGATAGAAGAATGTTAGATAAAAAATTTATTTTGTAAATGTTTGCATCTGCAACATGTTAATGCTGCGGATATACTTAAGATTGATTTTACTATAATAATACATTAAATATTTGCATTTTATCAGAAAACTATTCGTTAAAAGGTGTTTGATTTAATTTGTGATCCAGGATGCACATTGCCAAAATTAACAATAGTCATTGATTTGTTACATAGGGCTACACAAATTGAACAGATTAAGTGTTCTGAAATATTCTAAATCCGCCATCACAAGTCGCAACGCTACAAAATAATGTCTTTACTTAGCAACTAATGGTTTGTGTACAGCGAACTGTTATATAACAAATCAGACAAAGAAAATATCAGGTACCAGGCTGCGTTAAACCAATTCATGCATGTTTCAAATTAAATACTACTTAGCTTGAATTCTAAAGCAGTTTCTTCATTTTATCACAAATGCGTCTGTAGTCAATTGTTTGATGGATGCAAATTTATATTCTTTCAGAAAGCATGTTGTAGGCAAAACTTGGCAGTAACAACAAGCTAAAGTTAATGTAAATAGATGCCGCTTGACGAACCATAAAATTCAGCGGGAACCATCTAGATAATTCCACTCGTATGTCTGATGGTGTGTAGCTCATTTTGAGAGAAAACTTATTAAATTCCTATTGGTATTTAGCACAAATTTACGAAAATCATTTTTGCATAGTGTCGGAAAAATCCTTTTCCAGTTATTTCGCTACAACCCCGAAAACGCAGTGGATCGCAATTTTTAAAATACTCTAGATATACTAAAGAAAGCTAAAGCCAGAGGGGTAAACGTTCTCGGAAAGTACATAGCCACTGAAATAAACTAGTGTCATTCCGAAATAGTCTAAAACAATTCGAGTTATACTTGACACACACATCAGGCAAGAAGAGTAATTTTTTGTATTGATAGATCATCGGTATTTACGCCATATTTTGGCAGATGAAATCAGTGGAGTTTAGAGACTTAAAGTTATAAACCTGCTAAACAGATCAACTTCACATTTAATTGCTACAACGAAGGCCAATCCTTAAGTTACATGTTGGTTTCTCTAAATCTGTTGTGGAGTTAAATAAATATGGACGTTACGTTATGTCCAATATAAGCGTCATATTTGTTTAACTTTCTACTACCAACTTCCTATGCATTGCTTGTCTTATTTATCATTAGGATCCTAAAAATAAAACATCTGTTTTCTAGAATGTTAGAATGAAATTGTTTCTGGACAACCAGAACACACAAAGCTTTCTTTGTCAAAGTCAAAAATAACAACTGGATAACGTGTGCACCATTTGCTTAAAAGAAGCAAATAGAACATATTATTTGTTAGAATATAACCAAACGATAGCACAGCACATCTGTTTCCAACTCTGCATTTTATTTGCGTGGTATTAGAAAGCACCTCGTCAGCATAAATTGGCATGCTGTATGATTGCAATCTGATGAAAGCAGGACTAATTATCAACCGTAGAGCCAAAATGGTCGGCAAATTCTCTAATTGGATTGTACTGTTTAAAAATGTATATCCTGAAACCATATATTATCATTAATTGCGTTTCAAAGTTAGCTCGTGCACTGTTTGTTTGAACGCACATGTGAATATAATACTAATTAGTTACGGTTTGGCTGGGAACATGCACTTCAAGAAATTTTCGAATTTTAAAATTTTGACTAGCCAATATATATATACATATGTATATATATATATATATATACATTATATGTACCAAATAGATTATTCAGTGTTGATTCAGTAATACATGCCTTTATGAGTGTCTAATTTTGTCTTACTGGATTATTTTTGAAATATTACTCGGTGGCATAATGAATTGCGATGGATTTTAGCTTAACGCATAACTGCCGTGTGTTAGTACAATAAATCGATTTGCGGTTGCACCTTCACAAAACATCAGACTCAGTACAATCAAAACACCAATTAATATTTTCACTTTCAATGCTTGGAAATTTTCACTTTATCTTGTTTAACATTTGTTATTCTGAGAAGTACTAACTCACACATATCTGCTAATAATTTGTTTTTGTAAGCCAGGCATTGAAGTTAAAGCAAACATGATCTGTTCTGTTTCAGATTGCAGTAATTGTGTTTGCTTCAGAATGATCACACACATTTATAAGGGAGATTTGCACCTACGAATCGACTTTAGAATATTTAAAGAAACAACAGTCGCAGAATCACGGACATTATGTATTACTTCTTTGGAAAGCTAAATCAAAGTTGCTTTAATGGCACTAGTTTTGAGATTAATTATTAGCTGATAGTAAGATAACAAAAGCTGCCCAGGGATAAGCACCCTCTATCCACAAGAGCGTTGCAGGCTTCCTTCAGGAATTTAAGAACACAGTGAGTGAATGAGAGAATGTTGGTGATTAGAAAACCAGTGCAGCTTAATGGTTGTGAAAAACTTACGCCAAATACTTAAGCGATGCGCACTGGTTAGCTTTCGAGCTCTTGAATACGCCCTTTTTTACTGTAAAATTGCGCAGCTCAACCTTTCTATGTAAGGTCATCATGCACATGGTTGTCATTACCTAAGTGTAATCTGCAATTCCCCATGACGGTAGCTTTGGCTAAAACAAAACCAAAATTATTATTTGAATCTTCACTCAGGAAAGGTACTCATTTCTGAGCAGGTTCATATTTTCTATTATTAAGAAGGCTAGCCAAATTAAGACAACTTGGGTTAAGGTCCGATGTTCACCACGATCTACGGAACTGGTGGGTTTGTGTTCAAGGAGGAACAGCCATCCCCCAAACCATACCAATTAATTATCTCGAAAATGTTACAACATTTGGCCTTGGAGTTACCTTTAATGTAAAATTACCCGACGGCGAGAGTAAATTATGAAAATCATGTGACATACAAACTGTTTATTTCGAAGTGGTTACTGATAAGCAGCGGGCTTTGAACAGGTTGTATGGTTAATCAGTAAGAATTGTATTCTCGCCGTTACTCGGGATTAGCGAATGGACAATCAGGATTATGCCATCCGTAAACTTTAGCATGTTGGCTATCTCACATGTGGGGATTGTGGTAAAGTGTAATGGAAAATAAAAGTAGGGTTGAAACGTCTTCTTAAAAACTACCAGAGTTCGCTGTGATTTACGAAGTTTTCTCCCCAAAACTTACTAGTCTGACTGCGCCTTGTAAAATAATCCCCCAACAGAACAGCCAACAATTGCATTCCACAGCCTAGACCATTAACCAACAACAGTACACGATTGACGCAACCACAAACTTTGCTACATCCCAACTAGCAGAGGCGGGTAAATTTGTTTATGGTCCAGTGTTCATAACACATACTCTATGAAGCGGGCCATATCATCTGACGTGAGACTTCAGCTGTCATATGCGAACAGACGCAGTCATCCAAAAGCATCTGCGGAAAATAATTTTCCTAAGAATACGATTAAGATTTTCACAGAATCCACCTTCAAGCAAGCAGTCGATTTGTACCAATTAATTACTTTGTCCCAGGGGTGATTTTTCGATCTACAAGTTGTCGGCCTTATTCTGTTGCTTTAGACACAATGTGTACAGTTCGGCGAATTACTGTTGCGGGTTAGCAGCACAAACCTAGTGGACTAGATTAAACCGTTTTTCCAGCCAAGTGATTTGTTCAGCTGCAAGTTGATTGAATCCTTGTGTTCTGTTGCACAATCCAAAGAAAGCAGGTTATCTGAAGGCACTTTTAACCCATCCTATAATTTAGCCGCGTTTCTGTTACCTTTCTGGTCTCAAACTCGAAATTAATGTTCCAATTGCAGGTTAGATTAGGAGTCCTTTTGGATGACCGCTTAACTGCTTCAGAATATTCTGTGTGTCTCGATAATAATGATTTACTTCTAACGCTAAAATTAAATGCAGTTGAGTCTCCGTGATTCAGATTTTCTATTTGGTACACATTATTGCTGTAATGTTCTTTATGCTTAAATGCCTTTTCAATGAGCCTGCTCAGTCCTATCAGAGGTTGTTACGAGAACTTGTCTTAAAGAATGAAAATTGTCTCAATTTAACCACCATGATCAAAGCACAAGTTTAAGTGTCTAGCTAAGTGTTTGCAATGCGTCCATATGTCTGAGTTAACGAATCAACAAAAGCCTTTGTCGATATCATTATAATTCGCAGTTGATGTTCTCTAAAATGGCATTGCTAAGACGGAACTTTCAATCTTGACAGCCGCTAAAGTTTGTGGTATGCCTTGCCAAAAGTAACAGGTGATAAATTTATTGCAGTATGAGTAGGCTCTAATCATTGATTGCTTAGGCACAACCTTTTTTCCTGTTTTTAAAATTCGCTTGGTTAGGATCGCTAATAATCTGCCTGGAGATTGCGCAATGAATTTCAGTCCTAAATTTTCAAATTATGTAACCTCTAATAATCGCTAGTTTTTATGTACAGGGGCAATCACATTAATTCAAGATCAGTGATGGTTAACTTTTTCGAGAAATGTCTACAAACTTAGAAGGCTAGAAGGAATATAGAAATATTAGCAATATCGCGGAATATAATTCCGTGTATTAAGGGTCATATTTTACAATTCAAGAACCAACACTGTGTCAAATAGTAAGCATGCCTTAACAAGGTGGCTATTTCTCGCTTTGTATTAATCCACAATGTCGTAATAGTTATATAAATAACATTCGAACGCCAACCGTAGTGCCATCATAGTATATGAGAGGCGATTTAATCCTATCCAGAAAAGTTATAGTGCTATATAACCCCCGGATCTCACATATCCTTGTTTTAATATCGGGGAAATATGGAAATCATTAATTGTAAGGAATGTATTAATAAAGATTTCAAATCAATCTTGCGTCCTCGCCTTCACCTATCAGCCAATATAATATTCAGAGTATTTCTAATAATGAAAGTAAAATCGTGCTTCTGATGGTGAACTGCTCGACCGGCTATGGAGCCTTAGTTGCAAGCTAGAAATGCAGCGTCCACATAAACTCGAGGACTTCTTTATTCGGTCACGAAACTGCAACATTCATCCAAATACAGATAATCATGAAGGCAAACTAAGAGAAAGAGCTTGACGTCATCTACATTATGTGAGATTTGTCACCCGTGTATCCAAACCGATAAATAAACTTCTGCTACGACACTGAAAAAATGATGTTGTCTAATCCAAGTTTTAGCCTATTGTTTTGCCTACGAATCAGAAAGATGGGTTCTACATTGTTTGTTCAAACTTTTATCATTTGTCATCGGTATTCCTCCACTAACTACAAACGGAAGATTTCTCCCTCGGAACGGGATACGAAATGCTAACTAAACCGATTCGACAAATCCGTTGACGCAAACCTTGGGGATGTTTGCAATTAGACCGTTAACTTGGGTTCAACACAAGCACCAGTGATGCGTGCTTAAATAAACGGTTCGTGAGCATACTGTTCTATTATTTCAGCATTTCAAAAGAACAGCACAGTTATCTCATCTCAGATATCTCAGATATCTCATCTCTTAGTGCATCATGTGGCGTCACGTGAACTGGTACACAATAAGAAAATGAGAACGGTTCATCCTGAATGTTTCTTGAATTCATCATCCAAGGTAGGTGTAATTAGTCAGTTAGGTAGAGAACACACCGACTGCTGTCATTAAACTAAACGGTACACTAGGCTTGATCCTGTTAACTTACAAAGAGATAAAAAAATTTCGAGATGCCAGTCACATAACCCAATGTATTTACCCCCAAAATGCATTTGATAGGAAAAAGTTTGGCCACTCTTAGTGTATAAATTTGTGAGCTGACTGGAATACATAAAGAAGGGTTGTCTGTGACCAGGGATCACTAGATATTATTCACCATATCATAGCTTAACGGCTAAAAGAGGCATCGAGTTAACACAAAAACTCATTAAAATAATTTTAGCAAACGTTTACTTTTTTATGTAAAAGCTCTCCTTTTGATAAGAAAGCAAATGCTTACAATTTGTTTACAGTTCGTATTTGCTAGTATTTTACTGCACAATACAGCCAATGGGAGACATAATACGTGATTGGTCATAGAGCCAGTCTGGTGTAATGAGGTTTCACTACCACGCGAACGAGATGACATCCAAGTGAGTGGTTATAAGAAGCGGATTGGTAGTTTTGTTGAGGCTGCAACCCTTGCAGGCTGTTGAAAGAGAACCGATGAAGACTTACGGGTGGACTGCACGTTTGCCTTCCTTGCTCGCTTGCTTATCTGGCCACACGTGATAAGGTATGCAATGTAATCGTGCCACTGCAAGCAATCTGGAAAATCGATCCGTATGCTATTTCGTTTAGGAAATGCATGTGTTGTTAAGGCAGTGTGAGGTAATCAGAAACAATGCAGTACTTCGTTCGAACGAGGTAATGCTAGGACTTGTTCGCAAATAGAGATTTTAAAGCCTTTACAGCTACAAGGTTCCTGTGCTGTGTGGTTTTACTTGACCGTACACCCATGTGAATAGTGTAGCAACGAACTGCTGACGTATTCGGCGATTTGTAAACTAAGGTCAAGTTCGCTGGGTAGGTAAGACCCTTCAGTAGCTCTGTAGCCGTGGTTCCAAAGAAGAGGATTCGTAGTGCGGCGGTGACACGACATTAGTAAGTGTTCGTTCGTCTCCACACCTGTGGGCCACTTCGACAATCAGTTACCGCTTCAGGACCCATGGACCTGCAGTTATGTTAAGATCGTAAGATGCATGTCAATCCTGCGTTTTGACATGATATTTACACTTTTCTTCCAATTGATTGGAAAGCTTGAAATACCAAGTAACCCTACGGCCCAGATATGATCTGCAATCATGCATTGTACACGCATTGTAAGCATAGGTTATGGAGCAATTTTCCTCCATCAACAATGCCTCCGGAATTGCCTACTTTCCACTGACAAAATGTTTCCGAGTAGTTGCTAAATTGACAACAACGTGTGTCATGGCGTGCACACATGACTGCTTCCAAGACTAGCTGAACCAGTGGTCCATAGCAGGATTAGGGTGGGCAGTTGCCTTTGTAAATGATTGCAAACAAATTGTAGGAACCCCCGTGGGTGCGACAACTGTTTTTGTCTGTTCCAAGTACTCAACTGAATTACCAGAGTAAAATGCGTGCGTCGCCAATAATTATCAGCTTTGCATTTTTTCTAGGAGGACGTTGTAGCATGTATAAATACGGTAGTCATTGTAGCCCCTTTAGGTGCTTGTTTGTTGAGTAATGCCGATTTCATGAGGATAGCCTTCCAGTCCATGGACGTAATGGGGAGGTTCCATCTGCATTGACTGTGCTTCTAAGAGTGCCATACAGAGAGCCACCTGTCAGAGTCTTAACACGTATGGGCGACCATATGGAATTGAGGCCTAATTATACTATGAATAAATAGGTTCCTATGACCTTGATATAACGCCATACATGGAGACACTGAAGCGGTAACTGATTAACAAAGTCGCCGACGTGTGTGGAGACAAACGAACACTCACTAACGTCGTGTCAACGCCACACTTGGAATCCTCTTATTTTTTGTTAATCATCGTAATAGAAGTAAGCACCCATGGAATTTTCATTATTCAGCTTCAGGTTGGTCTACCAACTTCAATGAGAACAATGTCCCCCATGATGGTCGCAATAACAAGCGCACAAAATTGTCTAACCGCCTAGTCGCCATTGCTGATTCAGGTTTGAATATACAGTGTCCAAGCCACGGCGCATGCCTGGCCAACCGCAAATGCAGGCCTGCCTCCCTTCCTCAGAACACAGGGACTGCGGAATACCAGTTAGAAGATTGCCTGTCTACGCCACCATGGTTAGGCCGCTGAATAAGCCACCACAAGGTAGCCGTTAGCAATCACTAAGTATAGACCGTTTCATGTGCTGGTTAGTATGTCTGTCCGCACTGGTTACGGCGTAACCTTGGGATCATGTGGTACCTAGGATCTCCTCCCTAGACAGACATCACAAGTTGCCCATTGGACGATATTAGTTTGGAGACCAATCATCGGTGTTTCCTTCAGATGAGCATCAAGACAGAAGAGTAGGTGGTGCTCGACCACTTTCCTTGGACCGTCTGTCGCTTATGATGGGGACTTCCAACGGCTGTCCAGTTAGCTAACGTCCTAGGACCAATCAGAATATCATCGATGCCAAAACAGCGTTGTTAGCCTTGATAACTTGAAAGCAATGCACGCTATTTCGAAAATATGTCACGCTAAATGCTTGATACAATACGGTAACATGGCTGTAAAACAGCACAGATGGTTCTCTAAACAATACATACAACGGGGACTCCTTCTGGCTCGCAAATCTCTTAGATTTCTTGAGTTTATTTTACACACTGTTTAGCATGGAAACGAATTAACTGGTGAGAATACTGGAGTTAGCAAGCCAACACCAGTGCCTGTCCTGCGATTTGTTCTTCAACCTGCAGCATGACAACGCGTCACGTGACAACAACTGTTCTGGTTTATCCTACAAATAAATGCCGCCACCAAATCGGTGTAGACACCTCATGAATAGCAAACATGCGATTTGCGATGAACGTGCTTTAGCTTGTGTATATATTACTGATGTATTAATCTACCATAAAACTCTCCAAAACGAGAAGTACTCGAAAATAATGTTGACTTTTTCTCAGCTCTTTCAATATCTGGGTTACGAGCCTCCGTGCAGTTAGCTCTAGCCTTAGGATGAACAGGTACTTCAATGTGCCTACTCTGGATTTCGCTTACAACTGACAGCAATTTCACTGCTGCCTAGCTTAACAAACCGTGCGTAGGCGACCGATCCTTAGCTTCCCGCTGTTGCATCGCATCTGTGGTGCCTGTGTACAGTGAAGGCCTGGGCGTACATATTTTGGGATTTTTAGTACCCCTTGTACTCGTATTCCTGTTAACCATCTTCCTCATACGATTTCATCTGTTCACTAAACTGGCTGGTCTTAACCGAGTGCATCTTAACCCGACTTGCCCACTAGAGGCATTGTGGGCATGATACAAGACGCAACTAACCCAAGAAGTGATATGACCAAGTGACCACGGACAATGTTTATTTCATCGCTTACGGCACTACCTTCACATCGAAAAGGAATAGGAAGATACTATGTACCGTTTTAATTTCACTGATAAGGTTTAGCAAAGTTAAGTGCTAAATAGACGCAACCCTGTTAAGCAGTTCAAAGCTTAAATCCTACCCAGATGAACAGTTCGTAAAACTGTACAACGTACCCGACTATTTCGTGGAAAGTTGGGAACAAAATCAAACATTTATCAATAAAACCATTTTATGTGGGCATCTACAGCACTTGTATCATAACGATCCCCAACTAAGTGAGATTTCCGACGAAAGGCAAATCAGCCACTAAAAAAGGGGATGATGTCGTTTCATTTGATACTCAAATCACGGTCTACCAGAGGAACGGTAAGTCACTACGATCATTCTGTGCCACATACATCTGCCGTTAAACGTTAGGCCGAGAATGTGAGTAAAAATTCTAATATATGATCCGCATCATAAAGAACCTAGCCGCAGTGAACTGTACGCAGCGAATCATATGGAAGTTACACTAACGCGCCATTTTCTATGTTGTATCCAATTGTTAGACACTGGTATTCCTAATCAGAATGAATTTGATAGACAACCTCATTGCGTTAAAATCGGTAGGTAGGATGTTTGTTGGAAGATCTGTCAAACATCGGAACACAATAATGTACCTCTGACTGCTGTGTCAAGTTTAGCCGTGGAGCACAGGCTTGGTGATCAAGATGATAGCCGTCAAACGCTACGATAAGCTCCTCTCCAAGCTTAAGTTAGAACTAAATGATGAGTCTAAATCAGATCGAATTCGGTCGATCCTGCAGTATAGCTTTTGAGAAAAAGCAGCACCGAAGACCCAAACATTAGCAATTATATAAAAATAGATTTATTCATTGCACAACCTTGACTTAATAAACAAAGGATTGTCATGGCACAAGGGAGAGCTGGGCGAGAAAGGTGAGTGCCAACACGCGCGTGTTCGCCAAAAATCGTGCTTGGGAAAGACCCTGCGAGCGTGTTAACAGGGCCAGCCGGAATCTGATGAAGTTGCTCATCAGACAGCATGCTTGTTGTCATGGCCTGACCGGAAGCTGATGCAATCGCGCGTCTGATATCTCGCGCTTTGCCATGCCCCGTGTAGGCGGATGAAGACTGGCGTGTCCGAGCAACACGGCGAACTGGCCAGACGGTGCGAAAAATCAATTGTGGAGCGTAGGCTTACAGCAAAATCCACCAGGCGATGTCTGGAGCGTTGGTGAGATGGACATATAAACATGAGCGTTCTCTGTCCTAATACAACACTGCGCTGCTGAGTCTTCTTCTGTCTTCCTTCCTAGCAGGTTTGCCAAGGCGCCAGACGGAGCACGCATAAGGGTGCAGGTTTACCAGTAGGCTTGAATTAACTGGTCGATTGCGGGCACAGCATTATAGCGGTGGGGACGCGAGGGTAACCGGACCCAGAAATGACAATCAGCTTTAAAAACTTGCAGATGCTTTTGCAGCAAAAACAGTCGCAGTTCAAAGCATCACAGGCCTAGATGATCGAGAAACTAACTCAGAAGCTGACAGTGCAGGCACACCCAGGTTCAGGGACACGTGAAAGTGCTCCCTCACCATATACCCTGACTCAGCAGATCAGTGAGTTCGCTTATGACGCTGATGCCGTTGTAACATTTTTTTATTGGTTCCACAAGTACGAAGATATGTTCCGGGTTGATTCCGCCAACGTTCCAGTGGAAAAGAAGATTCGACTCACTCTGCGGAAGATGGGTGCTGCAGAACACTAGGAGTTCACCAATTTTATCGTACCTAAAACGAGTACCGACTTGTCGTTTGATGAAGCGGTCTCAGTCGGGTAGCAGACATCTGTGTTCAACATCCGGTACAAGTGTCTGACAATACCGAAAAAGAAGACAAGGACTGTGTCGACTATTCCAGCTGTGTGCGTCGTGAATGCGAACAGTCACAACTACACAAGATGACAAATGCTCAGTGTAAAGGTCTCATATACATTTGTGGCCTGCAAGCATCCAAAGGTGCCGATACGGGTTTTGAGCTGTTCTCCGAGCTGAGTGATTGTTGTGCAGACGTTTCGTTGCTTGACTAGGCAACAAAATCAGTGCGGCTTCAGGGGCCTGGTTCGAAGTGCCTCGTAAGCGACTTGGACATTGAAGTCACTTACGAGGCACTGATTATGTTGCCTAGTCAGGCAACAAAACGTCTGCACTACAAGCACTCAGCTCGGAGAACAGCTCAAATCCCGCATCCACACCCCGAGTTACGGATATTCTCATTTATTTCAAAGCTGCCGACATTCGAGCAAACATACTGTTAAAAGTTGATCAGAATCCGGATGTCACATTGCAGAAAGTGAACTATGAGTGCCAACGCATGACGAATCTGAAACACGATACAGCAACAATTCATCAGTTATCCAAACAGAACGATCAAGACTTTGTCTGTGCCGTCAGCTGTACTCCCCAAGCGGTAGCTGCACACGTGAGTTCACCGCATTCTAAACCTCCCACTGTAAGTTGGTATTGTAGAGAGAGGCATCTTGTCCGCGAGTGCAAATGCAAAACTCAAACTTGCAAACGTTGCGGCAGAAAAGAGCATAATGAGTAAAGCTGCCTGGCGAATCGTCCAAGTTTGACCAAGGAGATGGGTAACAATGCCAGATCGTTCCAGCGTCACAATTTGTCACCATCTATTGCCGCAACTTGCAGCGTTGACGGGGCCAGCGAGGGCAAATACACAGTTGTGAAAATCAACGGCTTCCAAGTCAAGTTACAAATCGACACGGCTTCAGATATCACCCTGTGGCGACCGACACTCATACAAACGGACCACACGACACGGAATGCTTCAGGATGTACGTTAAAATTACTTGGTGAACTGAATTGTCAGGTAAACTGCCGTGATAAACCAATCCGGAGGATATGTTTCGTAACAGACCTGCCACGGTTAGAATTGTTGGCGCTCGACTGTATGGATGAACTGAATCTGCTTGATCCGTTAGTGAACAGTATGTGTCGGCGACCGCAAGTCAATCTGCTGTCGCAACCGTCGACTTCAAGCCCGATGTCGCAAAGTCTGATTACCGAGATAAAACGATGTCTCCATGAATTGTTTCAATCTAGTTTCGGATGTTGCAACATAGCTACTGGAGCACTGAACCTTAAACCAGACGCCAAGCCAGTCTTTAGACCAAGACACAAGGTGTCCTACGCAACTCATTCCTTAGTGGAAGCCGAGTTGAACCAACTACAATCTGAAGGGATAATCGAAATAATGCACTATTCAGAATGAGCAGCACCTATCGTGGTGGTAAAGAAAGGAAACGATAAAGTCCGTATTTGTGCTGATTTCTCGACAGGTTGGAATTCTGTGTTGGAAAATCATCAGTATCCCCTGCCGACACCAGAAGATTTGTTCAGCAAACTCAATAGGGGAAATGCTTCGCAAACCATGACCTAGCTAATGCGTATCTGCAAATCACAGTTGCTCATCACTGCCGATCAATACTGAGAGTAAATACCCACCTCGGAAGAGTTTAATACAACCGGCTGCCGTTCGGATTGAAAACCGCACCGGCCATTTTTTAACAGATCCTGGAGACCTGCTGAGAGATATCCCAAAGACAGATGTGGTGATTATGGGCTCAGATAAGCAACGCGTCTTCAAGAAGCTGGATTCCGAGTACGGGCTGAAAAATCTGAGTTTCTATTAGGAAGTGTCACATTTCTTGGGTTTATCATCGACAAACATGGCCGGCGCCCGGATCCAGCATATATTGGAACCATTAAAATGATGAAGCCCCCAGAAGACACTGCAGAACTCCGCGCGTTCCTTGGGCATGTTAGCCATTATAGCGCTTTCTTTTCAAGCGTTCGCCAAACTAGAGGTCCGCTAAACCTGTTACTGAAAAAGACAAGGGTTGGAAATGGACGAAGGCGTGGCAGTAATCGTTTGATGCAGTCGAAGCAGCTCTCACTTCTGATCTACTCTTGACTTACTTTAATCCGAACGGCAAAATTGTCGTTGCTGCGGATGCTTCTAATTATGGTGAAGGTGCTGATATCTTTCACGTGTTTTAGCATGGAGGAGAGAAGGCAACCCACATGCAGCACGGTCCTTAACGGCAGCTGAAAAGAACTACAGCCAGATATAGAAGGAAGCGCTCGCGATCGTTTTCGCAATGAAACGGTTCCATAAGATGCTGTATGACAGATAGTGCATACTTCTGACGGACCACAAGCCACTTCTGTCGATATTCAGGTGCAAGAAAGGAATTCCAATTTTTACGGCAAACCGATTGCAACGATGGGCGACCATACTACTGGCCTGCGACTTCAATATACAGTATAAGCTTACGAAACTAATCGGTCAAGCGGGTGCCCTGTCTCCCCTTATCAATACACGCCCAAAGGAGAATGATGATTGTATGATTGCAGCTATCAGTTTTGCATCAGAAGTCTAACGAATCATGGCTGATAATGTGAGAAGACTACCAGGAACAGCCGACACCATTCGGATGGAGACATAATGAGACAGAATCTTGGAGAAAGCGATGCAGTGGGTAGGAACTTGTTGGCCAGATGGAGACATACCTAGTGACCTGCGGACGTTAGACAATCGATGTGGATCCCTATCAGTTATGGACAATTGTCGGATGTTTGGAGATTGAGTGGTGGTGACAAAGAAATTACAGAGGCAAATATTGCAGCAGTTCCGCACGTGGCACCCTGGTACCAGCTGCATGAAAGCCTTGGCACGCCGTTTTGTTTACTGGCCAGAAATGATTTTGAAATTTGAAATATTCTGCCAACCGTATGAACCTTGTCAAGTTGAAGCTACGACCCCTCCCAAGGGTCAGTGGCAACCATGGCCTGAAGCAGAGAAACCGTGGCAAGGAATACACTTAAACTATATAGAACCAAGCATTGGCCAATGATATCTCGTTTTGTTCGACACATTCACCAAGTGGCATGATGTGATTCCGGTAAACAATCCAATTGCCCAGCACACTGTCAATGAGCTAGAGAATCTGTATCGATATTTTGGCCTACCACAGATTTAAGTGCCAGAAAATAGAAGACAATTCATCTCAAGTTCTTTCCGCGCGTGGTGCAAGGAAAAGGGAATCCAGCAGATGTTCTCACCACCGTATCATCCGCCATCAAACGGACAGGCGGAAAGGTTCGTGGATACGGTCAAACGTGTACTCTCTAAAGCAAGGCAAAGAAGAGCTTCACAGGATGCAATTCATTCTTTCCTATGCATGTATCGGAACGCTCCGAACCCAAACTCCCCTGATAGGAAGTCCCCCATAGAAGTACTATTTTGAAGAAAGATCCGGACGTTGTTCGATAATCTTTTACCAAGGAGACTAGAAAGCACGGCAATAGACACCTGGAGGTAGATGGCAAAGTCAGGCTCCGTAACTTCAATGTTGGTGACATGGGTAACGCCCGGGAATTCGAAGGCCGAAGGGGTGGTCGAACGGAACTGTTATCGGCAGAAAAGGTAGTTATCTACGAGTTGATGGTTGGACGAGAGAGGTGGAATAGGCACATCAATCAGTTGAGACTGAATCATGGTAAAATCCGAGGTCCCCAAGAACCACCAGCTTTACATTGGGACATCGTACTAAACACGTACGGGCTGGAAGTTGAGGGTCAGCAACCCGGTGAGACAAAACAAATGCCGCAAACCTCAGCTGCACAATGCAGGCCGGCTCGGAAGCGGAGAAGACCACAACGGCTGCTAATTGATCCCAAGGCAAAAAGCTATGAAAACGATAAGATTCGAAAGGTTTACAATATGACTCCATTCGGAAACGGAGGTGACAGCTGGGCGCGAAAGCTCAGTGCCAACACGCGCGTGTTGGCCAAAAATCGTGCTTGGGACAGACGATGTGAGCGTGTTACAAGGGCCCAGCCGGAAGCTGATGAAATCGCACATCAGACAGCATACTTGTTGCCAAGATCTGACCGAAAGTTGATGCAATCGCGCGTCTGGAAGCACGTGATTTGCCATACCACGCGTAGGCGTATGAAGAATGGCGTGCCACAGCAATACGGCAAAATCTCCGGATGGTGCGCAAAATCTAGTGTGGAGCGTGGGTTTGCGACCAAATCCGCCAGGTGATGTGTGGAGCATTGGTGAGATGGACATATACATCCTTGTGCACATCAATTGAAACAAACTACCATTGTGTCTCTTTTTCTATGAATATCATGTTTTTATACATGAAAGCTGCCCTTTTGGCATTTATTTTTTCATTTTATTTTGGGAATAGATATTTCACCTTTGTTTGTAAATCAGACGATGTAATAACTGCGCATATCTAATCGTTACATCACCCAAGATTGTGTCATACTTTTTATGGTTAGTAAGGTTTTTTTGTTTCAACGTCTTGTTTTTTTATGATTCAGTCACTGTTTGAGAAGGACGTAACTCCCAGAAGGCGCATGAAGATCGTGACCTTGCACGAACACACAGACAAGACCTACAGGGACATATGAAGAATAGTAGGCGTCAGTCCGGCAACCGTCAGCCGTGTGGTCAAAAAAAAAGGAAACGGGATGCATTTCGCCAAAACGCAAAGGGAAATGTGGTCCTAAGAGGAAAACCACAGCCAGGGATGACGCTTACCTAATACGGGAAAGTGTTAAAGATCCTCGAAAGACTAGTGACGCATTAAAACGTGATTTGGGGGAGAAAGGAATAGAAATTATTTCTTCAACGGTTCACAGACGACTCCTGGAAGCTGGTCGGAAAGCCAGACGGCTTGTGCTAAACAACTTCTGACAAACGTTATGAACGTTAAGCTTTACAAATGAGGACTAAAATACAAAAACTGGACAAAAGAAGATTGGAGAAAAGTCATATTCAGCGATGAAAGCCATTTCCATGGTCATGATCAGAGAGGTCAGTGCTTTCGGAGGTCAGAGGGAGAAAAGGTTCTTGATTCCCACATTGACCACTTTGTGAAACACCCACAAAAGCAGATGTTTTGGGGGTGCTTTAGTTATTACGGCGTCGGCGACTTGCATCCAGTCCAGGGCATGATGCGGTCTCCACAATATATAGAAGTTCTCCAAAGAAGTGCTGTTCCAGAACAGAAAAAGACATTTCCTGACTTATCTGGCGGATTTCAACATCTTGGGTCCCTGTACCAAACTTGAATTAAAGCTTGAATAAGTTCCTCCTTTGTCGTACAGTCCATGCCACGAAGGCGCTGCTTGCAAATAGACCACATAGTTTCAAAGGGGTTTAAATCTGATTAATTCCCAGGCCAGTCCAAGATGGTTATTTGATTAGTATTGCAAAAGTCTTGACCATTTTTGATGTATAGCACGGGGCCAGATCGCGTTGAAGAAATGATTTCTATTCCTTTCTCCCCCAAATCACGTTTTAATGCGTCACTAGTCTTTCGAGGATCTTTAACACTTTCCCGTATTAGGTAAGCGTCATCCCTGGCTGTGGTTTTCCTCTTAGGACCACATTTCCCTTTGCGTTTTGGCGAAATGCATCCCGTTTCCTTTTTTTTGACCACACGGCTGACGGTTGCCGGACTGACGCCTACTATTCTTCATATGTCCCTGTAGGTCTTGTCTGTGTGTTCGTGCAAGGTCACGATCTTCATGCGCCTTCTGGGAGTTACGTCCTTCTCAAACAGTGACTGAATCATAAAAAAACAAGACGTTGAAACAAAAAAACCTTACTAACCATAAAAAGTATGACACAATCTTGGGTGATGTAACGATTAGACAAGCGCAGTTATTACATCGTCTGATTCATAAACAAAGATGAAATATCTATTCCCAAAATAAAATGAAAAAATAAATGCCAAAAGGGCAGCTTTCATGTATAAAAACATGATATTCATAGAAAAAGAGACACAATGGTAGTTTGTTTCAATTGATGTACGCAAGGATGTAAATATGAGCGTTCTCTGTCCTAATACAGCACTGCGCGGCTGAGTCTTCTTCGGTCTTCCTTTCTAGCAGGTTTGTCAAGGCGCCAGACGGAGCACGCATAAGGGCACAGGTTTACCAGCAGGCTTGAATTAACCGGTCGACTGCGGGCACAGCGTTATAACAGTAGTTCAAAGTAATTCTATTGAAGCGCTTATTCATCACAACAACACGCGCTTGCTATTTGGTTTGAGCCATACGCAATTCAGCAAATTATAATCTTTCCTTGCGGTTTGCGCATTCCTGTCACGAAAAACTAAATTATACCGTATATAATAAGTGACAATAAATGAATCTTAACTTTAACCTTGATGCAGGAATCGTACTCAATATAAGCTTGTAAGATAACAAATAGCAACAGGAAATCAATTGAAGCGTCATACTTTTCATGGGAAAGAAACCAACATGGGTAATGTTAATTAAAAAAGTATTGTAAACCATGTGCTTTTTGACCTATAGTCACCGCGTCTATTAAAAGATCAAGAGCGCAGATAAGTATTGCTTACGAACAGAAACAAAACAAAATTTTAAACGGACTACTTGTCGCATCTTTCAGACTTCCAACATCTAATAAGTACAAACTAATGTAAATTATTTGCAACCTTGCGTTAAGTTTGTTGTTAATATAGGTTGGATCGCTTTGTATAATGATCCAGGAGCAGTAACCTACATGCTTCATTGAAAGAGTAAACAACCAGTCCTCCCAAAGAAGTGACTCCATATTCCGTATGTATGAAGTTTGTGACGTAGGATGTGATTATCCAGTTAGGCTAAAACATTAAAAAAGCCAATGTTGATGAAGTCATCCCGAACCCAAAATTGGAGGCTACGTCCTAATGACTTCTTGCTGTTAAATATTTCTTTCAACAGTGTAAGGTAGTTTTGCCTCTACTGACCTATATTTTGCAAACCTCACACACGATTATAAAATGCATAATGCTATGACAGTAGCCAGACCGTGGAGTTTGAGGTCGTTACGGCCTAACGAATGAACATTAGGCCAACAGGTTCATTATGGCCTAGCAAATGTATCGGAGTATTTATTGTACCAAAAGTTGTAACTCCCATAATATTGCAGTAGACCGAGTTCGCCTAATTGCAACCCACAATTTTTACCCCCATATGTACATATATACTTCCAATCAGTTAACGTATTAAACAAGCCACAGGTAACTCCAAGGTTACTTAGATTAAAAATTCGGTCAACCATGTACTCATAATACAAAAGCAATTAAAATACTTGAATAGAGGTAACAGCTCTAATCCAAAAGCAAAGCTACAGTTATCGTAATTGCGACCAATACAGAACAAAGAATCAAAAGCCTACTAAATATAAGGCGTACGGAAAATTATTGGTGGCAACTCACTGACAGTTAGACACAAAATGGAAGCTCCGACAGGTTGTAAGTTTTCTACGTGCAACCTAATGGACTTTGGCTTATCATACACCATTCGATTTTTTTGTGTGCTCTTTCCACCACCGCAAAATGCTTGGAAGTTTATCGATTAGTTTTGAAAACGCCCCAAACATTTTTCATCACCCCGATGTCCACTGCGTAGTGCATCTTTCCTTACACATTTCAGCACATACCGCCCAACTTCTACCCATCCGACTCCGAATTACCCGCTCTATGCAGTAGACAGACAAGGGCAGGAATTATTCCATCACCTTAGTATCTAGATCATCTCAACGCTTTTGGAGGTGATTCTTCAGCTAGCCGACCACATGGACTGACTACTGTTCTCGGTCAACGGCAATCGTCGCTCTGCCGCGATTTGCACCCCCCCTAGTAAACTGCAAAAAAGCCCGCAGCCATCTGACTGTGCGGCGTTCGTACGGTCGTGTGAACTAAATCCACCTTGCAGTAAGGCCGTTTAAAGTCCGAGAAGGTCGGCTTAATCGCGTTTCCTCTACTTAACAGGGCAGTGTGTGACCAAGAACCGCAGTGGCCGCGTCCATCCATTTGGTTATGGCAACGTGACGCATTCCGCAGGCTCCACCTACCTACCTTGGATTTATCACATTTTCCTACCAAATCGACAGCTTGACATTAAAACTGGTTGGTGTTCAGCGCGTACTATTGCTCTCTTGGTATTTATCCCTAAGGTCCCTCATCTGTCCATCTAATCATGTTGCTATCCTTTTAACACGTACCCAAATAGCCCAGTATTAATGGACAAGTGAAAGACAGGGTGTTGTGATTCGTTACCCTAGGCTTATCCCGATTGCCTGAACTTCGCTCAACGCTGATGGATTAATTAGCGGAATGCTTAGTGAGTGGTTTTTACCTTCTGGACAGTATTAATTGTAGTGCCTCCAACAATATTGTTACATCTGCATTCCTCTGATACAACAGTTGACATCGCGGTTACTGTGATGAAGCTTTCAATTCAACATCCATCGATATTTTGTACTGACCGTAGGAGCAGGTTTACGTCATACCCCTGGCTTCACTGGAAAACTTTCTTCCAGAAGCGTCTGCATTGAACCACAGACCTAAAGTCTCCAAGCAGCGAGGAAAACAAGTTAAAGCTGCCTCGTCACTTGCTCGGAGACGAGGGACAACGACAGTTTGATGGTCTAAACCTCCAGCAACGCAAATGAGCCGATGATGCATTCAGAGATTTCGTTTGCATTTTGGACTCTCAAATGAACCTGTTCACAGCAAGGTGCGTCTTCTCCCAAATGCGACAGGAGCCAGGCGAATCTATGAATAATTTTATCACTAGACGTAATCATGTAGTGCGGCCGTGCAGGTACTCTTCTATACGGAAGAAAAATTGCGAATGATGCTGCTGATGGAACAGTTCATCTCTAGAAGTGCCGGTAACCGTATACCTAAAATGCTGCTACTGGAAGACGCCCGAACACAGACCTGATATCAGCCATTGGCAAGGCCAGAATGAAGATGGACGTTGCACTGCAGGCGAAAGAGTTTTATTTAATTTAAATGAATGATGTAGCAGAACTACAGGCTACGCATCCCTTACAAGGGAGTAAACCATCCTGCTATCGCTGTGATAGTACCTTGTACGAGATTAACCTCTTCTTGCCGGCCCGAAGTCTTGCACGAAAAAGCTGAAAAAATTGGACACGGTGCTCGCTCTTGCTGAACCCAACGCATCGCACTCGTTGAACAGGATTCCGTTCCCGAGCAAGACCTAACCAATTTAGCCGAGAAACTTGTTTGCTGTTGTTGAACAGAAACTGTCCTCTGCAGATACTCGAACTGTTTTATTCCCTAGGAACAAAGGTGTTATTCCACTAGCAGTTGAATTGGATTCAGCTTCTGCTGTTACTAGTGTGGCTTCTAGTTTCTACAAACGCTACTTATTCGAATACTCTTTGCAGCCGACTGCTCATTCATTCTGGAGTTACAGGGGAATAAGTTAACCATGCTTGGTTTTCTCATCCTACCTCTCCGGATTCGCCTAGTATCTGAGGGTGTCGTGGCATACGTCTCACCAGATAACACGCGGCCACTGCTTAGGAGGAACGCAATGATGATGTTAAAAGCAGTGCCATCTTTTGCTCTAATGACTGCTTTCTCCATTAGAGTAGCATACTAGTAAGAGCGACATAGAAACTTTAACCTTCTATCGGACGTATATCGTGCGGTGTTCATGGCGTCCATCTGAAACAGGATGCGAAATATGTTTCCATTAAGTCAACATCGACCGATTCCACTTGCTAATGGTCAAACTGACTCGGCAGTCTTGAAGAACATTTTAGCGGACGACCAAGTTCAACCAATCGATTACACCTGGTGGATACATCCAATGGTGATCTCCATTGTCTAAACCGCCAGGTAGTCATCCAGCGACTTGTACTACCTTCTTCTGTTAAGCTAACAGTTCGCCTTGCCGGTGCAACAAACTTTTTCGGACTTGGATTTAAAAAGTGCGTGTTACCACATGCCTTTATTTGATAATTCCAAACCCCTACCGCCTTCCTAGCCCCTGATGAACAATTTCAGTACAAAGTTTTACCTATGGGTTTGAGCTCAGCCCCTGCTGCCTGGCAGAAATGCATGACTCAAGCTCTGGCAGGTATTGATGGACAGGTTGCGTACTTGGACCGTGTTTGTGTCTTCGGTCGCTCGTCGGAGTATCATGAGGAACATTTACATGAAATCCTTCCTCGACCCAGTGAACTGGAGCTCCGCTTGTACACGAAAAAGTGCCTGTTTAACACACTTGAGATTCAATTTCTAGAGCATATCTTTACTCGCCTCGGCATTTGCCCCAGTAACAATAATATCCGTGCTGTAGCTGACTCGCAAATGCTTAGTAACTTAACGGAACTAAAGTCATTTCTGAGTGTGTGCTTACAACTTACGGTATGTTCGTGGTTTTGCTACCGTGGCAGATGACTATGGATACTAACAAAAAAACCCACTGTTTGTTTTGGGAAGTGAACAACAAATACCTTTGACAAACTTAAACGACGGATGTCCACCGCCCCATTAGTTACCATCTTTGGCGAATCATGTCGTACTTTTGCGTCAACTGGTGCCTTCGATTTCTGCCTCGCTACTGTGCTTTCACAACCACAAAACGGTGAAACGAAATTTATTGCTTACGTTTCATGAGAGTTAGCAGACTCTGGACGTTACTACTCCGACGGCAAAAAGCAATCTCCCGCTTGTGCGTAGGCTTGCGAGAAATGGCATCGTTAGCACTTTGGCCGGCGTTATATTTTACAAACAGATCAATCTGTTCCCACCACCTTCCTCAAAAATAGATCTACAAAGTTCCGCCCGGGAACCAAACTTCTCAGTTGCGATTGCTAAATCTTTTATTGGCAAGGAGGGCAAAATCAGATGGCGGATGGATTATCTTGCTTACCCATGGAACTGGAGGATGGATGAGAAGCACTGGGAGAGGCATCAATGATGTCTATTCTTGGGTGCGATTTGTCCACCCTGAGGATTAATGAACTACAAACTGAGAATGCAACAGACGTGAAGCTGCAGCAACACGTGGCTTACGATCAGCATGGATAGCTACAGAACAAAAATAGTTCCTGTCAGTTCCTTTGCACTATGCAATTCGAGAGGAAATTTTAATCGTGGGTTGTTGTCTGTTGATTGGTAGTCTTACGCGAGTACCCCTATTTGTAGCTACATCGGCGCTGGTTAACCATCTAATTGCGTGTGTTGATGAGGGGTATTTACTTATTGTTCCAACTAAAAATAATGTCCGGAATTAATTTTGGTGACCATGAATGCCATCACATATTGAAGCCTTGGTGAGAAACTTTTAAGCTTGCCGAAAAGCGGATAAAATTTATCTGTCTCTAGGCTTTCGTGCAACCGATAACATACCCGATGGGGCAGTGCGCCAAATTGCAATTGATGTTATGGGCCTCTTCGTCACTGCCTCTGTGATTAAGAAATATCTACTCGTTGCAAACTACTTTCACAGCAGATGGCCTGACCCAGTGACCTCTTCCGTAGTGATGCGATGGCTGAGATATCTGTTCAGTTGCTTCGCATTACCCGAGAAAGTGGTTATGGATAATGGTCCTTAATTCTGTAGTTACGAATTTCAAACTTTCTTCCAACGACATAACGCAAAACTTTCCCGGACTGCCCACTACAATCGTACAGCTAATGGCATGGTTGAGCGCCTTAACCTGTCTCAAGTAGACAATACAGGCCATTCAACTAGGAGGGGTAGAGTAAGAAGATGCTGTCTTAATGGCGCTGAAATCATACAGAAGCTATGAACACAGAGCCACAGGGAAAACGCCCACCAAAATGATGCTAGGAAGACACTCGTGCACTAGACTTACTGCTGCACACAACATCTCGAAATGCCAAAGCATATAGCAACATCCCAACAATCCTAAGCTAAAACCACAATTCAACTGCAGCCGGGATTTTTTATTGGAATCAGAATAAAAGTACCGTAAGGTGTGACCCAACTCTGTGGCTGTGGCACGCTTCGATTAGAACCTGGCTTGATATTCAACGCCCGTCGAATCTACAGGGCAACTGTACCGTCCTCAGAGTCCAGCCAAGCTAGATATGAAATTTAGGCAGGGTCGGCACCACTGTCCCGTGAACTACGAAGGTCCAGCCGTACACCAAAACCAGTTGATCGATACCAACCCGCAGGAAGCAAGTTTTCCGACGGGGAGAGTGGTCTAGTGATTCGCTACTCGAGAATTATCCTGACCGGCTGAACTTCACACAACGCTGATTGATCGATTAACGGAATGCTTAGTGAGTGTCTTATTCGTTCTGAGCGGTTGTATGTGTTGTGTGCCTCTCACTATATTCTTTATTACATTTACCTACCTCTGATACAACACGAGGGTTTTTACACCAGTCATACATGGCAAACAAATTATGTGACTCCAAAAGAACCATCAGTCTGCTTCACTCCAACTGCTGCCCATAGTTCATAACTCAATAATAAGACCAGTTCTCTAGGATGGCAACGCACTGAGCTGATACGTAGGTGACAATATCTGAACCGCTCAAAAATCACTTAGCATTGTTAGCATAGATTGGTAACCGAGCAAGGAAACCCCAGCTAGTTGAATCGGGAAAGTTACAGCAAGTAGTCTTATCTGGCGCATCAAAGTGCATGAATAATTGATTTCATTGGTAACTGAGATTGTTTTCAACATGCCAGACAGATTTAGTTTGGGCGAAGTGAAAATTGCAATACTGGGAGCCTGCAACAAGATTAAGTTGATTGCCAATGCTAGCGATTAAAAAGGAAGCTATTATGAATTGCTGCGCTATCATCTTCCGATGCCTAAGTGATGGATCTGCGAACCGATTTCTCAATACTCAGCTCAACCTATCCCAACATACCAAGTTCAGCTGTCTACTGATTAAAGCTGAATGGACGCCTTTTCAATGACCATCAGATTACTTATAACACGAGCCTGGGAAAGAATAACAAGATGTTTTAGGTACTCTCAGAGTAAGATGTGAAAAAGAAATGCAATTACTGATGTAACTATGCGCATCTAAATAAATCTTGACGTATCTTATCGTAAGGCGGTGGTTTAAAGCTCCCTTGTTTCTGAAAACATCCGCGTCATTAATGCAACAGCTGGAGAATTATACTCCCGTCCGGTGAGCCAACTGACTTGAAATCATTGAACACTCCAGCTTGGTTAAGCCCTAAGCATTGGGGAATGATGGCTATTAGGAGTCTGCTAGTGTAGTGAACGTGAAACCTTTACGCTTTCATTCTTTAACGACAATGGACTTTATTCTTGTTGGCATCTGCTGGTTGTCCATCTGTTTTGCTGAAATTGTTTGGTTTTTACTATCGATTTCCTTGTGAGTCTTGCGGTCCATCTCCCCCTGCTTTACTACTTGAATTCGTAGTTAGCAGCTCATACGATACACAATAGTTTCAGTAACGTTCCCTTCTGCGTACTCTGTATCCCTGATTAATCTTAGTGGTAATTCGATTTGGTTCATCGCAATTAGATTAGAAGCCGCATAGGTAAGTTACCAGTCCGGAAAAGTACCAGACGCGCGTTTCGCCCTATTGGGGCTCGTCACTGGCCTGCATCTATCCTTCTCCTACTGGGGATCGAGCCCATGACCGCTAGCGGCTAACGCCAACTAGCCAGGAGCTTAGGTCACTGAGGGACGGGGTAGTCAGCCAACCAATACGAATTGGAACCTAACTGCGATATAGCCCGACCCATCCTCCACGGCCGTGCATGTTATTGCCCGTGCAGCGGAGAGCAGTTGACCGTCACGGTCATGTCTTCCCTTAGTAATTGGCGCTTCCAGTAGCTGAGCTCGGATCTAAAATCGCAGTCATCTTGTATCGCGCACCCGAGTGAGATCAAACCTTGTCATTTTTGTTTGGTTTTTTCCTTTTCATCATCTTTTACTCATGTCACCTACGGACGTTAAACCTCCTGTGCCTGTTTTAAATGCGGCCGCTTTTTCCTTGCACGCTGTTTATTAGCAGTTATCCACAGTTTTTGTTTAGATTGTTAGAGTCTGCATTCATCTGCCATAAGACCACCTCCGATTCAACAAAGTGTACCCAGCTACTAGCTTGCCTGCCTAGCAGCGTAACAATGCAACTCAATGATCATTTAATGCACTTTGTATTTACGCAACGTTACCACACTCTTAAGCAGACCATCATAAGCAATATCACGCAATCCAAGCGCACTTATATTAAGCATATATTCCAAGGTCTGTAACTGGGTGACAAGAAACCCTCAATGTTACTGAGCGAGATGCGCCAAACGTCCGGTACATCATCCATGAACGAATCACTATTGCGCGAACTCTGGTTGGGGCTGTTAGCAGAAACCGTCCAAGGTATTCTTACCACGATTCTATTTCAAGCACCTAGTGACGCCCATCAAATAGCTGAAGCAGAAGGTGACCGTTTTCATTCTCAGCTCAACTGTCGCAATTCCTCATTACCACATTTTCCTTCTATTCATTACAGCCCTCCTATTACTTGCTCTTCTCACCTCACCCAGTCTGCCCATATTTCACAGGAAGGCACGACTATTTCAGCGGAACTAGCTGCTTTACGCCCTGGATTTAACAACAGGTCTAAAAATAACGGAAGCCGTCCACGTAGCAAATCGCCTAGGCGTAACGACTCTGAGTGCGGTTACCAGTACTACTGCTACCACCGCCGATTTAGAGCACAAGGCAAGCTTTGTACCACACCCTGCACATTCAATGTGACTCAACAGGGAAACTCTCGGGCCAAGACGTGAAGACGACTAGCGTCATTGGCCCAACCGACGGCAATCGCCTCCTTTATGTTAAGGACTGCAAATCAGGATCAGCGTTACTGGTCCAAACCGGGGCTGAATTTAGCATGGTTCCTCATGCAATTGGGGAGGCGACAGCAGCCCACTCAGTTTTCGTGTCACCAAAGGCAAAATAATCCATATTTACGGCAGGCGCTCTTTAACCCTTAACATGGATTTCCGTAGTATATCTCGCTGGGGGTTATAATTGCTGGCGTCCCCTTTGTCATCAGGGACAAAGACTTCCTGAGACACTTCCAACTCTTGGTCTATGCGAAGCAGCGGACGATAGTAGACCCCGCATTGACTCTCAGCGTCCGACGGTTACAGAAAAAGGTAGCATCCTTAAGTGTCCAAGAACTGCTACTCGGTTGGCTATTTAATAGAGGCTAAGCGGAGCATGTAGGATATCCAAACATGCAATGGTCATCAGCACGGGCGTGCTACAAGCTTTGAGCTTTCCGCTGAATTTGGAAATCGCGTGAAAAGTGATCGACCAGCAATTACCACCCGGCGTCAAAGGAATCGAACTATTCGGTCAATATAAAAACCCGTGGAGCGAAACTCACACTATCTGAAAACCAGACCATGAACATGACCTCCTAAATTAGCATGTTTCTTTTAGCAATAACTAAAGTTAACCAGTCCTGTAGATATCCTGTCACTGTCTACAGAGTTCAGTTATTTTTTATTCCTTTGCTTTTCTAGCCTCATAACTGAGTAGTAAGACAGTCAAAGTCTTACAGGGCAGCAAAGCAGCAGTAAAACAGTTGTCAGTGGCAGAGAGCAGATGGAAAGAAGAAAGGTTACATCGTTTTCATAACTACACCGTCACTCTCAAATAGTAACCTTAAGCGAAAATCGCCCTTTACCATATACAGTTGGAAGCGGAATTATACAAAGATGTGTGCACTGTTAATTACTTTTTCTTCTTTATCTCAACGACTTCGATCTTTTTATTTAAAATGGAGTGTTTTTCTTATTTGCGAAGATGTCAGAATTGTTTACAAGTTCCGACGTGTTACTCCTGAATATCTACTATTTCTCATATGAGGAGACATTCATTCGCTTGAGAGTGGTACGACAAATGGATGATAACATTTTCGGCATAAAATCAACTATCCTGTATCGCGGTTGTTTGATACCCGAAAATCTATCAAACCAACGGCGAACACATCTGTTTACTCCGGTCTACACGTGACCTCGGAATCAGTTATGCTTGTACCTTCAACATTGCTGAACGCATTGAGTACCATATATCAAGAGGCAGATGATGCGTGGCTAGCATATCTTATAAGATGTATAACAAAACAACCAGCGCTAAACTATTTAAACTGCATACGCGTTCTATCCTGAAGTACAACAGCATAATCTGTGACAATCTGAGGAAATCTGATAGAATATCGAGGGAACTCCTGTAACGGTCACTTAGTAAACACCTGTTTCGAAACAATTTTACCAGCAATTTTATCTCGATCCGGTTTGGCTGTACAATGTGATTCGTGGCTTCACTTATTACAATCTATCTACATTCTCATCGCTGCCCAGTTCCTTGTGAGGTCTGGCTAACAAACGCTTTACCCAATTTATACTACCATGCAGAAATAATATGTGGTTTAGCTACTTTCGCAACAGTTATGTTTTGATGTGATCGCGTGTGTGATCGCGTGCAAATCACAGTCAGATCGTTTGAGATCGCGCGACCACTTTGCTGTAAGCTGGGAAGCTACATCGACCTGGATCCCATTAGGTCGTTCTGTTAGTAAGGAAGATATCTTGGTAATCAATTTAATGAAAGGCCAAATAACGTCTAATGGGTGTTAGACCATAAATTTGCACAGCTTATTAGCTCTCCTTGTCTAAAACATACTCAGACTACAAAACTGCACCCTATCAATGCATAATACACAAATATATGGGATAAATACCCAGCCGGAAACACAGAAAAATCTAAACATATCATTTCATATTCCCCTTTGCCGAACTATGGTAAAACCTGTACATATATTGCCTGTGCCAATTATGGTCACAGCTTCTCACTTGATGAGAGATATACGCATTACATTATTATCATGTTTATATACTTAAACACCACTTCACTATATTTCAGTTCACCAGATTTCTCGGACACACTGCTTACTGAAACAATGAATAAAGCTTCTTCCACATTAAGGGAAAAGCCAGTGCGTATAAATCGGCTTATGCAAATGGCAAGAATTTGGTTTACTTAATTGTATTTTGCAATGTAGTAGATAATTCGGTCTTGGATTCGAGCGATTCACTGCTACCTTTCGAAACCTGGAAAGATCTACGCTGCTGTTTTGCAAAGGGTTAGCGCAACAATGCTAATACCAAACACAGCAGTAGTTAGAACTAAAAGCGCAAAGTATATCCGTTCACAAATTATGGACGGCTGACAAAAGTTGAAAATCAAAGGATCTGTCTACTTGGCAAAACAGTTACACCACTAACCTATAAGAGTACAGTACAGATACGTTTTAAAGCAAAGCGATCGACCCTGCAACCAGTTTGCAGTACAAGTGTAAAAGCTTCATAATGGCATTTCACTTGCGCTAATGCATGACGGCATGAATGCTTGTCAATACTCAATTTCACGCTGTGCTCATGACAGTTGAAGTCCTCCGGCATGCAAGAAATCGCACATATACTGGTGGACAACAAATGGGGCGGGAGTCAAATGGAGTTTGCATAATGTGATGGAGTTGCGTCAAAAGAGAGGTGGGCAGCCCATCGAAACATATAGCTGGGGAATAAGGATATGTTTGAACAGGTAATGATTCTATAACACTCCCCGTCAACGTCCTATCTGGAATTTTTCTTCTTTGGCGCTACATCTCCAGTTAGGTTAACTACCGCCATATGGCACGGAAAAGGTATGAATTGTCATAGTAATTAAATGTCTTCTTATCGCTGTTCGTAGAGGTAGAAAGTGTGAACGATGAAATGTTGAAGCATAGCTGTTGGATAAGTAAACGGCTAAAAAGGGATGCATTCAACTCCGAACGCAAGCAACAAGTTAGATAGCAGTCCAATGTTCAAGAACTTCCAAAAAGTCAACAACGCGGAAGATCAGCACGGATGAAGTAAACACATAAATAATCCTAGAAGCAAATCAACGCAACATAATCTGCCGGGAAGCTGGAAGTTACTTCGTATTTGACGTTATCCGATCTAGAAATAGGCCATCGTTAACATTTGGATTTAATTACCAATGGCGGAAAATCGGATCCGGCTTGAATTTTTCCTGTTTGGTAACCCAACTAATGAATTAACCGGAGGCGTACAATCAGGGGGAGAGAGTGCTCCGCCCCAGGCGACATGTGACAGTGGACAACCTTTACAATTCAGATGAGTGTTCGATACCAAAAGTCACTCTGTCAAAACTACTTGCATGGGCAAAGTAGTAAAAGTGACGTTTGAATTCATACAGTGACCAAAAGATTAATTGTTACCTCGGACACCGATGCCGGGAAATAAGAAAGAAACCTTGACGGTACTTATGCAGCTGGAAACGTTTGTAATACTAGAGTAAACAATGCGAGGCAATTTGGATATTTGGAAAGTCAACCCCTTCGGGGCACCATGAAATGTACATCCACTGATCTTACAGATGTCTTTCTGCTGTCTGATATGATTGGCTATCAAACTCGTCATATCCTTGTTCAGCTATTATGTACTGCCGCGCAGCAACTGGATCATGAATTCAAAGTAGCAGCGCTACCTGGAAAGAAGAAGACTTCAGCCTGCTAGCTAAAGCAAACTTCATTTCTGCATTACAGTTAAGGTGAGTAAAGAATGTCAATATGTATGCTCAACCCCTCATAACAAGACGCTTTGTGTTGATTCTGCTGCACACCGTTTTTAACGGTCCGGCCTAGATTTTCTATTTAATATTGTTTCTGAAAATGCTGGGAACGTAAATAAAAATTATTTTTATTGAAGCCTAGTAAATCACGTGCTTAGGCTAGCTTCGACCGGAAGAATCAAGAGATCATCTTAGTAAAAGAAAAGACAATTGACATAATGCAGTAGGTATTAATGGAAATGGAACCAAAGTGGCAGCGTGAAATTCTAGCTTGATCGCTGGATATCGTCAGCTTTCTCTTTCGAGTAGAACAAGGCATTGCTTTGTTACCGGGACGACAACAAAACTATAAATAGTCTAGGAAATAGAGAGTGTCTAAATTGTGTTACCTTTGTTGGCCAAGCATAACCCCGTCCTCTGTAAATATTTGGTCATGCCATGAATTGGAAAGAAAAGCAGGAGTTTTTACTTACCCCAGACCTTCAGAATGAATTGGTTAGCATTTTAGCAATGCAGGTGAAAAATAGCAGCGGAAATCAAGCTGAGAACATAAAGGATAATTGCCCTTTTTTGTTAGCACTCCAGATATATGTCATAAAAATCGGATGATTAAAATGCTGCTACTCGTAAAAGTAATGAAATGGATTGAAGGTTAAGGAATCGACAATCCATTTCAAATCAGATTGATGATTACCGTGAACAATAACATGGCGACACTCTGTTATGGCTGCCTAGCTATCGAGTGTCCAGACACGCGTCTACGATATCTACCCGAAGGCTACATTTATGCGGTGTATAAATAATTTTCTGAATATCAATTTTGTACATGCAGATAATGCAAGAGTTCACACTCTTTTATTTTTTTGGCAAAATGTGATGTGTATCGTTTGGTACTTCTAAATATCGCTGGATTGTCGCGATGCAAGTGGACGGTCTAAGTAACTAACGGCTGTGGAAACTGGCATATTCAAAAAGACAATGTGACTGTGTGGTCATAAATGCTCGGAAATAG
>OX104071.1:13868907-13927833 GCA_944474145.2 Dicrocoelium dendriticum | reverse complement strand
TATGAGCTGAGGCTTGCTACTGTTTTTCCTATTCGCCTTAAGGTAGTTGGGGAAGATTTCAACTTAACAAACATTACATGGTTCGAGTGCACAAGTAGAGGGGAGGAGAGAGAGAGCGGGAGGCTGAAAAGAGTACGTAACAACTCCCACGCAGTGGCATCATACATGCGACCAATAGTTGCAGTTATCGATGTACTGGACTGTCTACACGGTGGTGAGCATAAGGTTGTTATTTGCAAAAGGAACATCACATATACAATTAAAGCCCTGTTGAGACACGTTTGTTCTGTTTGTAGAACAAACTGGAAAAGTTTGCTATCTTATGCATAATTCTGACTGAAGTAATTTCTTTCTATCTTCTGATCCAATGGTCTCATTTCAGGCATTTTTGAGAACAAAAAGCTATGTATCGAAACCTTTTCGCCTGCTCTAGCTCGCACTAGGAATAAGTCGCATTCGCAGTAAAAACAGTAAGAAACTAAGGTTGGAGTTCTTTCCAAACCTGAGCTGGAGTGAAACTCAGAGCCTAGCGGTTCACTGCTGTCACCTGAACACGATGCTACTGAGGTCCGAGAGCAACTTTGAATTTCCTCTAACATGTTTCAACCTCCTAGTAAGTTTAGAGCTTTATTCAAGCTGCACAGACTGTTAATAAAAAGTACAAATCCGAGAATCCTTCATCTCAAAAAGGAAAAGACTGAAATCCTGTACAGTGTTAATCCATTATTTGAAGTAGCACGATTAGTAACAAGGCGGATTAACACACAACAAAACCCTCTGCTATATCTTAGTACGCCTGAGAGTGCCATTATCGATACGCCTGCAGTCGTAGCAAGAGATTTTAATAACTATTTTACAGCTTCTTTTACTACTAGATGACATACTTTGGGATCACTCAAAATAGTACTATTGGCCATGTATCACTAACGTAGATATCGGCGCTGGTTTTATTAAGTTTCAGATTAGCACTTTAACGACTAAATTTCAAGCCGGTTCAGATGGAATCTATTCAGTAGTTTTAAAGTGCGATGGCAATTTTGTCCACTGCTTACTTCTGAACTTGTTTATACCATCAATGAAAACTGGGTTTTTCCGAAACATAAGAAACTGACGACAGTGAAACCCCGCAGTAAAAACCTGGCATGGACATAACGTTAAAAAAACTATCAGCCTTTAAATCACATCGCTATAATTTCCAGTATCATAAAGCGCCTAGTTAAAAGTGAAATAGCTATTATCCTAACATCACACAACGTTTTGTCACATTTTCAACAGGGATTTCTTCAAAAACGTTCAAGTGGCTTGCCAGCTAGATTAGTTTAATCACTTAACGAAGTTGACAGACGCTGGTAAGGCCTGCATTGTACTTTACTTAGGCCTTCTAAAAGCCATCGATAAAGTTTTAAACAGAATGCTTATACATAAACTTTGCTTTGCTTTACTACTATTCTGGTTAGAAGCTTACTTCACTCGTCGAAAGTGAACAGTCAAGATGGATGATTATCTGTCGGAGACAGGAGATATTACTAGTGGAGTGCTCCAAGGCAGTGCACTTGTTCCTCCTTGTTTTTGATATAATTAAATGACCTTTCCCTGCAATGATGCATGGTAGACCTTATTGGATTGCAGATGATAAAGAAATTCTTTACGCCACTGATTCTTGAAAGCTGTCTCTTATTTCTGCGATCCAATGTGATCTAGCTTCATTGGAATACTGGTGTGTCGGATCTTCCATTAAATTTTCAACACCCAAATGCGGCGTTATGTGCTATGAATGCTTGGTTCCAACTAAATGTAATTTTTGCACAGAAACCCACTCCATTTATCTGAATCCATATGTGACTTATTTCTTCATTACTTAGCTTTGTTGAATTTCAACGAAAAATGTGGGTATACGTTGGCTAAAACACGACAGACCATAGGAATAATAGGCCGCTTGTTGAAAACAAACGAAGGGAAGCTACTGTCATTGAAAATGTGCGCCATAATATTTATGGGATACTGAGCCACCACGTTTATTTGCACTACATCATTCTACACGACAGCAATCGAAGCAACACAGAGGAAAATAATCGTAGGCTGCGCTTTTAACTTCACAAAATAATATGGATATCATTTGTTAAAAATCAAACCGTTATAGCTTCAAAGATTAAGGCTGAATTCATGTCTATTATTTAAAATTGTCTTTCGACTGACCTACACTAATTAGTAGCAGCCAGTATTCCAGGAATCTTCACAGTATGATCTAAGAAACAAAAACTAAAAGATAAAGCCATCCTGTTGACGCACAAATTAGGGTACAACACATTGTACACAAATATCCCACGCTATGGAACAGATTGCGTCAGACCATCAGTAATAAATCTTTGCTTCGAACATTTAAGATACAACTAAAAGAATACTTAACTGTTAATAAATTTAAAGAACTGTCTCGTGCCAGTTGCAAAGACGAATGAGTGTACGAGGACGGGCCTTATAACATCTAAGTACTTGCGGAATTCACAATATAAAAGTACAGAAAAATGGTGCGAAGGGCTTTTAGACATTAATTGCTATATTGTTCCATTATCATAAGTTCTTGCTAGATAACTCAGATTTCCACCTTATTCTCACCTCCTACTTTGTCACATCCTTCGACATTACTTAACTGATGACCCACCGGTGACCTGTGAAGACATTGGCACGTCGATAGGGTGGATAAATTTGATTCTCTCTCAGTCTATACTGTTATATTCTTCCTGGTACCTAGACTGATGGCCCGTTGGTGACCTACGAAAACTTGGGCACCGATGAGTTGGATAGATGAGATTCATCTTTGAATGGTTCTTCATCAACACTGCTTTTTACTGTGCTCTTACTTAGCCACAAGAACCACCGATGGCTTTAAAAATATTCACACATTGATAGGTTGGATAAACAAGGATCATTCCTCAATCTTTATATGGTGCTTCCTTTCTCTCACACAGCTAAATGAAAGGCATGATTATCTGCAAAACATTAATCTACTGAAATCGGGAACTATTGATATTCTACAACTAACCTTCCCAATTTATATATGTAATTCCATTTGATCTGTGCTAACCTAATTACGCCTTGTGTGAGGTATGTCGTTAATTCTAACTGATTTATGTTTCATGATGGAGGCAGTTTACAATTTAACAGTTTGCGGTGTTATCACGCCTGCTCATACATTTTCACTGTTTATAAATTACTGTTATGTTCCGATGCTATGAATTTTTGGTTGCATTTTACAAGTACATATTTTCCCTCACCGCCTAAAACGTTGTTATTTTGCTTTATTTTCTCATTCATCCGCCTAAACGCAACTGAACCTTTTGCAATTGTTGTGGATTCCGAGGAATTATGAAACAAAATCAGTGGCGCCAGTATCAATGGAATCGGAATCGTAAGTGGTTTTATACTGCAGTTTGTAAAATTAGTCTTCATTTCTTTTGCACCTTACGATCGGATCAGCTTACCTGAGCCATGCCTCACCTAGCTGAGAATACACAAATTATTCAAGAATGTGATGCCTCTGTTACCTGACATGGCCTTGTGTTAATAACGTCTGCACAATCAAAATCTAAACACACATTAAAGCTATACATCATTTGGGTGTATTTAAGTCAGATGAAACGAAGTTTAATAGTGTAGTGGATGGATTTGATTGGCATGAGTAGAAATTTCTGACATCTAGACTTAAGAAGACAAAACTCATACGCCCGAATAGGGCTGTACGGCAGCCCCATCACTCGAATAAAGTTCGGCATTGCGCATTCCATCTGCCCACTGTGGAGCTCAAACTGGACTGTTGCCACTCTACGATTGAAACCAATGATCTAAGGGGGACGATAACGACCGTCGTGACTAAATTGCTAGATGTAATCAAATCAATGCGGTCAGTTTCTGTACCCTTTCCTGGACAGTTTTAAAATTGTTTGCTTTTCATCAGAAAATATATAGCTTTTTGTGTCCAAGATGAAGCGCTCGATTTGCTACTTATTCGCCTCTTACTTGTTGGCACTGAGCAAAGAGATCTTGGTCTCGCTCATGTCCATTAGTTTAGTCAAGTGACGCTAGTTGTTTTCCGGCTTAGGCAGCGTAACCGCGATCAGGAAGTTATATGCTGCTAAGGATGTTTGTGAGTTGGTGCAAGCCTAATAACCATCTGCTTCATCTGATACTGTTCTCGTGGTTGCATTGACTCGGTTTTACTTCGATGCACATTTATACAACCAACCAGTGTAACAAATTGACCCTCCAGTCAGCTATTAAACATGGTGACAGATGTAATAACCCGGTGACTAAATGGGCACAACTTCCAACTGACATCCCAATAGTCCCTGGTTTGAATACTGAATACTGAAAGTAGAGAGCGAGAAATTAAAAATCTGTGTTGTTCCATCGTAGATCGATCGGGCACGTGGGCGGATTCACGTCATTGATTCTTGCACAGTGGCAGCATATTGCAGCTGCATTACCTCTTATCTGGGTGCGATACGCTCCCTAGACTTTTAGTCCGCAAAGTAAACATGAAGAAATCTCTTAAACTCCGACACCGGTTTCGCCTCAAATAGAGTCTCCGGCAACTTGTTCCAATTTTTCACCACTCGATGCGCGAAGCATAGAGGGTGGGTGATGCGCTTCAAATCTGGTACCACTAGTACGTTCCGGTGTCCGCGTGTGCTGCTTGGTGCGCGAAAGTGCAGAAGCGACCTCAACGTAGGGAAGTGGCCAGGTGCAGTATCCGGTGCGTCATTATATAATCAACTAGAAGCCGACTATATGAGAGGATGTACAGCCCCGGTCTCTTATACATGTCCTCGTACGACATACGCCGTAAACCAGGGGTTAGCCGAATGGCTACATGCTTAATCCGTTCCAGTCTCTTCACCTCATCTATTGTGCTTGGACGATAGGCGGGTGAGTCGTACTCAAGCCCCAGTCTTACCATGGAAGAGAAAAGACATGGCAATCTCTTCAGACCAAATGCAAAAGCTGCGTCTAAATGGCTAAAGCAGGCACAGTCTTTTTACGAAAAGCCTGTTCGCGTCCACGACAGACTTCAGATCACAGGCTGAGAGTAAGCCTAGATTCTTTACGCAACTGTTGTGATGCAGCAGAAGGCGACCAGGGTGCAGGCACGCCCAATACCACTGCTCCCCAGGCTCATAAAGGAGGACTTGGTCGGGCTGATCGTTAGGTCAACTTCTGCAGCCTACCGGGATAGATGGCCGATGTCCTGCTGTAGGACGTCACAGTCGTCAGGAGAATAAGTAACCCACCAAATTTTCAAATGGTCAGCAAACAATTCATAAGGCAACCGAAGAAGCTGTGGCACTTCGTTTATGTGGATCAGGAACAAAATGAACCCCAGTACTTTCCTTGAGGTACGCCGCAAGTGGACGAGTACCATTCCGTTAGGTGGTTATCCACCTGAAGCAGTCATCTTCTCCAAATAAGGAAGTTATTGATCTACTAGTGCAGTGCGTCACCAAAACCACATATCCCTAGATTACGGAGCAGGAGCTCATTATCCAAGTTATCAAAAGCCTTATTGAAATCAATGTAGATAACATCCACTAACATCTCTCGGTTCAACGTTTGCAACCATTCCTGCTACGTCAACAGCAGGTTGGTGACGCACGTGCGGCCTTTCAGGAAGTCGCGCCCTGCCAACATTAGCAGATCTTTCGACTCCATCAACTGGAGCAGACCATTTTTCACAATGTTCCTGAGCACCTTTGCCAAAACGGAGGTGAGACAGATCGATCGGCAATTGTACACATTACGTGGATCACCAGCCCTTAACTCGGCTTCACTACGAGCATTACCAGCTCCGTCACGACAGGCAAGTCGATGGCTGATAAGAACATCAAAATCAGCCGGTGTAGTTCACTGGGTCCGGCAAGTTTCATGCCATTAAGACCGACGCGTATACCTTGGACATCTACACCGCAAACTACGCCTTTAAATTCAGTAGGGGCCGCACACATCGAGCTCGGCATAGACGTACGCTCACTGGTAAATATTGAAGCTAAGTGCTCTACTAGCACAGATAAGTCACTAGCGAACAACAGGCGCATCTTCACGTAAGCCAATATCTTCGTGGGGGCAGTTTTTTCTGAGGTTGCAGGCACTTCTTAGAACTGCCAACGCTTTCACGCTGTTACATGGATTCCGTTGCATTTTATACACCTCATAATCGTCGACAGAGCCAGATAAGAGGAATTCATCCCACAATACGCCTCGCCGTTGATCTAATAGACCATACTTTCTGTCGAACTAACATGGCTTAATTGGTCCAAGTTTCTAATGTTTGAGGGGTACAAAACATGCGAATAACCATTGCATACCCAGTTTCATAAAAGATCAAAGGGTTTAAATAGATGAATCTTGCTGCAGCAAACAGTCTACTTCATTAGCGGCTTGATTGAAACCACCGAAGTCAGCCTTCCAATATTCGTAGGACGGCTCCGGCGGAGGCGAGTAGGGTAGCGGCAGATCTACCCTGACTAGCACTATCGAATGTTCACTAGCTGTTAAAGCCTCCAGGACCTGAATTTCATATACACGTTGCACGCAACTCGTTAGTAATAGGTCCAGGCACGATGGAGCGGAAGGCGGTGTAGCGCGCGTCCGTTGGTAGACGTCTTGTGGAGCCCCAGTTTCAAATACCAGTTCTGCAAACTGCGCCTTTATTTCATAGTGCCCCGTGAGAAGTTAAACCTCAAGCTACCGGATTCTAGTGAAGTTACAAACACCCATAAGCAGGAAGCGGGGCCGAATTATGCAGTTTCTGACATGCGGTAGCCAATCCAGCCACCGACTTCGCGAGCTGCGATAAACCGCACCCACAAACAGTTCACTCTGTCTCAAGCGGAGCATGCACCACTATTGTACTGTGCAGAATCTATCGATTGCACCTGTACAACCATTAAAATAATCGTGGTCAAAATGTTACTGTTCGAAAGTCGACTTCCCTCGTATGGTTACCGCTTTGTTTCGACGTCGTAAATTAGGTCAATCGTTTCACATCGATGTCCCGTGAATGATAACCTGCTGGGTGCTTCTAGCCATCGTGCTTTCAAGGGTTTAGTTATCTTACATGCTACACCAGTATTTTGTTGGCGAGGAACCCCCATTCACTTAATATACTTTGGCTTACGTGCTTGACATCCTGTCAGGAACACCCAGTTAGTGGTCAAACAATTGGGACCATGTGATAAAGGGCGACACCAATTGTGTCCATCTGTTGGTAATCATATCACCTAAAGTGCCTACTAAGTGTGGTTCTGTTCAACGAACAGGTGCATCTGATGGCAATTGGTGATACCATTCGCCATGTCACGCACAGCTGACATATCGTTCGATTTGTATCTACTAAAATCTATGCAGTAAAATGGATGAAATGCGTTATGAACGGATGTGTAGGATGCATTGCAGTACACAAGTACTAAGGGAGGGATTTACGGTTTACTGGACTGACGCTAGAAAGAGGGTAGAAAGGGTTATGCGGAACCAATGTCCCGATAGATCGAAAGATGTAACCACTGAAGGTAGTGAGACTAGCACTCGGACCAGCGCACATGGTTCGATCAGACTTCTGTGTAAGCGCACATGTTATTTTCGATAATTCGCATCAGGCTTTTACAAGTACATGAAACTCAAACTTTTGTATATATACCCAACCGATCGTCAGTCAGCCAAATTGATTCTACTGTGCTATGACAAATACTCGGTCCGGCGCCAGTTGTAGTCGTACGCTCCCACAGGTCGACTGCAGTCCGTCCTGGCCAAGGTAGACTCAACGCGTGAGTGAATCTTTTCTGCGTGCACAGCGTTGGTTTGTACAACCGAATGGCAATGGCTGCTACGGCGTCTAATATCCGCTTACGGAAATAAGGTGATCGATTTTCTGGGGCCTGGTAGATTCCTTTGAACGAATCAGCCGGCTTGGTGGCGTGACCAGTATCCGCAAGATGCCCGGCGATTGCAGAGTTGGTGGCCTATTGACCTCCATTGCTGATCCAGGCCGAATGCGGTTCCCTTATCCTTTCGGACGAGCGTCTCCTCGGACGACGAACGTAACCCGCTCCAAAGGAACAGGTGAATGAGTAAGCACACATTGATTTGGTTTGGCCAGGCAGTTTGTCTTTGAGGTTTGGTCTCACCACTGGGCTACCGGTGAAACGGATTTGCAGCTTAGCCACTGGGAAGATATTCCTGAGTGTGAACAAGCGACAGTGGGATAGATTCTCTGAAACTCTTTCCTCTTTGTAAGGCAGTTGCAGGAAAATAGGTTTCCGTTCCGCCGTCAGAACCGTAGGTGCCACTTTGTTTCGCCCCAATTTGGCAATAATAAAACTCTCTGGGTAGCCAATATCGTTAAGCGTCGATCATACGCACTACTACTCTACGAAAAAAGCATCCTTTGAGCAGATGCATTCGGCCTGGCTCACGAGAATGAGGACCAAGTGTCTCTTAATCCAAATGGGGACACAAATCTATGAAAGTTTGTGCATTGTCCACTCGAAGTGCACTTTCGGTAAACGCGACGTTTTATTTCACCACCATCGAGTATTTTCAGAGCTGCATCGTGAAAATGAAAAGCGTTACGTAGATGACATCTTCGCTTCTGTTAAAAACGAAGAGCTTACTAGCGTATTTAACCAGGCTCACAAGTCTATGCTCTTCATCTACGAAGTAGAAGAAGAGGGCGCTTTTCACTTTCACGATGCAGCTCTGAAAATACTCGATGGTGGTGAAATACAACGTCGCGTTTACTGTAAGTGCACTTGGAGTGGACAATACACAAACTTTCATAGATTTGTGCCTCTTTGGATTAAGAGACACGTGGTCCTCAGTCTCGTGAGCCAGGCCGAAAGAATCGGCTCAAAGGATATTTTTCGAAGAGTAGCAGTGCATATGATCGACGCTTAACGATAACGGTGCACGCAGAAAAGATTCACTCACTCGTTGAGTCTACCTTGGCCAGGACGGACTGCAGTCGACCTGTGGGAGCGTACGAATACAACTGGCGCCGGACCGAGTATTTGTCATAGCACAGTAGAATTAATTTGGCTGACTGACGCTCGGTTGGGTATATATACAAAAGTTTGAGTTTCATGTACTTGTAAAAGCCTGATGCGGAATAACCAACAATAAAGCTGCGTTTACACGGAATTCTGCTCAACCAATGAGATTTTTTAAGTCAGTTTTTCCATTAGCTTTCCAACTCGTGATATATTCATTTTTCGATAAAACTTTGAACTTAATAAAGATTCATGTTTCCGGCCAACCTCCGCTATCAATTAACATTCAGCCACTTTTACCTAAAGAAGATGCATTGTTCCAGTCTAGCCTCCTAATCTACCGACGTTGGCTTTTCAACATGTTCCGTTGACGTATTCACATAATGCCGATTTGCTTGCTTATGCCTCGCTTCCAGAGTTTGCTTACTCGAAATATAATAACGGTATATAAGCAATGCTAGAATGCGCTGTTATTTCCTGGAGTCTGGCAATTAAAATTGTCTGTTGCGAAAGGCTTGTCTTTTGTCTTATTTCTCTAGGGTTTAGGTGACTGTGTGTGAAATTGCTTTCGATCTAGGAGCCCGTTCAACTTGTGCGTATTAACCGCGTTGCGCGTAGGTTTTACGGGTCGTACGAACTTTGAATTTTGTCGGCTATTTTTAATGCATGAATGTAGTTCCGAGTCACATTCATCCGTCCGGCTAGGGGAGTTGATATCAGTTCTTTATAACGGCGTCATCAAGGATGACACATAAGAAGTCAGTGAGGCAAACCAAAGATGTGGAATAGAATGACGATGATACATAAACACCTAAACTCTTGATAATCTGGTCAGTTTGTTGACTGATGTCTATGAGTTAAGACGTTTACTCTATAGAACTCGTAGACCGGATAGTGTACCTTCGGATGGATTTCATGCCCAAATATTTGGACAGAAGTTCACAGGTAGTTTAATTAACGGCTGTTACAAAACTCCATCTTGGACAGTAATCGCGAGATTGTGGAGGAACCTCTATTACATGGAAATCACCACGGGCTTTTTTGAAGGTGCTAGTTTAAATGATCACTTAACGCATGGCGGAGAGTTGTAACTGACATGTTCTGCTTGCCGCCAACCGAAGAATACATGCTGATTAAAGTGCCAATGATACGAATGTGTAATTTGCTTACCACGAACCGAAGTTAACAACACCTGTCATCATGAGTGTCCATAAATTAGTCGTGTTTAGTGTTATAAATGCCCAGGTAAAATTAGACAAACATTCCAAAATTTGTCAATTAGCAGCCACCATAATAGGACAACAAAGCAGTAATTTCAGTTCATGTTCGTCCATGGAGGTGTTCAATTACGTGCTTAAACCAAGATTGGAACAGCGATGGCCAACAGCATTTCAACATTACTATTTCGCCCAAAATTGTTACTGGACTGTAACAACCGTCTCGCAATTTGTATCTCTAGCAGCTGGAATGAATAACTATCTCAGTGAATGAGTATCTCTCTCGCATAACTGTACTCTCTGCGCGATTTTAAGCTCGTTTGCATTGTTCATGCAGATAGCAAGGCTGTGACACAAACCCTGAAACTGCGTTGTCAGTCGAAGCTTTTACACCAGTCATCGTGAAAGTAATAGCTATTTAGAACACTAAACTAGGTAAAGCTTGTAGAACCACATTGCTTTTCTGAAGCTTTTGATATCTAGCCCCATATTAAATTTCTTGCATCCGCCGGGTTTCTAAATTCCTACAAGCGTCGACCTACTTACTGGTGGTGTTAAAATTTCATACGAAGTGTGAAAGTTCTCCTACTTAATCTACTCATCTCCTAAAGATTAGGACTTACGTTTGATAAAGTGGATCGGGACATACGGAACGTAGCATATCTTACTACTTCCAAGGAGAAACATTTCCATGAATAGAATTCAGTCTCTGTCAGGAAATCGTATATGTAATCAATTGAGGTGGACCAAAAGCAAGTGCTCCTGCGCCACGAATCGGTATTATAGGAACGTTATGAAAGCCAAACAGTAATAGGCCAACGGAGGATCACGTCATTGCCCCGATGGAAGACTAACTCTTAGGGCTACAGATGTATGTGCGTCAGGAATATACACAGGTGGGCGCCACGCAACATATAGGAGTGATTTCAAAGATGGATGAAAATGTTGGCGGACAGAGTTAATGCATCGTGACAGTGCTAAAACGATAAAAGATATTGAGGACATCAAATTGGCTTCTGATACGTGAACTGTACGAGATATATTGGTTGGGATTTTCGTCATTTGCCGAGACAACCAATACAACTATACACATTTCTTCAACAACCGAAGTGCCATCCAAAGTGCGCAGTGGTAGCAATGACCGTAATATTAGCAATAGTAGTAGTAGTAGTAGTAGTAATTCGGAATGGATGTGTGAGGCCCAGTTCCTGCTATTAGCTCCGTGGCTGCGGCTGCTGCTGCTACTGCTACTACTACTATGACGTTAACCTATATGAACTGAGAAGATCTCCTATATTGTTGATGAGACCACTAAAGCAGAGTTATTTAACTCGATAAACAGAGTAGAAAGCAAAACCTAAATCGATTTACCAATATGTCAACTTAGTTCTGAACCGTAGCCTTGAGTAACACGTATCCGCTAATAGACTGGACAAAACGAGTAAGTCCGTTGTTTATAAAGCAACCCAGCGATGACGATATTCAGTGCAGGCTGTCCTTAGAAACTGGCATGGATGCACCACGTTGCTCAATTAAAACTTACCGACTGATATAATCGATTCTCTAGACTAAATTCGATGATATCTACAAGACAAACCATGACCTCGTTTGCGCCAAAAACCGTCAGTGTTTTGCTCAGCACAGTTCCCAAATGGGGGCTGTCGAATAAAGGAAATGTTGGGTCCGTATACCGATCCGCATTGACTGCAGTTGCAAGCGAAGTAAACAATGCCGCCTGAAAGAAAGTAGAATGGTAAACAGTGCATTCAAATATACTTCAGGTCACAGTACTTACGGATTTCAGCTTTCAGCTTCTCAAATTCAGTTCTCATTTTTCTCATTTGCTATGTAATCGTTTACTAATCACTAGGTGCGTTCATTAAAACATTGAGGTAGGTTAGCATATAAGTCGAGCAACCAAAATATCCAAACAACTTCTGAACCGCACATATATTTCACATAGCAGAAGCGGTAAATATTCCCCAGTTGACTGGTTATCTTCTGTTAAAATAAGGTTATTTTACGATCTGTTGTTATAACGAAAAGCTCTAAAATTTCAATAATTATCTGCTGTCCGCGGACAGCCATGCCTCAGGAATCAAGACCATTGCTCCTTCACACGTGTCATAGCCGAGGGTCGTAAGTGTTAGAAAAGGGAGCCTCACTTGTAACGGACAAACGACAGTCTGTTGGATTCCATCAATATATGTCCAAGGTCCTTACCTGTTCGTTTGTTTCAGACTGTGACTGACCTTAATCAGTTTATAGTGGAGTGAAAACTAGTCCTAGACTACCGCACCGGAAGGAAGGAATCAATGCCAGATAAAAGATAGAAATGCGCTGACTTTCAGGTGTGTTTGGACTGACTAACCAAGGATGTTTTAGCCTCCCTGACGGAATAGCCGAAGGATGATATTTCACAGTGTCGGTTCCTCGTAGCTCAAAAGTCCAATGCACACAGACAAAACAAGCTCACCACGCCGCCTCAAAAAGCAGAGCGCGCCGTTGGAGGTCGTGAAAAAGTGTATCAGAAAATCGGACAATTAAAATAACTCTACAATACCGATTGAAATAGGAAGTGCGATAAAGCGCGAAAACTGCAAAATCTATGAGCACTACAAGTTGACCTTTTACGGTTTGAATGATTAGACTATCTATCTTCTTGTTTTAAATCGCATCTGACTGAACTGCTTTTTCGGCTTTGGAACTACTTGGACTTCAGTTGATTGCAGGCATTGTGTCTTGTTTGGACGTCCGGTTTTAATTTGATAATGGGACTTTGTACATTTGTGGTGGACACTGTCAAAGTCAGTATACCATTTGTTTTCCTAACCGTTCGTAAAATTAGCACCGTAGCACACTTCCGGTCTTGACTTTTGAATATACTCAGGAATCTCAGTTGTTGCTTGAATTCTGCGCCAGTTTGACGGTTACACCACACTTCCTAATCTTGTCACCTCATTTGATTGCAAAGATTATTGCTAGATTATTGCCAATTTTATCGCTTAGCCTCCACTTACTGTTCAGCACTGGATGCTAAGGTCAAATGTGAAACGTGGGATGGAGTTAGGGAATTTGCGTTTGTACTATCCATCGGGACAATGACTATTCATGTGCAAACACCACGACCAGTTAGCCCAAGAGGTTAGCTGAATTGCATCCATTATAGCGCACTGAAGTCGTAACTTAGCAGCAGTGTTCAAACTTCTGCCTCTACCCATCTAAGATTTCTGCCTCATCACTCCAATACCATCTGATGTCCAAGTTTTGTAAGTGGATAATTTGGTAAGCAGATCCAGTCCGAAATGCGTGAATATAAAGCTTATGGAGATTAGTTTACTAGGTACACCATGGAAGTCATTTGAACACAAAATTACATCTGATGGGTGTACATTGTCTGCTTTATCTCATTATTTAATTCCATCAGCAGTTAAAGTTTACTAATCACTACGCAGTGTGACAAACTGTCTGTTTGGGGTTCTCATCCTCACAACTCACGCTTGCACCATATTTACAATTGTTTCTCCTCACCTGAAACAGATCTGATGAGAGTACTTGAAACAGTGTTGCCTTATCTTCTGGAAGCAAGTTGTGTCGGTACATAAAGCATAGCAAAACTGCGGCCAAGAGACAACGAAACGGTCCGTGACTTTCGCAGAATGCAAGGCATCGATCACAACTCTTCACGCATGAATTCAGTTGTTCTTTATATTCAGCTATATTGTTTAACCGAATCAAACGTTTTAGAGCTTCAAATCCGACTTCAGTAGCCGAACTGAAATAGAAGTATTGTACGGTGTGCTCATAAAACCCACTTGTAGTTTCCAAGCTGAACTCGGCAATAACAAATTTGAAGTAGAGCAATCCCCGCTTCGGTTCTGCGATTGCGATTTAGGTCCAAATCTAAATCAGTTTCCCTACATCATCTAACAATACCACTTACCACTTGAACACTCTAACATTTCCGCTTTTCGAGTTAAAGCCTCTTGGCAGTGTTCCAAGTGCGGTGCGTGTTCCAAAAACACTTTTGTCTTCCGTTCCTCGTGCATTTTATAAATATCTCCCATGCGTAGCTTTAAAAGAAAAGCGAAAGAGAAGCAAATCTTCTAAATCAATTGTACTTGAAGCATTTACGTGATATACTATTCGGCATCCATCTTCGGAGAGAAAAATGTTGTTGCACTAATTTTCAGTAACAAGTAAGAAGCATCCCTCCTCCTTGAAGAAAACGCTGTTTAATTCCCCTTGATGGAGGTTATACACTTGAAACGCGTGGTTTTGAGAAAATTCAATGATGTGATTAAAATGCGCATGATTATATCTGTGAAACGGCTGGGAAATTTGCTGCTATTACGAATGAGATGATGTAGCAATTTATGCCATCACAAATGATGGCGACGCTAGTAGCAGAGCTGCACGTAGTGTTATGAAGATGACTGATAGAACAGGTACGAGTCTTTAGAATATTAGGCCTAGCATTCTTTGAACGTATTAATGGTAGAACAAAAAGGCAAGTAATACGGCGCTATTAATATACAAGAGAGAAGCAATCTGATATAATTATATAAATCTACCTCTCGGCCTCTGAGTAATGCACGACATTTTGTGCAAATTTAATGTGTTTGGATGCATACAAGTGTGTTGTATTTTTAGCGTGGAATCCTGCGTTGATCTAGTAGTCTATCAATACTATTGAAGAAAATTCTTTTTTATGACAATGAGTAGCCTCCATCCACGAATATAGATGGTTAATTCTTACTTTATTCATTTGTTTAGACATCACAGCAAGAGTTTTTTGGAATATTTTTTAAACCCACATTGTAGAGAACAACCAAAACTGAACACTGTGAGAAACCTCGCTCATCCCATTTACTGGAAAATGTAGTGTTAAATTAAACGCCTGTAATAGCGCATAAGATCAAGTTGTTTGTCTCCTTTACGGCAAGCATTATAGGCCACTCCCACTAAGCAGCAAGGTTTTATTGATGGAATATCAACTACGCACCACCCAATCGCCTTCGGGTGCCACTGTTTGCTTTGAAGCGAACTTTTTCTATATCGATCACACGGACCGCATCCAAATTAGAAAGCCTACGTATTGCTTCCTCTCAACACTGTGGTTCCTTTCTGCGAGTCTATCGATGGACATCCATTTACTACATCAACGATGCTGGCGGTGCTCTCTAACTCACTGACTAAGGCGACAGCCATCAATCCCTATATTGCTGGTCCCACGCATAGCGAAACACATATCCACCTAAGGAATCCAAAGGAAAACAAATCTAGTCGAAGGATGCAGTGGTGGGGAACAGCTGCCTTTAAACTGTTCATCAACACACGCAATTTCGACTTTATTGACGAGTTGTTCGCTGCCCCAGTGTAGCGCTGTTCACAAAATTGTCCCATACATCTACTATAGTGACCTCTAGTTTCTCACAGTTGTCTATATTTTGTAGGATGTCCTCTTAAAGTGCCATATCAAAGGTATCGAGGCTGCTTTTTCAGCTTACCGCGAAGAATTTCTCTTTCATTGCTCCTGATATTTTGCTGCTTGAACGCCTTCTTGAAGCAAGGGGGATGAGGGGAAGAGTTCCACAATAACCCAACCAATGCGTCCCTTCGGAAGCGACTTTTTCCGCATGGCTATCCAGCTCTTGTTCCGTTTCGTTCATATCCAATGGAACGCCGATATTTGTTTTGGCATCCACTCTCTCGTAATGTCCGAGGTTCTGTGTAAGCAACCAGCAATATAGTAAAGGTATAGACTTTTTAATCCAATTTTATTAATTAAGAAACTAAGGTTGAGTTTCGAAGGTTTTGAGGCAAGCCTCGCTAGGCATGCGCTTCATACACACAGTAAATAGGTGCAGCAACGGAGGCTGAGTTGTGTAGTTAATCGCAGAGTTATCTGCAAAAGCTTTTCCTTGGAGCAAGAATTTCGTTCCTTTATAAGACTTGTTTCGCTGCATTCGCTTCATTAAAACGTACGCAGTTAGGAGGCATATAACCTGATACTATACTCAACTTAATCAGTTCGATTGTTGATCACACCCATGTTCCCCATCTTTAAATGTTGTGCCACCATTCAGTAAAGCACTCAACCCTCTTCCACAAACAACCCAAGCTTTAGCTGCCGATGTTTTGTGCCTTTTGTTAAAGATGCCGCGGACAGATACAAAATAAATTTCAAGTTCCCAATTTTAAGTTGAAACATATGAAATAACTACTTCTGCTCTAGGTAACAAACCGACTTCTACATAACTTCGCTAAAATTTCGTTATATTCATACATTAAAACCACACCTTCAGGATTCTATATGTGAATCAACACAAAGCGATAAAATCCTGCTAATGGTTGCGTACTTCGCACGCATGATACACTGCACACTCTTGATGGAGAATTGCTTAAGGAAATTCGGTTATCATCTATCATCACTACATATTTAATCATGACAGAAATCGCATTTTCAAGGGAACCTGAGCTCGCACATGAGAGAAAAATATAAACCTAAGGAAGCATATTTTGGAGGGTATATTTCTGTAGCATTAGCAATTTCCAAACAAAATACCCAGTTTACTTATCAGAGTTGAGAGTGACGCAAAATAACGAGTAAAGCAAACAATTGTTTCCGGTTTCTTCATCACCCGGACTACCACATACATACTGAATACTGTATTGTAGGAGCAAGTAGGATTTTGAACTATGATCAACAACGCTCAAAAAGTGAACAATTAGTTATCAATACGCTGATCGCTTTCACCTTCACACATTCTATCGTTAAAAAGTCATTTAACTCACAGTTGATCAGGTCTCAAAAATGCGAGATGCCCGTGGGCAATGTACACAATATACTTCAAGAAAATCAAGTCCGTAAAACAATCCGGAATTAAACCATTGATTAGACCAAAACTAAAGGGCTCTCACAATGGGCGCCGGGTACGTAGGTGATAGTATGTGAGGTTTTTAGGCCAGATCAGCACTTCCTCTTTTATTTGCTGGCCAAAGAAGTTGCAACGCCTGAGCGAGCTAACTTTGGATGCAGAGATTTCGTCTCGTCAAGCTTATCCTTACCACATTCACAGTAGCTGGTAACCTTAGTGTTAATTTGTGCCCCAAGTGGGCTGGCAACTTATACAGAATTTTGTACGTATTACACTTGTCAACATGGTTCCCTGTACTCATCAAGTTGTTATTTATGGCAATCACATTAGTGCTGTCCTTTCGGTTTTCTTACAGTATATTTCTGCCATACGCCTGATGGTGATGACATCGATAACAATGGCTTGATTTACGTGTTCCACTTGCGCTTCTCTCGTATCCGAATAGCAGATTGTAACACCTTAACAAGCAAAAATTGAATGCAACTGTGTGGAAAGAAGGCTTGCAAAAAGTCCTTTTGGGAAACCGCTGATTCCCATCATAACAGCGACTATGGGTTCAATCTTGAACTATAAAGTTTGAAGTGGTGTCTCATGTCCCCCCGTCGACTTGGTAAAATTGTTATGTTGTGCTTAACACTTCCATGAAACCTCTAAGGTCTCTCTATTCTTTTTGCAGCTTTGGTTAAAGCAGCTAAGTCATAAATTGAAAATGTTTGTTAAATTCGTTGTCACTGTGTTTATTACTAAAGCATAAGCTAAAAACAATTGACCCTTGGCATCCAATCTTAACTTGCTAACATATGACCTCCAATTGCTAAAGCAGTCTTACTTGACGACAAAGTCAGAGGTGGAAGCAGCACTTTTGGTCAAGTTGTTGGCAGTCACCGTTCTGGGGCATTAAGGAAAGGAGCAATAATTCCCCATCACCCATTCAAAACACATGCTCATCAACCTCGGTTCAAAAATGCTTCATGCTGTAACCTTACGATTTAAAAAAAACAATCAGACTAATGGCAATTTGGCGTTGCCCACCAAAAAGAACGACGCATCACGACGCCTTTCGACCTCATTTGATCTCGGCCGCGGCCTCAGTGACCGAACTAACTAAGAGGCACTTTACTTTGAATCGCCGTCTACATTGAAACCACGCCTCGTCATCCAACCACCCAACGCGTACTTCACATTGACCCTTTAAACAATCAGATAGGCTTATTCAACATCTGTAGCCCAAAGGAGAACTCTGAGCAACGGCCATTAGATGGGGTTTTAGTCAACAATATTGGTTGCCTCAGTCCCTGCCTATAGCGTTGGAAATGTTGACAATCCCAACCCAATGAAGACCACTTTCAAGTTCTATTAACTGCCGGCAGGATACGAAATGCTGTATGCAGAAAATGGCTGTATGCTGGCTGCAGATACTCTAGTCAAGACGAATAATTTTCTCTTGCTATCTTGTCGAGCAACAGTGCTACTCTGCGGTGGGTACCTTTGTACACTCGGTACTAAATCCATAGTTCATTCCTAAACAGAAAGACGTGCAATTTTCTTTAATTTATAATTTAGGAAATATTCTGGTGTACAAACTAATATAGCAGCTTCAGCTACTCAAGCTCGAAAAGTTCTTGAAATGAAGAAGGAAATACGACTTAGCAAGCAGAAGGAAACACTTTATGGCGTCGGTACATGTTTACCCAGCTATCGCTACCCTCTACTGGTTAATCCGTTGTGATGAGTCGTTCATTTGGCATTCTTTTTCATCGAGCTACAAGTGCTCAAGTTTCTTACGCTGCAGCCTGTTAACCATGGTGGGGAGAGACTCGACGGCTCAACGCCTACTGGGAGGTGTACCTCAAGGTGTTAGACAAAAGGTGCTTTCAGTATTTGAGGGGCTACGTTTCCAAACTCCAACCGGGAAATTCCACACTACTCCCAAAAATAAGTGTCCAGCATCCCACATGAGGATTAGATAAATAATACTTTTAAGCGAAGCTTCACATTTTCTACAAAGATTCCCAAGCTCGGAGTACCTTTGGTGTTTACTGATATAATACCAGCTCATGTCATTTCGGCATCTTACATAGGGGTTTCAGCTAGATGTCAAAAAGCCTGTGCAATGACATAATACAGGGTCATTCTGACATTCTGAACTCAAAGGCGGTGCAATTCTTTTACTCTCTTTGGACTTTTAACTTCTGCTTTTTGCTCCGTAACCATCGCACCACCATGTCCGTGAGGACAAAGTTGCGTAACAACAGTGCCTGGCAAATGTTTTTAATAAACAACAAACTACTGTACAGTCATGTCAGTAGCCTGCGTAAAGTAAAACATGACATCCCCATGACTTCACACGACAGGCAAAAAGCTCCGATGAGGCAGCCGGTGCACTGTAACTAAAATAGGCCACGATTTTTGAACTCGGAACCAGGTTCCGTCATATGCGGTCGTCCAATTTACCGATTTTAGAGTTAACTTACGTGATTTGCAATCCAGTAGCCATACTAACGATGTTTTCTCTCATTGCGTGATCATAGCTCTTCGGAAGCCGGTAACATTAGCCCGAAAGCACTGAAGGCTGCGGCCACTAAGCTAGCCGAGCCCCTGTCGTGGTTCTTTCAAAGGCGCATCGATGAACAACAAATCCGTACTGTATGAAAGCAGGGCACCCCACCCCTATGTTACATGCGGTAGCCGATTTGTCCTTGCAAATTAACTACATGTGACTCTCTCTTGTGCTTTCGAAGATGATGCAAGCGGTCATCGCTGAGGCGTTAGCAGACTGCCTAGAAAAATGCAACGTTTTGGCAACGCAGCGGTAAACACCAGTCAGGCATTACCAACTTGCTGGTTGTGTGAGGTAACTGGACGGAATGGATGGGGCTGAAATCCAAGCCATCCACCTGGATATTTACACAGCCTTTGACCGCCCGGATCTTGCTTTACAGGAAACAGAGCTGTGGAATCTGGAATCCTGTCCCTGGGTGGATCTACATCTTCATTCGCCAAAGATAGCTTCAAGCGAATGATAGGCAATCACACTTTAATCTGGTTAAGGTGAATTGAACAATGAACATTGAACAATGAATTTGTACTGGTTAAGAAGCGTTACTTTACGAGTCCCGTTGGATACTTGGTGGGAATATCAACATAACAAGAATGATGATAATGATAGTAAAATAGTTAACACTTTAAATATGATAGCAAGGAGTTATTTTTTCATCCGCTGTAGTCCTGCGATCCTCTTAGATTCACAACAGCCACAGTTACCAACAAATAATTCCATGGTTAACTCTGGGTGTAGGATGGAGACTTATTGTTAAGTAACGAAGTGTAAGTGGATGAGTGCATCGTCCAACCGTCTTTTACATACTGTTAGTGTCGGTGCAGAGACCACCGATTATGGGAGAGCATTCCACGATTGACCGACACGAATGAAAAAGAAATTTCTGCGGCACTCCCTTCGACTGTATTGTTCTGCGGTTTTTAAATGGGTGGATTCTCAGGTTTGTATTGCTGCTGAGTTGCAGTAAGGGGCGGAACACATGATGTGGGTCTCGCAGAATAAAAGATGCCATAACCAGGTTGCCACATAATCTGCGATAGCTTCCAGTGAACACCCCCAATCGTTGCAGCCTCTCCTAGTAGGAAAGATTGCGCATTCCAATTACATTCTTAGATGTTTGACGTTGTGGCTGCTCCAGTGCATTAAGGTCGTGTTTCAGCCATGGATGCCAGGCTTGAATTGCATATTCGACATGGAGGCGAACATACTCACTGAGCATTTGTCGAAATATGGGGCTGTTTGTTTGTCCAAACGCCCGTCGCGACGGCCCGAGGTGTTGGTTCCCGGTCTTCAAGGCCTTTTCGGATTGCCGAAAAAGCAACCCGTCATCTTGAACCAGGACATCCAAGTCACGTTCGACAGCTGTGTGTTGTAGTATATTCTTTCCGAGTCGGTATGAGTAGCTGCCCTGATGTCGGATGGAAAGCGCCTTGCATTTACTGACGTCGAAATGCGATAAGTTTTGGGTTGACCGTTGATACACCGTATCTAAATCACTCTGAAGCACATGTTGGTCGGCGTTCGCCTGGATCTTGCGCCGGATCTTGATATCGTCGGCAAACATTAGGAAGTTTGAAGCGATTCCCTGTGCAAGGTCATTAATAAACACCGAAAAAACGTGGACCTAAAACTGAGCCTTGAGATACACAACACTCAACTTGTATGGGATCCGATAAAGAGCTCCGAACTCTGGCCATTAATTGCCGTTAAAGCAGAATTTGGCGATCCAGCTTAAAATAGGATCGCCGATCCCGTAATGCTGCAGCTTGGAGAGTAGTATCCCATGGTCAAGATAATCGAAAGCCTTGGAAAAATCCAGGTAGATCACATCAACACCTTCTGCAGCGTCAGCTGCCTCGGTCCAACTACTGCGTGCAATTAGTAAATTCGTTGTACATGACCGCTGTCGACGGAAACCGTGCTGCTCAGGCGTGCTGATGTTGCAGTTTTCCAGATAGCACACCAGTGCATCGGCAACTATGGATTCCATGACCTTGGAGAGTATAGGAAGAAGGGTTACTGAGCGGTAGTTGGAGGGATTAGTTCTGCTTCCGCCTTTGTGAATCGAGGTTATTACTCCAAGCTTACACATGGCTGGAACTTGGTTCTGGTCTAAGCAGCGCTGGAAAAACTGAGCTAAATGTGATACCGGTTGGCTTGCTGCTGCTTCCAGTGCCTCTGGACGAATGGTGTCGACACCCGATGAGCTGTGTTTGTGTAGAGACGTCAGCTTTTGCAATACAGCCTCCGCAGTAAGAGTGATGTGGGTTAGTCCTTGTGAGGGGAAGACAAAGTTTGCTAGATCGCTTGGTGACAAGACCCTTTGAAAGGTAGGGGCGTATTGCACCTGCAGCGCGTTTGCTGCTTCCACAGCCGTTCTTGTTGGGCCATCAGCCGTCCTGAGTGGAGGAAATCCTTGCCTCACATTTCGTAGGCTATTAAGGTGCTTGTACAGCAGTTTGTGGTTAGCACTGAAGGCTTTTGCGATGTTCTGCTGATAGGCGGCTTTGGCTTCTCTTAACAGTTGAGTGCAGTGGTCACGTTGGGCTACGTAGCTGTCCCAAGTTTCTGGTGCTGGAGCTTCTCCGTACACTCGCCATGCTGCGTTGCGTACTGTCATCCATTTTCGAGTTTTGCTCCTAACGGAAGAAACTGATTTGCACTTATTGCAAGTTTTTATCTCTGAAGCCTCTGCAAGCAGCTGACCGAATCTGTTGACGAACTAGAGGCAGGCAACTTCCGGGGATTCTTCCTCGAGGAACGACCAACTTGTGGCACTGACAAGCTGGGCTAATCGATTGTAGCTTGTGATGGTTCGCACAATCTCATCGTTGTCATTCAGATATTCTGCATAGCAGGCGAAGTTGAAACTGATCATGGCGTGATCACTGCGACCCAACGGCAGTCTAAAACCAACATATCAATCATATGCTCGTCATTGGTAAGCACAAGATCCAGCACAGATGGCCTGTTACCTGTTCTGAACCGAGTGCGTAAAGTGAGTTGAGTGTAAAGAGGAATAGTGGTTGCGAGGCCTTGTAGATCGGCTTTGAATTGTTCTTCGATCGTGGCAGGGGTTTCTACACAATGTACGTTGAAATCACCCATGATAAGAATGTGAGTGTACTTTTGTTGTAAACTGCACCTTAAAGCACATGCTAGGTGGTAGTCGTTTTCGGGTGTAGAGTTAAGAGCGCGGTACACCACGACAATAAGACAAGCGTTCCTGTCTTTTAACTGCAACGGGCACCAAAGAGATTCGGGGAACTGCGAGTCTGAATCCTCCACGGCTTCGCACTGTAAGTCGTTACGATAATACAGGATTACCCTCCTCCTTTTGTGAGCCAGTCGTTCTGGATCAGCGACATGCCTGGTAGCAAAACTTCAGCGTCCATGATTTCCGTGTGCAACCACGTCTCGGAGATACAAATAACATCATATGACGCGGAAGCTTGGCGATCTTTCATTTCAGCCAGTTTATTAGAAAGACCCTGAGCATTCGTATACGAGTAGGCCAGTTTCTCGGTCTCTAGGAGCACACAGTGTGGTGAAGCGGTCACCTGTGGGAGAATGTCGACCGATGGGAGGTCGACAGTTACTCGTTTTTTTAATGGATCAATGATACCTCGTTTGCAACTTGATTCGGCCAAGGTGCGTCCCAACCTTGCTTTAGACCTACGTCAGAGTCAATTAAAGCAGCAGTCAAGTTACGCTTCTGTACATTTGTTGGTATGCTTGCTGCTTCAGTTGCTTTAGTATTTGAGCTGTGCAAAGCGTTTTCGACCTTGAACCGAATTTCGGAAGGAAGATGTTTTCAATTTCTCCGCCATCGATCTAAGACATCCTTTGCTTGTTGCTCTGAAGGAACCACCAGTTTTAGGATTCTAGGGCCGCATCCTCTATAATTTGATGACAGAGGTATCCTGGTGAGCGATAGTGCCACAATATTATCCATAAATGTGTTTCACGAACGAACCGCCACTGTTCTAAATCGTGCTTTCCGGTCTCTTGAACATCGTTAGTAGGACGTTCTAGCATGCCATGTATGAAGATTGTGTTTAGGCGGTCTTGCTTGCTGTGCCCCTCTTCGCTGTCTCTTTTGAATTATCGCGCGCTCCAAGGGACATCAGGATAGATACGTATCCTACAGGATTCATGTTGTAACGCGCTCGGTGGAGGATTCTAGAGTTGCTCGAATAAGTCTGGGTTCACCATAGTGTGGCGAGTTCGGATGACGAGTAATTCGTAACAAGTTTATGGGCTTGGCTTTGATACTCATCTGCATACACAATGAGTTCCATTGGTCTTGGTCGTCTGATAACTTATCCCGCAATGTGATGGTGGTAGATTCAGGGACATTTGAGCATACAACAGCCCAGACACTGTTGTTGGATCCCATTTTCGTCGATCTACAAGGTATGGCACTCATTTGTCCTGACTTGTTGACAAGTGATTGCTGTTTTTCTCTTCATTTGCGTTAACGGTGTTTACAATGGAAGAGGACGCAACGGCGGCCTCTCGGTGGACCCTTGCAGCAATCTCTGCATATGTAACCGATGTTCTGGGAGACTTAATCTCGACAAGAGGTATTTGAGCTACAGGTAAAAAGGGTTGGTGTTCGGCTGCTTCATCTTTGTTAATGCTAGATGTTAGGTCTAGTGGAATTTGGTTAACCAGACGTTTTGAATGGTGCCTGATTTTCTTTGCCGTGAGTACTGTTTGACTCCCATAGGTACGGTCTGTTTTCGCCCGGCGTTCTACCAAAGTTGGAGAAGACAACGGAGATGGAGACGTGGCTGATTGTGGTTCAGGGAAAGCGGATTTTTCAGCATTCCGTCGCTTAGAAGCAGCTACGCTTCTGTGGTGCATACTCGCTTCCATTGAAGTAATCTTATCGTTTATCCTCTGCTCTGCTTCTGCGGTTAACCGGTCGCATTTCTGAGCTAGGATAAGCAAGCACTTAACGAGGGGATGGTGGAGCAGGCAGTACAGAACCAAAATGCATCTTGGGAGCTATTCGCTCCCGTACTTGTTGTTCGGACACATTTGCACATTTCGTATGATACCTTTCCAAACAGTGAGAGCAAGCCAGACCGATTTTTACTACTCTATGACATTCTCCTAACCAGCAAATTCCTTTTGCTTGGAGCCTTTTCGGTTTCGCATTTCTGCCTTTCAATGTAGTGTCGTTGGCTGACCCAGTAGGTTGGTTAGCGTGCTGTACTTTTGCAGCTTGGAGAGCAACACATCGGTTAGGCGAGCGTGGTGGTTGTAAGGTCAACTGAGCGGTCGGCGTGGTCGCGCGATCCGTGTGATGGGTTATGCTGGCGCCCTGGCTGATAAGGTCACAAGGAATGGTGAGTGAATGGAACCCGCTAACTTAATCTGAACACAGCGCTGAACACAGATTGACAGATCACAAATTCTTTCACAGCTGTGTTGAGAAACTGGATCGGAATAATCTTAGGCTTTTCGGTCTGTCTCGAGAATTCTGTATCGAATTGTGTCACACAGAAAGGCAATCTGGTCAGTGTGATTAAGTTAAGCGCTTGCGCTTAATCACGCATGCCAGTAAAAACGGTTAGTGATGGCAAAGCCTCTAATCGTAGAAGATATTTCTACGTATGATGGATCACTGTGTATGGCTGGTAAATCCGGTTCGAATGAGCGTAGTGACAACGCTGCGAGAAGATGGAGAGAGGATAGAGGGGAATAAACCAAATGTACCAGGAGCACGCACGTCACGCGTGTGTGGGGATGAACTTGCAGTGTTCTAAATGGCTTGACACTGAGATCGTTCTATTTTATTGTTTGTCATCGACTTGACGAGAGTTATCGCCCCTAATTTATTGTTCCTTGAGGATGACACAACAATAAGGTAAGCAAGTAATTGAAGTGAAGATCACTAGTTCCTTCAACATGATCTGGATTGAGTTCGTGAGTGGTCCACGAGAAACCTACTCCAGTTCAATACAGCTAAGTGCAGTGTGATTCACAAGCGTCATCAGCCTGTGAGTGTTTCCTGGTCCGGTCTCGCGGAAGACCTCTCGGGAGCTTTATCCTGGAATACTGATTCAGGACGATCTCGGTTGCTCGAAACAACTAGGGTAAGTGTCGGGCTTCTTCGCAGAGCCTACGGTCAGTTTTACCCCTAAATTTTCGCACAAGATTTTAACGCCTATGTGCGACAGTAAGTGGAGGACGTCATCCAGACCTGCCTTCCGTCCCAGAAACAGGATCCCATTGCTGTCTAGACTCCGTGAGGAAGGGCATCCTAGAACGTTAAGGGTCTCTTCCACCTGCCTTACCAGTATACATTGCAGTCTTTAGGAATGTACGGCAGTAGATCTCGGCGCTTGCGGTGGTATCTCATACTAGGGTGCCAGATCCTGAAGAACCAAAACCACATTTGTCGTCCGCTGTTGGAAGCAAACCATGGCACCAACTTAAGAGTTCATCCGTTAAAAGCTGACAATACATTAAAGCGACTTTGAGTATGTTAGTAGTGGAGTGCTCTCCCAAATTATGTTACATCTGCCCCCAACCTAACGATAATTAAAGAACGAGTTGACGATGGATTGTCCCATTCGCATTCAGCAGGAGGATACATAAAGCAATGAAATAGTGAGCTTTCCAAATTATAAGAAGCTGGGTTCATATATCTTATCGAATGAGCACCACAGCTTTTTTGCGCATTTTTCAATGCGAACACCATGGTAATTACAACAAAACGCTTTTCGTTTATTTCATTTTATCTCTATGGGCTTAGCAACCACTACCTTCCAACGGTAATACGCCATTGCCTGACTTCTTTTTCATTTTTGTGTCTTAATCTCCTTTAGTTTAAGCAGATATTTAGTACGAATTAGTCTAACAATGAAATAGACTAAGTTTATTTATACCTATACGTAATAGCAAGGCGAAGGCGACCTATGGGTTTTGATGTGTTCAAAAGTAACGCATTTGGTATGCTTGATACAATTACCCTTTACCCGGGTATTAGAAAACTACATTGTCACCGTTATATGAAAAAAATCTTGTATTGGCCTGTAGCTCTGTAGATAGCGAAATTACCTCAGCAGAGTTAATGTTCATTTGAGTTCTGTTCCTCTCCATATGAGGTTGAAGCCAACCTCGATGACGCTAAGCCAAAACAGCAAGCCGCTTCTTTTGTTTTTCGGTACTAAGGCATTCCCCAATCCCCAGCCAATCCAGGATATCCGATTTCTCCACTGGGTAAATAGTGGGAACCCACCAACACTTTTCAGGTGGCTCTTGGAGAAATTTGTCCAATATAGTTAAATACTGCCTTACAGTGAGTCCAACTGGTCTGTCCGGCACAGGCTGTTGTGGAGTTTTTGGCGAAGGCGAATATTTTCGTTTGCTTCTTGGAGTTCGTTGATCCAGCTGAAAATAATGTAACCGGCTCATTGTTTTTAACGAAATTAAAGGTTGCTTAATAGACCTTGAAATTCAGCTTCGAATACACAGACGGCAACAGAATGCAGACTGAAGCATAGAAGGCATCATGTTTAGACTATTTTGGTCAAAATCACTTAAATTCGTGAAGTGCAATTTGTATCATAGTAAAACGTGTATACAATTTAAGCCATAAGTGTCATTGCCAACATGATATGCTAAAATTGTTCTTATTACTAGCCTAATTGCCATGTAAGTATGATTGGGTGGTATGTTGCGGAAAGCCAAATCATGTATCAGAGAACACTTAGGCAGTTATGATCCAAGACGAGTGACGGCTTCTTATGAGTTATTTCTGATGGCATGTTACCAATCGAAATCACACCATGTGGCTGGCCCAAACAGTTCATCATCCACGTTCAGTGTTTATCAATCGAGCAAGTTAATCCATCATCTTTAATATAGGGCGATGGGAGAGAAAGACAGTTCCCATAGGACTAGATGCCAAAAGCAGTCTTTTAATTAACAGACTGGTGGTGTGGACCTCGTTTTAACTGCATTAACCAGTGGTTATCACGTACTCATACACTGCTTACCAGGCAGTCTCCTGGTGGATTTTCCTATGTAAGTTAAACAATGGGAATGAATAACAGACATTACAAAAAAGAAAATTATGCCGAAATAAACCTATCCTTTAAGTGTTGGTAGATAATTCCCTTGAAATGAAGTCTTGTCATAAAATCACTGCTTACTATCCTAAATTCATTCTATTTCAATACCTTCAAGTGTCCCTTTAGCTATCCCGCCTTTCTCGGAAGATGGTGTTGGACAGACCGGTGTTATTTGGATCAAACTCGGTTTTGTCTTCGCTACTGAGGGGTTTGTATTCGTCTGAACCTGAGTATGAAAATGTTTAATGAGGTGTAACTCTTTGTCGGTATCAAAAAATGCCCGTTTCATAGTTAATAATACAAAATTGACCAGGTTAACAAGTCGACTGTTCCACCCTTCCCTGATGTAAGCCATTCACGTCCATAAAATTTTACCCAAAAATCCATAGATATAGCTAGTGTTCCGCAAAATGACCAGATTACAGCGACTAGACTACCATGATTAGTAAAGCTGATGAGACTGAGACTGAGACTGTATTTAAGAGCAAGTAGAAAGGTTTCTGTACAACTCTATCGAATTACGAAAAATCAAAATTTACTTGTGAATTATCAGCAGTTGTGCCTGGTCCGTTAATCGTTTATCCGTGTTCGGTTAGAAATTTGTACTAGCGTCATTTTTTCCGGACATACAATGTCTTCTTTTGGCACTGTATGTGCATCGTTTCACAAAAGCACAGGTTTCCAAAATAATCGTCGATACGGGTTTTAAAACACTTCACAGAATCGGCCTCTATTAATCCTTCTGGTAGTGTATTCCATAAGTTTACGATTCTTCGTTCGATACAAAGCTGATGTGATACTTTGTTCATACTTGGGACCCTGAGTTTGTAACGATGTCCTCGGGTGTTACAGGGTTCTCGCAGGTGAAATATTGGCCGTAGTATGGGGAAGTGATTCAAGTGTAGTACTCGATGGGTCATAATAAGATCAATTCTTACTCGGCGATATGATAGTGTGTAGAGTCCGAGCTTTTCACAACGTTTTTCATATGGAAGCTTTCGTAGACTTGGTATCATTCTAGTTGCGAGGTGCTGTATTTTCTCCAGTTTTTCAGTTTCCCATTGGGTTATCGGATGGTAAGCTGGGGCACCGTATTCAAGGATTGGTCTAATGAGCGAGATGAATAGACGAGGGACGGTTTCTTGGGACCATGTGGAGAAACTGCGTCGTAATGCCCAGAGCATACGAAGTCCCGCACGGTACAATTTCTCTGTATTTTCTAGTGATCTTAAATCATGTCGTGAGAGAACTCCTAAGACTCTGACAGATGGGTTGGGATGGAGCAACTGGCCGTCCAAGGTGTATGATCGAGTGGCTGGACGTCTGGTGATACTGATGAACTCCGACTTGCTTGCGTTAAGAGGGAGTTGCATTTCAGTTGACCACGTTGACAGTCGCTCTAAGTCATGCTGGAGGCGAGCGCAGTCGTCCTGGTTTTCATTGATCCTCCAGATTTTCAAATCATCTGCAAACAGGACACATGGTGACTGGAGCTGCTGCGGAAGATCGTTGATATGAATAAGAAATAATGCTGACCCAAGTACAGTTCCTTGAGGCACGCCACTGGTCGATGAGAACCATTCTGTCAGATAGTCATTGACCTGTACTCTAAACCTTCGTCCCACAATAAACTCTTGTATCCGCTGAAGTAACTTGCCACCGATTCCGCATGTCCTCAGTTTACGAAGGAGTACCTCGTGGTTCACTCTGTCAAACGCCTTACTAAAGTCGATGTACACCACGTCAACATGTAGGTTGCACACGCCAGATTTAATGGTGATGAGGGGACTACATCGAAATTCTACTTGAACTACAATTTGTTGTAAAAACATGCATGGTTGTATGTTTAGCGGAAAATCTTGACATTACATAGGACGTTTGTCGTTGAACGTTCAGACGGCGAAGGTATGGAGCTATCTTCCTTGATCATGGAAGCATTAAAGAACGAATCATAAGCTTCGTAGCAAACAGAAATCGCGATTAAACCGCGTACAATAATCTACCTCGACGGGGAATCGAACCCCGGTCCAACGAATTTCCGGTCCGCTGCTATACCACTGGGCTACCGAGGACTGGCGATTAGGTGCGCAAGTTAATACATGACTTCTGCATGGTGCGCGACGTATTGCCAATGAGCTCACAGTAACTGTCCTGGTGTTGCAGATTGGCACACTCACTCGTCACTTCCCAAGGGACCGAAGTAACTGTCCTTGTGAAGTCCAAAGGGCGATGGTAGATTCCTTGAAAGTGTTTGTGAGTAGCGTAAGGTTCGTAGAAAGTAGAAGTCACGATTAAACCGCGCGTGAGCTCATTGGCAATACGTCGCGCACCAGGCAGAAGCCTTGTATTAAATTGCGCACCTAATCGTCAGTCCTCGGTAGCTCAGTGGTACAGCAGCGGACCGGAAATTCGTTGGACCGGGGTTCGATTCCCCGTCGAGGCAGATCATTGTGCGCTTTTTAATTGTGACTTCTACTTTCTACGAACTTACGCTACTCACAAACACTTTCAAGGAATCATAAGCTTCACATAGAGCGAGTGGGCCAGTAAGTTGGTGACACTGCCCAGCTATTCCTCCGGTGCATGAATAAGACCTGTCATTCATGAAACTGCGTGGTAACTTCACTAGTTTCTTTCACTCGCACCACATAGGTATGATGTTCACTTGCTCCATTTTATCTGTCTTACTGGTGAACGTTATACAAAATCGATAAATTTATGCAGTTTTAATATTAGGTCATAACATTTTAGTCCTTTTTAGCGGTCATTAATAATCTTGTTCTCAAGTATATCGTAGACTCAATCACTTTATTATGGCTTTAAATGTCAAGTTTGTCTTGCGCGACGAGTGAGGACATGTTGGGATGGATCTGGTGATAGTACTGTTCCCCTACAATGCCGACGCTAAAAAAGGAAACTTGTTCCTGCTAAAAACCGGATTAAGTTATGGAAATGCTTTTAATCCACTCTGTGTATAACATTTTGTATAACCAAGTCAAATTTGCTATCTATTTTCACGCTTTAGATAAGCCGCGCTACCATGAGGTGCTGTCAGAGAGGCTCATGTGACATAGATTTGTTAGTCAGGGATCCCCAGTGTAAACTTTTTAATTAGCACATTGCTTGCTCTAGTTTGTCTGGGAACCCACTGAATTCAGCCACTAGCTCTAATAGTTAACAAGCGATGTACATGGAAATATGAGAATGGTTGTGGTAGTATACACCATGCTTCTGCACCGCAGTTGTGCTACACTGACTTACACATAAACTAGGTTTTCTTAACCTGGAAAAATGTCTTCCAGTTTAATTGATTTGCTCAGTCCTGCTTTTTTGCTGCATATTCCGTGTCATACATTCGTGTTTATTTTCTTGTAAAGTACTTGTTGCTTGTTTGATATCTCTTGTGTGGCTGCGCTTCTTGGGAATGTTAACAAGGTGCGTATTTTCCTAACACCCTCCACCCCGATTACTGGCTCCAGGAGACTGTGAATCGTTGCTGAGGTGACGGAATGCACGGTTCTCATGGTCTGCTATGCTCAAATAAGGTTTCATGAATCCTATGCGAAGCGGACTACGATCCAGTCATCGCTTTGTGTACATCTGGCACAATGGATTCCCAAATTGTTTAGATATGAATGCTACTAGTGTGCATGTAGAAGGAGTGTGGGCCGGCTCAGTTGAGGAAATGTAACTCCCATCCACATGCTTCCCGGTCTTATTCCTCTGGGTACGCAATGAATATGCGGTGTGTGGTTGGAGCCGTGGACGGTACAGCGCAAGTTAATCCATGGTCTCTCTCTAGGCGCAGACCTGTGTTTGTTCTATGGAGGCCGCCGTGACAGGAAAATCCGGAACCGGATACCGTCACCCATGCGTTACCTAAGTAATATTTGGCGAAATGAGGTCACCATAAACTACTTTTTTTAATCTAATGCGACAGGGTTGTAAAACCAAAGGCAATGGAGACGATAACGAAATGCTAACTTGTCGTTATTTGGGGGTTTTAGGCGCAGCTGTGAAGTACCGTTGAAGATGCCGCAGAGTCAGAGCGCCACGGACTTTCAAGGACATTGTTTAACTGCGGGTGATCAAGCAGCTTTGCTGTAAATATGCGATGCTGATATGTGCTACACTCACCTCCTTGCTTTATTCTTTCCTAAATGTTGGTAGTTGGAAATATTCAGAGCGTAATCCAAAGTATCAGAGACACGCCCTTATTCGGTGACAAATATTTCACGGGAGACGCTTAGCTATGAACTAATGTTAAGTATTTGTTTGTTTAAGAGCTTGCATCTGTTGTAGGCAGGGAAATTTACCGTTAGCAACACGGAAATGTCCGACCCTTGATAATAAAAATGACAGACAAAGAAAGTAAGGGTGATGGTTACCAGTATTTATTTAGTATGCTCAGTTGTAAGGGCGCACTGGTAACCCTGGGATTACGGAGAGAAATGTGGTCCCAAGCGTAGGTTGGGATTTGTCTAATATTGAGCTAACCATGTCTTACACATTGTTAGGAAGGAATATTCTAGGCGAGAATCCAAGGCGCCCACAGTCGACACGGAGCCAAAGCATGGCCGGTAAGCTCCATTCCCCGCATGGAGTGTAAGAACATACAGCCAATTAAGTAAACCGGTTAACTATAACGTGAGACGTGTTTATTGTTTGGTCAGAGGTTAACCCTGCTAGAGGTTTCCATGGAAATATATACGGTTTCCGAATGCTCGGTTTGACCTTTGTAGCAGATAGTGTGGCAAGCCAATATAACCCCTTGTACCCTCTGATCGCTATAAACCAGTCTTTTCTCTTTTTGTGGGGCTCATTGACATCTAGTTTCCGAACGATAGCCGGCGGTCTAATCAGTTGAAAGACGAGAACGTGGCAACTAAAATTCAGGCACAGTGGAAACTGATAGGCTGCTTTAACTGGATGTGTCGGTGGCGTGAATGATTACTGAGCCATTCCCGCTTTTGTTAAAACCGGTTGTGGGAAAACGGTGGATTGTGAGGGTATTTGGGGGTGGTTTATGATAGAGGGTAATGCTAATAGGTTTTCATTGTTCCTTTGCTGGTCATTTCTTTGTCTGGGGTTATGAACAACTGTAAGGTTGATAGTAAGCTGGTATGCTAGAGGTTGGTAGGCAGACGTGGACAGAAGACTGTTTTCTCAGTTTCTAATCAGCTCAGAGTAGTGTACTGCTCTAAGTTGGTAGGGGGACATTGACATGGCGTTTCAGAAGCTACCGAATTTCTAGTGGCTGCATATTTCTTCCATTAACCAGTGGTCGATTTATTTAACTAGTCAACAAGTGCAAATTTTGTGTTTACATCAGGTAGTCAGCCTGGGGGCACAAGTCGGACTATGTTTTTTGTTTTAGTACACTGGTTTGGTCCGGATCCATCCGCTTTTCCTGTCAAGAACCTTCTCTACGTTCTTAAACTTACTGAACCAATTAAAACGTAATGCTATTAGTTTAGCAAATGTTGTGTGCACACGCAGCTACTGACAAGGGAAGTCCTGACACCTACGGGCTAACCCCCGTCCTCTACGCTGGAAGCAACTGGCATCGCAGTGGAGGATGTATCAGCCCATATCGCTGTTGGATTTAAAACTATAAGGACCGGCTATCGTCCCCCATGACTCGATGGCATAAACTGCTGGCTACCATATTGCAAACCACCTGGTTTCAAGGTCCGGTTTAATGAAAGGGGTCGATGGAATACACAGCCCCGACGAGCTCCAATAGGATAAACCGATAGTCTAATGCTTTTTTCTGGTTAGCGGTTGACCTGTCTGGCTGATAATCTTATTTGCGATGAACAAAGAAACCAAATGTATTTGAAACGATGAGGCCATTGTCAGGTGTGTTAGGGTCCGACCCTTTCGTTTCTTGCACAGGAAAATCAAGAGAGAACCTAGGGTAAAATTCCTCTGAGCTGTCAATCAAAAGTTGCGCTGCAGGTCTCCTCACTGATGGCTTTGGTTATCATTCGTTTGTTTCGTTTGCCTGTGGAATGACCTGTGGTTATTGACAAATTCGCTCCCATTTTTGGCACTTCTGATGCCGGGCTGAGGAGAGCTCGTTGCGTGTGTGATTTGAATTGTTCAGTTTATTTTGAACCGAGTTTGTTCATAAATAACACGTTGGCTGTTCAAATAACACTGCGCTGTTTCAACATCTAGGTAAATACTTGGAACTGTTCGAGAACCCATGATTGCAGCAAGGTTTGAAAACAAATGGTTGGTATAGTTCGACGTTTCGCTTTTGACATAATAGCTTCGTCAGGCCGAGTGAACCAGTCGAGGATTGGTATAGCTATTATAAAGAACTGGGATGATAATCGCCACGAAGGGGATGTAGGCATAAGGTCAATCGCGTTATAGGTCAATGCCTCACTCCAAATAGTGCATGGAACGATCACAAGTGGTCTGCGTTGCAAAGTCACACACGTAAGACTTGTTAACGATGGGTGCGGGGAGGATGTGGATTTTCATTGTCTGACCTGGATCCGTTCGCCGGCGCTTCTCAGACTGGTCAGATTAACACAGCTCGCCACATGCTCGAAAGCTCTGCCCCGTCCATTCAGTTCAAAGAGCTGTTCATCAGCTGGCTGTACCGACAGACGCAACGGATTTTTGCTTTATCGTGCCGGATTGTACTTTTCCTCTTGGAATACTTTGTTATACAAGTTTTCACTGTGTGAATTGTGCATCAACACTTTTCCTTTGGAGTATTTTTTCATCTCCGCGAATTTGTTGGACTGTCTCTGCTTACTGTCGGAGATCTCATTGGTTGGCCCAACTGCTGTCTGTGTTCGTCAACTTGGATTTGTTCTACAGCAATCTAACCGCTGTCTGCCAGACCACCAGCTTGACCGACAGTGTTTGGATGCAGCATACCAGTGTAGATGCTGCGACGAACGACTTCCGCAAATCTCACAGTCATACTGGCCCGTACTGCTTGCCCACGGAAAGCTATGCTTAAAGCTTCCGAAATGAACGTTAGTTGTAGCTTAGACAACTGTGTAAAACTTGTGCGATTTGGAAAAGAATGCAGAAGCTGCCAAAACCGCTTCCATTTGCGATGTGCACGTCTTAATCTCAGCCAGATAATAAAGAACTTTATAATACTACCGATTCTTTCTGGTGCTGGACTGAGTGTAGGTCTCTTCCACTCGTCAGATAGGTGGCTAACAGAACAACATCCTCGCTGTGCCAGCTGGGTGGTTCGGATTAATCCCGTTCCAGCAGACGGTTCGGCGGCAGTATTCCAGGACGTGGTGCGTTTCCGCCTGACAAGCGTACTCCCTATAAAAATTTACAGATATCTGTCTAACAACACTGCGAGGTGGCGGATGTGACTCGCCACTAAATAAACTCACTGATAGTTGCCTTTTCGGAGGATCTTAAACCCATCACGTGTTATGGTTTCGGCTGACCTACCGATGACCTGCTGCTAGCGTGCACTCTGATCAGCCCAACTTCCCAAAGCAGGAGACCGGCGTACGGCTGGCAAGTATATTTGCTTAACGTCCAACTAACGGTACATTCAATTTATGGCCAAATCAATAGCCCTCCGCGTAAAACGCTCTCATTGGCTGGTTCCGTCCCATTAACACCTTCCCCCGCAAAAGTTGACATAAGACTTCATTTTTGGATCCAACTGCATTCTTACGACAGGTCTCCGTAGTCGATCAGTACAGCGCCGGATCTGGACCTTCGGTTCCTCTGAGACTTCTGTGCGGGATGCATCCGAATTGCTTTGGGGATTAGATGGCATGTCGAAACTCTCTAGTAGAATATCTAACGGTAGTAACCGAGCGCTTGTGCCCGCAGGGATGCTAGTTGGTCGTAGCTGATTGGAATGCCTGGTCCAAATCAAATTACCCACATTAACCTCATATAGCACCTGTCCAATATTTCTCCGTATCGATCCTACCACCCATTGCGGGTTTCCCGCGCGATAGTCTCTTACTAAGACACGCTGTCCGGGGTAAAAGCGGCGTGCTTGAGTTCTGTGTCGCTCGTTGTAGTACTGCTCCATCCGAACGTTCCTTTCTTGCTCATTAGTACACCTCGGAGTTAGCAGGGAATTCACAGTACGGAGTTTTCTTCCCATTAGTGCTTCTGCCGGCGACAACTGGTTTGGTACTTGGGGATTTGAAGTTGATCTGTACAAGAGCAAAAATGTATCAAGTATCTCCTGTGTGGTTCCTTCCCCCCGCATCTTTAGTAGCGATCGCTTAAACGTGTCGACGAAGCGCTCTGCTTGTCCATTTGACTGAGGGTGAAACGGTGGCGACCGTAGATGCGTGATACCATGCTGTGCGCAGTATTCGGCAAATTGGGAAGAAGTGAACTGAGAACCATTGTCAGTGACCAAGGTTTCTGGTATTCCGTGTTGACTGAAAAGTCTCCTCAAAATGTTAATTGTTGTAGCACTTGTCGCACGCTCCATACAGAAGACCTCAGGCCATTTACTATAGGAATCAACAACTATTAGGTACTGCTGACCGTTTAGGGGACCAAAGAAATCAGCGTGCACGCGTTCCCACGGTTTTATTGCCAACGGCCAGGAAGCTAAGTCAGCTTTTCTCGGTGCCTTACTAGCAAGCGCGCATCTGGGACATGACTTTACTGGTTGCTCGAGTTCCGAATCAATGTTTGGCCAGTAGACAAAACTCCGAGCAATGCTTTTCATTCTGTTAATTCCAGGATGTGCCCGATGAAATTGCTGAAGGACTCTTTGGCGAAGTTCTTTGGGTATGACAATTCTCTCGGCCAAAAGTAAACACCCATTTACGATCGAAAGTTCGTCCTTTCTCCGAGAGAGAATTTGTAGCTCTCCGGATAGAGTATCACTTGGCCACTGCGTAGTGTGAAATTTGATTACCTGGCGCACGAGGGGATCTCGCACAGTTGCGTCACGTACCATGTCGAACGTCACGGGAAGCTTCCTAAAATTCTCCATCAAGACCTGGTTGACCTCTGATTCAAGGGAGATTACTGCAATTATAGATTCTTCCTGCTGATGCTGTTGTAGCTCCAATAACCGGGAAAGTGCGTCTGCTTGGCCTATGTCCTTTGTAGCCGTGTACTTCACCGCAAAATCATAGGCGAGTAAGGCCGTGGCCCAACGCTGCAGTCTGTTCGCGGTATAAACGGGTATACCGGACTTTGATCCAAATATGGCTAGGAGTGGTTTATGGTCGGTAAGCAGGGTAAACCTCCTGCCATACAACATTTTGTGAAATTTCTTTATTGCAAAGACTATCGCTAATGCCTCTTTCTCTATCTGCCCGTAATTCTTTTCGGCTGGCGACAGTGATCGAGCTGCGTGTGCGATCGCTTTTCCGATCCGTCAGCAAACTTATGAGAGATAACTGCACCCACGCCATACTTCGAAGCGTCTGCCGCTACCACGATATCAAGTGTAGGGTCGTAATGTGTCAGCATAAGGTCAGAACACAGCATTCGCTTCACCTCCTCAAAGGACTTCTGACAATCTTCGGACCAGTGCCAACGTTTGTCCTTGGTGAGTAACTCATTGAGTGGTCCACGCACGCTGTGCATATGTAACAGAAATTGACTGTAATGACTGACGAGTCCTAAGAAGGACCTCAGAGTAGGCACATCTTTGGGAGGTGGCATCTTTTTTATAGCATCAATGTTTGACGGATCTGGACGTCTACCGTTCTTGTCAATTATGAAGCCAAGAAAATTAATGGAGTCCATGAAAAACGTGCACTTTTCTGGGCGAAGTCTAAATCCGTACTCTTGTATGCGATCAAGTACTAAGTGCAGCTTTCTGAAAAGGTCATCTGGGTTAGTTCCGATGACAATGATATCGTCCAAATATGCGGCAGCACCATCTACATCTGTTAGCATAGTATCCATGATTTGCTGAAAAATTGCTGGCGCGGACTTAACTCCGAATGGAAGTCGATGATACTGATAAAAACCTCGGTGCGTATTTATCGTCAGTAATTCTCTAGAAGCTTCATCAACTTCTATTTGTAAGTACGCATCCGATAGATCTAGCTTGGCAAAACACTGACCCCCATTTAGTTTCGAGAACAAATCATCTGGGACTGGCAGAGGATACTGATGCGTGTTTAACGCTTCATTCAGCCCAGTAGAAAAGTCGGCACATATTCGGATCTGGCCGTTCGGCTTCTTGACAACCACAATTGGAGCCGCCCAAGAAGAGTAGTTCACTGCATAGATAACCCCAAGTTTCTCCAAACGATCAAGTTCCTGGTCAACAATTGGGACTGCTGCGTAAGGTACTGGCCGCTTTGCACGGAAAACAGGAACAGCATCGGGTTTTAAGGACAATGAGGCTTGCAACTTTGTACACTTACCAAGTCCTTCACGGAAAACAGGTGCATATTTCTCTCGAATTTGTTCGATTGCCATTGCCTTGGGGACTTTTGGTTTGTGTAAGTGTACACTTGCAGATTTGATTAATGGGAACATCTAAGAGGTTGAATCGCTCAATCCAGTCTAATCCAAGGAGGTTCAAATTCTTGTGTGTTGTGACGAAAATAGTTCCCCAAGCGGTGAAGTTGGCAAAGCGACACTCGCATTCAATCTGACCGATCAAGTTTAGACTCGTACCTGATGCGCTCTTCGCTTTATGGTTAGTTGGTTTAATGTCAGGTGAACCGATAGCTTTCCATAAGTTTTCCGTAATGACTGTAATATCGGAAGCCGTATCAATCTGCAGACGCGCTACTCTTCCGTTGATGGTAATAGTGACGAACTTTCTTCTATCTTTAACATCGTCCGTATAGTTAGCATTTACTCTTGTCGCGAACCTTCGGTACCCTGCATTTCGAGTATCACATGACGATCTAAATGATGTTTTGAATCTGCAGTGGTTCTCCTTGTGCCCCCGTCTAAAGCACCTTTGACAAACATGTTTGCTGAAAGGACACCATCTCACAAAATGCCATCCTCCGCATTGCCAGCAAGGTGATGGGGGTTTGGATTGTGGATATCTGCTAGGTTGAGCGGTCGGTGGGTTGTTTCCTGAAATTTGCTGGACAGATATATCTGCGGAATGTGCTCTCGAATCTTCCACCATAGCCGAATCGTGCTTTAAATTCATGATTCTTTGGGCTTCAGCAATGGCGTTTTGTAATGTAACATCTGTGTCGCGTTCCAACATACCAAGTATTCTCGTTCGTATCTCGGCGTCTTTTGGGGACTGTAGACTGCATACTAGTATGAAACACTCGAAATGGTCTTCCGTGAGCGACTTCAGTTTGAATTTCTGGCATTCACGTTTGACTATCGCCGCGTGAGCAATAAGACTGTCATTGTCCTTTTTGCATAGCTTTAGACAATTGTATCGGTTATTGAAAAGAGACGACTGGTCTCCAAACAACGCTGTGAGTCGAGCAACTGTATCATCAAAGCTGAAATCATGCGCGTCGTTTGGCAAAATGTAGTTAATGTATCTGTCATGTTCAACCGTTCCGAGTTTTCGTAACAAAAGGCGAACTTTAGATGCATCATCGAGACCTGACAACTCTGCCCTGAATACATCTTCATAGCGCATGAACCACGCATCGAATATTAATCCTGAGTCAGGATCGAATATGAACTCATTAATACTACTGATCATCGCATCCGCCGAAGGCTTCCCATTGTTCTGAACGACCGTAGGCTGCACAGATAACATTTGGGTGAGGGTTTCAATCATACGCAGCTGTGCTGTTTCAAATTGCTGCTGTTGCTGCAACAAAATGATTTTCAGGTCTTCCGCTGAAATTGACATCTTGATCCACTACCTTCCGTCGCCAAAAATATATGTTATGGTTTCGGCTGACCTACCGATGACCTGCTGCTAGCGTGCACTCTGATCAGCCCGACTTCCCAAAGCAGGAGACCGGCGTACGGCTGGCAAGTATATTTGCTTAACGTCCAACTAACGGTACATTAAATTTATGGCCAAATCAATAGCCCTCCGCGTAAAACGCTCTCATTGGCTGGTTCCGTCCCATTAACATCACGTACGTCATCCAATTAGATGTCTTCCTTTGATCTTCCTTCGATGGAGAATCCGGCGAGCAAAACCACAAATTCAGTCACATTACCAAACTAACTCAACATGGCTACTTGCACATACACACAAACACACACACATACAAATATGTTACTGGTTAACCTGGCATTCTTCTGTGCAGTTACCGATCATACATGTTTGTATTACCATGATCATGCCTTTACATGAGTGCCTCGCACTGCCGAGAATAAACTATTTTTTATTTATTTATTTAACTGTGTTGATATAGAAGTGTGATTGCCTGACAAACAAGTAGAACAGGCCGCAGCCGTGAAAGTTATCCCACATGAATCAGACAAATCAGTGCCCGAATTAGATGCTCACCATAAAGCTCCAATTCAAAACAGTGTAAGAGCAACGATTCAGTTAGCCACCCGACACTAGCTCATAATAATGCGTTTGTCACCCATTCTTCATCAGAACTAGCTGCCACGCTGTACACCGTTAAAGGGCCGACAACATACGCGTCTGCTGTTGCTACCCATATGATGGAGGCACCACCCATCGCAACTCGCCCGGTGCCAAACGAGTTAATACCACCAATACCACCAAAGGACTCAAGACACCATCCTTTGTCCAACCGAAGAAACCAGGCACTAGTCTCTCCAAAAAGGAGAAACATAAACAATATCATAATTCTCTGAATGTTTAATGCTCTAATGTGACTGAATCCGGGGCGAGCTCCATGAGAGATAAGATACTAGATATACCCTAGATGCTAGATACACCCTTCAGGCGCATTTAATTAATGCGGCCACCGTATCCCTACTAAACCAGTCACTTGATGATATCTGACACATTTGCACTATGTGATGTAATCCATTACCTTCAGACGATGGCATTAGAGCAGAACAAACAGTGCACGGTGTCAAATACCTCCTAAACTCTAGGCGGGAATAATTCCACATGTCATACTCCAAACATCCTGTTGAGTCATGCCTCTCACGCGTCCTCTTATTGGCATGGCTTGCTTATTTTCTAATTGTAATCTCCTTCGGGATCTGTCAAGCTTTTGTTTTCATAGCCGTCATTAAGCATTATCGCATTGAGTGCGGTTCTTGTGATACAGATATTTTTCTACGCTGATTAGATAACTCCTGTCACGTTATCGAGTATTCACATTGTCACTCCTCAATTGCAGTTAGAGGTTATGCATAGGTTGGATCTGTCTATTCGACGGTCCAGTGCGGTTGCACGTATTTCTCTCCACGATCATGAAACCCCTTTTTGTAAAGCGCACCTTTTGCAAAAGAGCTTATCGTAAATCAGTTGTTTGTGCTTCCATTTGAAGAAGACGTTTGGGTGCGGGTAGTAAAGTACTTGCTCTGTGGCTAAGTAACCCTTGAGTGGAATGCTGCAGATCACATTACTTAAAGGACAAATTCAACTCAGTGCAAATCACAGTATGTTTGGAAAGCCAAATGCCTCGGTATAAGTTGCAAAGTCACGTCCATGTCTAACGTCTTTTCTGGGTCGATGAAGTTCCTCCTTTGATACACTTTAGCAAAAGGTGACTAACTCACACGCACGTTGGTCAATCCATGTCCAGTAATCGAATCCGTTACCCCTGTTTATCACTGGTTGTCTGACTCGCTCCATTGGTCCATCCGCTTACACTGGTATGCCATTCCACCCACAAGGAACTTCTTCACAATTTTGTCGGTTAACTGTTTTTTCTTTCGTGATATACTTGGCTTCATTTAGCTCCTTGGCTCTGGACGGTATCTTCTTTGATTCCTTCCATGCAGCTTCTGCTTTCGAATTTGATAGTGACCTGTAAGATGGTGTGCAATCGCCCATCTATTGCTGAAGCTTTGGATTTCCGCGGCTGTAAATTTTAGTCCATTATTAAAAGCGAATTCCACGTGAATCCCGAGTCTGATAATGTGACAACAGTTTCCTAACTGTTGTTCCAGCACTGATTTTGGTCAGGATATCAATCTAAAAAACAACCACTGAAATAGTCCACTAAGATCAGGTAAACTTTCACATTCACGATTAAGTCTAAAGCTAATTTCTGCTGTGGTTTTCAGAAACCTCTCGAACTGCCATTAGAACTTCCTTTTGGCGACAGCCATAGGTTCCGCATATCAAACATTTTTACACATATTCGCGAATATAAATGGTTATTTAGGACCAAAACACCATCTCCCTGACTCAATTATTAATTTCCGATGTAGCTGTAGATAATTCTCCTCATAGCGCGCTGCATAGCAGCTGCAATAATTATTCCATCACCTTGAAATATTAGACCGTTCTCTAAACCGATCTTATCACAAAAATGGAAGGACGGCGTCCATTCCGCAGACAACTCCCTCTTTTCTTACGGTTATCCGTTAACCATTGTTCGCTACAACATTTTGCAGCAAGCATGTTCATTTATGCTACCTTGTAAGCACCCTAAACGAGTCTCAGTGATAATAAGTTGTGCCTAAGTTGCTCTGCAGTCCGTACGTTTCTGGAAGATGGGCTCTTTACATGGTGTCAACGGTGTACGTTCTCGAACCGGATTGATAAATGCTATCCAGATCGTGTTTCTGGAGAGGTATAAACATCCTCGGTAGATAACGTGACACAACGTGAAACAACCTCTTAACATTGACACTATAGGTTTGTGGTCATTTACCACAGTAGCAAGCAGTTTTTACCGACTTGCGTAAGGCGACAATGGATTGGTATCAGGGCATAACTCCAAAACCTAGTGGTTTCCGCTTTTGTATCAGTACGGCCGGTGTTGACTACATTCGCACTGGATCGCAAGAGAGAGTGATTGGTCTAAATAAGAGAGGATTAGAGCATCTGCTATCCCATGTTTCATTATCTTGCAGGCCACTTCTTCGCCACCAGCAAGGCAAGCTCCTCTTCTGTGTGCCATTGTGTGAAATTACGGCATTACTTCTGCCATTCTTGGTAGGCGGCGAGATAAAAAATCTCGTTCATCTGGCTGATTTGCACCCGCAGAAGCTGGCATTCTTATTAGTTCCCTTATCTTTTCTGAGCCAGGCTTCAAACCCTTGGAACTTAAAACGTATCCGTGAAACACTACCTTTGATCTGCGCAATGATGTACCTGGACAGGTTCGGCAAAAAGTTATCACCTAAGAAATTCAGAAAAATCAGTTTTCATCATCAATTTGAGAGCACAGTGATAAGTACCTCTCTTAGTTTAATGTTCTCATCAGGATGTGAAAAACCGACAGGTCAAAGTTCTGTCAGCGAAAACACTGCTTGATCCGGCCAGTACCTGCATTTCATTAGCTTCATACCAATGCAATATAAAAGGTTATTATAAAATCTTTAGTCTTGTTCCACGATTAGGTTCGACATAGTGTTCGACCGACTAACCGGATCTGATTACTCGAATAGTAATTGCAGCTGGTTATTCTCGGGGGTTCATCGGGGAGCAGGAGGAAATTGACGAGTTGAGAGATTTAGTGCTTACCATGCCCAAGAAACTTTCGTTAAACATGAACCTCACCACACTGCAGCTGAGTTCTGTGCTTCTAAAGCTATCATTATTAACTGAAGCCACAGAATACATTGCTACCTACACTGAAGAACGCAGCCTATCGCGTCCAATTCCCATTGTGTTTGCTGAGTCGTACGTAACCGCAAGTCAAGTCAAAGTAGGCCTTATATACCCGGGTAGGTGCGTTTGCAGCAAGTTACACTATTTCTGCGGATCGTGATTTATATGAGATTACTGTTAAATAAAAAATAAAACGCGCAAAATATCTACCCATATCACTCAGACAAATAATTTCGCATCATACTGATAGTTTTGTTGGGTCAACAAGAACGCGGGACAGGTACGATAACGCAGAATTGCTGTAAGATGCAACACGTGCAAAAATGCTTAAATATAGTGTAGGTAGTGAGAACAGATTAGGTTTTGACAGGTCACAATGTAGTGGATGAAGAGGATTTTAGAAATTTTTGAGGAAATACTGGTACAAGCTTCTAGGTGCTTGTTGACAATACAATCCATAAGGGACTCTCTAGACAATCCGCTGCATATGGAAAGATAGAACCGATAAGACTGAGTTCTCAAATGAAGTGGCTTGTATTAAATTTGGTCCAACGTGAGGATCTTTTCCAGTTAACCCCGCCAATAAGGCAAAAAGGTACACCTGAAAAGTCAAGCCCCAACAATAGTGCAAAAAAGGCACGCGTGAAAAGTTGAGCCCCGCCACTGTTTGCCAGCTCCAATGTACGTAATGCTTGTGAACGTGCACCATAAAAACACTCCTTATCCGCTTCTAAGGTCATTTTTGTCCAAAAAGTGTCTACGTTCGCACGTAAAACCTGACATGGACTTTCTGACGCTTTCGGCGGTCGTTCATGACAAGGAAACAGTAATACGTTTTTTGCAAAGCCATGGAGTGATTCATCATCAACATTTATGCAGACGAGGACACCAAATGACACTTTCAACTGTTTCTGACAGGTGGAGGTGTGATGCCCGATAGTGTCGGCAAGAAATCGGTCTTCGAAAGGGAACTTGGCTAGAGCGGTCCAGCATGGATTTCAGGACAACAATCCTATTCATTTATTGCTGGTCCAAAAATCTGACAACAATCAACTTCTGTTCAGAGGAGTTATCTATTGACCACGCGACCGCTGTCGACTGGAAGAACTTTCTGCGTGAAATTTGCGCCTGGCAGCTTTTGCAGACTCCAACGATTGTCGGCGGCCCAGGTCTACATGTCGAGATCGATGAAACCCTAATATCACGTCGTAAAAACCATTCAGGGCGAGTCCTTCCCCAGCAGTGGATTTTCGGAGGGATTTGCCGGGTGACTAAAGAAGTGTTCTTGTATGGAGTGCCAGATCGAACTGCGGTCACTCTGCTGGACGCAATCCAGGCCTGCATCGCTCCCATCTCAATTATCATTTCCGATATGTGGGCATCATACCAAGGCATTGAATCGATGATTGGCATGAGTTATACTCATCAAACGGTTAATCATACCGAAAACTTTGTGGATCCAACGACTGGAGCTCACACACAAACCATCGAATCTCTCTGGCACATTTACAAGATGCGGAATAAGCGCCAATGCGGCACACAACCATCTTTAGTGGACAGCTACCTGTGTGAGTTCGTTTGGAGGCAAAGACACCGAAAAATGGACCTTTTCATGCAAATTAATAATGACTTGTCTCAATTTCACCCTCTTCAATAGAGAGTAAAAGTTCAAGTTCCATACCCTCCCTTTTCATAATCTTTTTTTGGGTGGCGGGGCTTAACTTTTTGGCGGGGCTTATCTGGAAAAGATCCCAATGTGACCCTTCACAGCAAACATGCTAAGCCATGGCCACAGATTTACGGAGGCCACCAACATCGTTATCGTCTGCAGGCGCACCAATGACGAGACCAAGGAGGTCGAAACACCGATGTTTGGTGCTTTTTAGACTAATGCAAACCTGTTGACTGAGATTGGACAAGGATGAACTATCTCTAGTCGTCAGATAGCCGTTGGCCTCAGGTCACCGGATTGGGGTCGGTACTTCTTTCAGAATTCAGCTGCGGTTTATCAATTCACGGCTCCTCTGTTCCACCAAAGTTATTGCGTTAAGCCGAATTAAAAAGGGTGCTCTGTGTTCAGATGCAATTATGGATCGTCCTTTTATCTCCTCGGATGCAAGGGTGAAAATTTCGGTATTCACTTCGTTTTTTGAGCGTTGTTCCGCACCCACTAACACTTGTACCTACTTCCGAGTGCTGCGGCGCCCACCTGCGTTACTGCTGCCTACGGCCCGTTATACCTGGTGTCCCATCTAACCGTGAAAACAGAAGCCAGACTCGGGTAAACGGCGTGTATTCTACAGAACGTAACAATCCTACTTATAAGTCAAGTAAACTTCTAATTAACTGCACCTCCAACTCCTCGTCTTCGGCGTTCCGGCCACAACCAGTGTGATTGCACTTCTTATTGCTACGGTGATCCTATTTGGCCATTTGTTTGTGCCGGAGTACGGCTTCCGTACATTCCGTCAACGCCCACTCCGGGTTCTCCAGCCACGTACCACGCGCCCATGTTCCATATTTGGCACAACCTCGTTCACACGATCGGCGCTCACACGGCCGGCACCCATACGATTTTGCCAGCCACCCATGTCGCACTTGCGTTCTGTTGTTGGTCGTCTGATCACAAGACGGGCATCGCGCCAGACCAAACTGTCTGCTCGGTCTAGTGCAGCAACACCGAGCATGGGTATTCGCTCCGCTTGACTGCCTAATACCGAGTTACCATTATTGGCACTGAAGAGACCATTTGAAGTACTTGATACTGCGAAGCTCATCTCCCCACCGTGTTTTTTAAACCTGATTGGAAGCATTTGTGTTTTTATTCCACAAAGGGCAACGATGATATACTATTTGAATATCACACAGTGTAGTATGCTAGTTGCTATGCTTTCAACACGCTAACTAATAACTTGATCCTGCAGTGGTTTTCCATCACACCAGGCTGAAAAGGCATCACAAAGAACCAGCCAACATCTTAGACTCTTACGGAGGGCATTCGGGCATCTGTAGCCCGCAACTGCTGTACGCTTAAGTGAGGCCTCACATGGAATATGCGATCTAGGCCTGACTTCCCTGGCGCAAGCACGATGTCCATGCACTTGAAGCTCCACAACGTAGAGAGACCAAACTCGTTAGAGGGTTGTTTCATCTCTCCTACTATCACAGACTGCAGTCCCTGAGAGTGGACAGTGGTGATTAACGACGTCAGCGAGGAGACTTAATCATGGTTTACTTACTACTGACGAACCCAATTCATCCATGTCGCAATCTGTTGCAGATGATCCGAAATACCAATCTGAGAGATCATCAGCTCAAACTGGCTAAGCACTACAGTCGACTTGACGGTGGATGAGCGTTTTCTCCCTTCGTGTGTCCCGTGCCTGGAATGCCCTTCCGACTCACCTTATCCTTGCCCCTACATTAACGCTATTCAAAAACGCCTTGATGAGAAGCTTTCCAACTTGCATTACTTGATATAGTCCGTTCCACTTGGAGGACGAAATAACGCAAACCTAACCATGGGCTTAACGGCCTTCTCCGCAACTTGGCGGTAAGGATACATGCAGAAGTGTCCAAGTGAGTAGCCTGGATGTATCTAAACTGGATTAACATACCACATCTGTCAAATGAGGCAACACACGAGTGAGCGTTGTCGTTTCCTATTTTATTCCTCACGCACCATTGGAACTATAACAGCTCTCCATACTATTTTATGTGTGCACATCCCATTCCCACTTTAAACTATCGGTATGCAGTGGTGCATTTAAATCGGTGGACGCTTGAAATAATGATTTATTTATTCGACGATCTTTCAAATTTTAATTTTTACTCCAACCATCCTATGAGACTTGTCAAGCACATGCCATTTTTCCCGTGATAAATCAATGTTTATTTTTCTTGCATGGCATCCAGGTTTCCACTAATATCATGACTTACTGAACCCGACATACTGAAAAATGAAGAAGCAATACATGTAGCACTGATGTGACAGGGTCCTTTTCCGAAGTATGTACCAAAGCCGGAAAGAAAAGCGAAAAGAAAATAGCGGCGCAGTAGACCAACAACGTCCGCATACCTGTTACGTTAATTGCATTGTATGCGGTGCGCTTCCTCGTATTTCCAACCGTGGATTAAATCTTCTTTTGCACAATCCTTTGCTTTAGGTCGCAGTCAATCTTAGGTGGTGAAGGCAATTTGCCTCTGTAGATGAGCTGCTACCTATCGCGACGCAGCGCTGTAGCGCACCCCCATCCAGTCTTTTCATGCCGACATCGAGGAAATGAAAGCGACCGTTTTCCTTCGCTGGTGAACTTTATTGCTGGATGGCCTTGGTTGAAAGTGTTTGTTAGTTCATCGATACTTCGAGACGACTGAAGCAAGACAAAAATGTCGTCCACGTAACGGCAATATAAACCGAGACTTGAGATCGTTGGCTTTAGCTTTCCCTGTTCCAGCATGCCCATGAAGACGTCGGCTAGGAACGGACCCAGTGGGGAACCCATCGCACTGTCGGTATAATTCGCCATTAACTAGAAACTGAACATTGAACGTGCATCTGAGCAATAGTTCCTTTAGGATCACCGTGGGTATGCCAACATTAATGTGGTTTGCATCAACGTACTCACAGATGTAGTTTATGGTCTCAACTAATGGTACGTTGGTGAAGAGTGAAGTAACGTCGAGGGAGCACATGGTTAGATTGGAAACATTTACATCACGCACAATATCCACAAACTCAAAACTATCCTTCACAGTATGCACAACAATTCGCTCGCGAATAGGTGTAAGGATCAGAACCAGCCACCGAGCAATCGAGTGATATGGGGAGTTTTTCATATCCAAGACGGGACGAAGGGGGACGTTAGGCTTGTGAGTTTTTGGTAGCCCATATAGCCTTGGAATAACCGTTCCTACCGGCCGAAGTTGTTCATAAGTGGCTTCGTTGATGTAACCATCCTTTCGAAGCTGTTTAAGACAGTTGCAAAGTTGAGTTTCAATCTGTTTTGTTTTGTCTTTCTCACCTATGGCCTTCAGAAACTTGGTTTCATCTGCCAGTATTTCTTTCATTTTGCTCAAGTAGTCCACTCTGTTCATAATAACAATACCTGCGCCTTTATCTGGCCGAGTGAGTAAGACCTCATCATTGCTAACCAGACGGTTAAGAGCTTCAAGGTGTTCTTGTTTTACCGGAGTGTTATGTACTATCCTCGCACGTCGGTACTGATGATTTATCGATCCGTTTCCGACGGAATCAAACTTTCTAATCAATCCGCAGCCCTATCCGGCACATTCAGCATGTAATCGTGATCAGGTAAAGTCTGAGGCAGACGAGTCACCGAAAAGAATTCTTTGCTTAGTATCTGCCTCCTTTTGATTCGTGCAATAAATACGCTGATGCAGATAGTTTACTTTTGAACTGGATGGATATCAGCGCATGTGAATTCATGCATGTAGCTAAAGCCAACCGGAAAATAGCTGACTGTGAACTGCCTTTTCTCGAAGATCGTTAGCAGATCGTATTCTTTCTGCCTAGAGTCCCTTCTCCCAGGGATCAGTGGTTGAGTCCACTGCACCAAGGTGAACGTAACCAATCTACATGAACACTTAACTGGCTGGGATGGAGCGCGAATCACATTCTGGCAAATTGCACACAGTTGTACAGTATTGCTTCAACATTCGGTTTATATAACATTGTTGCAGATGAGAGCTATTCACTGTACCCGCTTAGCTCAAGCGTCGGAAGGTCTTGCATTACTTCCACTATTCCTTATTTTGTTCCCCATTTTATTTCTCTTGGATTTAACCAAAAGTACAAAACCCAATAGAAATCCGTGTGTGAATCGGGGAAAGTGACAACGCAAACGACATATCTAGTAAATCGTAATTTAACCAGCAAGTTTGTTGGATTCAAATTCTCTACTCTTTGCTGTTGATGTAAACCTATGTTTTACTGCTTCAAAGTGGAACTTCATGTAGCATTGCAATACGAACTAGATGGAGAGTACGTGCGCCATTTCAACACGACCCCGTGCAAACAGTTGAACATGGGGCCATCAAAACGTTCAACACCAGAGGCTGAAATCGGAAATTATACGATGCGTTTCTGGTGAGATGGATCCCAGAGTGCTCGTGCAAGATGAGCGCGCCTGTTTGAGTCAGGTTAACAAAAATCGATGCATGCCAATCCGCGCTTTGCTGCCATGCGAAGGGAGTTCGGAAGCTGCTGCGCTCCGACAACACCAATGATGCTCTAAGCGAACGTGCTACTGCACTCGGAGTACCCTATCCAAGTCTGGTAGCATTGGCATAATCAACGTTTCATAAAGCTGTAGACTACATAATGCAGCTTAACAGACAATGCTAAAGGTTTGCTCTGCTTTCTCTGACAATTTAGAAGGAATCTATGGATGTGTATCGTCTACAAGGCGAACTTGCAAAAAGGTATTAGAACCTGAAAAAACCCAACCACGCTGGCTAATGTCACGTTAAACTCAGGCAAAAACACGTGTTATTTCTGACGGAAATGTCCAAGAAAGTCAATGCAGCATTTTTCCTTCACAAATTTTAAAATAGCAAGAAGGAAAACATCGAATAGTATATGCTAAATGCAGATATTTCGAGTGTTCTCGTCAGCTATTTACACACCTTGGTGAAAGTATCGCGTTGCGTACAAACGTGGAAGCAACGTACAAGGTCATCCAGTTCAAAGGAAAACGAGCAATAACCTCACAAATTGGACTTAAGCCGCCGAATAGCTGAGACTTCGGCAAACTGAAGCAATAAATGTTTTCGCACCACTAGGGTCGCAGCCAGCGAACGTTACTACCACCGCCACTTTATCGGGGTTTAAACATGAGTTGATGACACGCTAAAACACTGACACTACGTGTTATAGCCCTTGCTCATAGAATAATAATTGCTGCGAAAACAGTCAGTGAACTTATCAGATACTCTTTGTATTTACAGCGTAAGTACTTACATCAGTTTTGGTGCAAATCTCCTGCTGTGCCCAGTATGTATTTATGTGTTATAGCGGAGGTAAGAATACTCCACCATGCACCGTTGTTTTGTGAGTTTTGCCCCCCTCACCCCTATTCACCTCGCTCTCTTGTACGGTTCCTCGCATACGTTCACTTTTGCCTCACATTTGCGATTATCTCCTATGGACACTGAACCTTAAGCTTATTAGTTTTTCTCATATTTCGTGAGTATTTGGCTTGTTCATGCGACAACTTATCGATCATCCGTTTTTTGAACTGACCAGCCTTGATTGACGGAAGGCTAGCTTTGCCGCATAGCCTGCGTATATGCGTTGATTTGAAACATTCCATTGCTTTCAACACACAGACGCTTGGTGACCGGTCTGGCGTGCGGCCTGTAACATTGTTTCCTACCCGGTTGTTCGAGTTCTGACTACCGTTAGTGGGTGGAAGGAGTCGCGAGACTCTGACACAACAGATTCTCAGGCGCCTGCTTACTCCAAGGGTGCAGGCATGCTTGAAACGGAATTGACCAGATTCCACGATGTATCAAGATTTGCAAGGAAGATAAGAAGCCTGACAATGAAACGTGATTATGTTCCCGTGTCTTTACAGCCAAGAACAGTGTCTGTTATCACAATCGTTTCTCGATCCATAAGGTCAAAATTAACAAAACAACGGGGCGTGGTGGAATATCCTTATCTCCGCTATAACATCATGCATGTATTGGTAACACCCTAACGAATAGATATAGAGCGAAACGAAACCATGGAAATCATAAGAAGAATAAAGGTTTAATCACCACATCATCACGCCGCATTAGATGAAAGTTTGCAACATGCTTCAGCTATTGTGTCCTAGAAAGTACGGAACTGTTTTTTTATCTGTACACACGCCATTTTTTTCCTTTTACATTGTTAGGTACTAGACTACTGAATCTAAACAAGTTTGTACACAAATCTTTCACTGGTTTCAACTACGCCCTATATCCTGCATTCTTGCTGACCATCGGCACTCTTCGTCCTTTGGTCCCCAATCAAGCATGCATATGAACTCAACAACAGCAAGACGTGAGGTCAACGACTTCATATACTGACGTCAAGTGGACGGCTGACCAGTAACACTCCTTAACTTATCGACACGGGTTCCATCCTGCAGTCTACATGCTACCTACCCTACAGAATATTTCTGACATTTACCTTTCAAAACGTTATAATGTAGTAACCCATTGCACTTGAAATTAAAAGAGTAACAGCTCCTAATCGATGTAAATGATGTCTTTTCCTCTCCTGTTCAACGGTCCCAGCTGCCTGGCAACTTACCGAGAAATCTGGATCCAAAAACTGTTTACAAGCTGAGTATAGTTGCATTTGACTTGGCCAACTTGGGTCCATTTCAGCTGACTTTGAGAGAACACGTTTCTGTAAATTAAATTGTCCGAAGATAACTAGAGGCAAAATCTTCGTCGCCCAATAGCTCCTGATAGGGAATGGGAAAGTTTGTAAATTTCATTTAAACGCAGTCCTTGTAAGCAGACTGAACGCGAAAAAAGCACGTCAGCTTATCAGTTGGTCGTTATTTGATGTACCGGCTTACATAAACCAATAATGAAATATACGGCATGCTTCCCAGGTAAATTTTTCAATCCAAGGGTTCATATAGCATATCATTTCATTTCTTTACCTAGACGGTGGAAAAGTCAAGTAAGTCTTTCACTCAAACGTATAAAGTGGTGCGGTCGCAGCGTTTTCTCTGTATTTTACTTCTCTAGCTAAGTAAGATGGACACTATAATGATACTTAACGGCGTCAGGAAGGTAGAGTGCAGCCAAGGATAAAATAGCTGGTTGCTGGGACATAATGATCGAACTTCATCAACGGACCTCACTCGGTACACGTGGCTCTACTTACCCACAGACAGCGGTGCACCTTAATCCGAGGTGTACCAAATATTCCCACTTTGAAGCGCGACACAATACCTCTAAAGCCCTCAGGAAAAAGTGGGGAATCCACACACAATCCAGTCCAAGTATTTTCTCGCAGACTCCGAAGTTTCCAGATTTGTCTTCAGATAAGATTTCTCTCTTCTCTTCCTAGTAATAACGAAAAGGCGTCATAGGTTTTCACAAACAACAAAGCGCCTCTTTCAAGGTCCTTACACATGCGGTATGGTCTTATTTAGCCCTTAAGCAATCGAGTTTTATATCACGACCACTCAGCTTATATGGTGAATTCACCACATAGATGCTCGAAAACAACATGCCTGCTAATTGTGCAGATCTATTCGTTATGGTGACTAGGTTTTGTTATCGCTTTGTGCAGACTTACTTTTGAATCGTATCTCTTTGAACCCAATTCAGTTGGTCTTTCTACGTTGGTGCAAAACGGTGCCTCTTTCTTTAGTATATCCAGCAAGTTATCAGCGCACAAGAACCACATTTTGTACACACGCAGAGACAGCATGCGTCTGTTGCAGAACTTTAAAAGTTTGGACATGTTTTCTTTCCCTGCAACACTGACAGACAAGTCGCCATCCGTTTCAAAACTTCCAGTCGGAAGATATGGCTTAGAATGCACCTGTTTCGCATTCCGAACTGCTTCATTCGTCACCTCCTCCGCCTGCTTCGGGAAGAATCTACTCATCTGAACGATGGAGTCCAAAGTACGTGTTATCAAACCAGTGGCATTCCAGCACTGTTTGGCTGCCTCTGCCACGCCTTCCCCCGATTTACTGCGATGTGCCAAAGTTGTTCCTCTGATGATATGTTTGGAAGAACACCTAATATCCGTCACCACTTCCTGAACCGTAGGCATCTCGATTGTCCGAGGTTCTGAACCTAAAATGGCCGCCAAATACGAAAGGTAATGAATTCGTTGACAGTTTCTATAGTGGCGAGACCTACTTCACTTGAACGGACGTTTAATGCTTGAGTAGCAACAACGCTACATACTGTCACAGCCATCCTTCTGTACATTATTTCACACCCACATCAGCCATCTTTACCAATTCTACATCCGCCTGTTCATATATACCAAGACAACCACATACATATAAATGCAAAAACCATGCAAATAAAATAGTATCGAAAGGTTAGTAATGAAACCAGTTATTTGGGATTCTCTCGCTGGTATTCTCACAGTCTGTATAACCGATCAATGGAAGTTCGTAGAAGAACAACCACTGAAATGCCACAATATGCGAACAACAAAGCAACTACTTTGATGGCAGGCTGGAGTTGCAGTAAGCTTTGAACTGTTACAAATAACATTGTATCAGCAAAGTCAGTATGGATCTTACAACCTGAACCTAGACTTCGACTTTTACTGAGTTGCGATCTAATGGGATGCTGTGTCTGAATTAAAGGGGCTCAAGGAAGGTTGAATGACCGCTAAGATATGGATTACCTGAAGGCTGGTTACAAAAAGTGATGACGTCAGCAGTTAGGTTGTGGTCTATTTTCGACATAGAGTTGTGTAGGTTATAACTTGTGGTCATTCTACAACTAATAATTTTTCATAGTTACAAACCACCCAAAAACGAATCAAGAGTGCAGATTTCAGTGTAACTGATGGTTATTTGAAACTTTTATTCGGTAATGGAGAATAACTACACGGCTCCATTCAGTTCCAACTTTGAGTAGGAGCGGCATATTCGGCAAGGTAGTTTAAGTGTTTCATCCCAATCCCTGACCAGGTATCAGGAACTTAGTCGATCAGTTGTGTGCCGAGCTTGGCAATTTGTTTGAAAACTTCTCGTACCAGTCGAGTTGACCTCATAAATGCAGTGTTGGACTTAGCATGGTCGCGAAAGCTCATACCATGCAAATTCAGGAATGGATCCATTCCTCGATTAGTGACGAAACGTTTGCAACCAAATTGCCAAGCTCAGCGAACAATTGAACAATCAAATCGTCAACCCTAGCTACCGGTATTACAAACCATTTTGAGATCTCAGTAACCCTGATCAGAACCCGCAGCTGCGATGCCCGACGCTTTCTGCATCGGCCAAAGTACCAAGAAGGCCTTGAGTGTTGATGTGCAGGAGTGCTTTATTGGACGTCGAACTTAGTGTAAATCATATGCCGGCAGTCTGAGGCTTGCTGTATATAGTTTATTTTGGGAGCCTCTAGTCATCGAATTTTCATCGAACTACTTGGCTTCACGAAGCGCTCCGGATCCCAAGCTTTGTCATTTTCCTCACCCTCTAGCACTTAATGTTACCATGGTTACTGGATCAGTCAGTCCAAAAGATTGTAACCGAAGGTCCTCCTAAGGCTGCGGGTTATAAGGAGCTATTGGCCACCAACAAAACTTTGGCTGGCAAACTAAATTGAGACTCCACCATTTGCCTAATAGAACCACTGTCCTTCGACAGAGTGGATCACCATTTTCATTAAAATTGGACCACAGCCTTCGTAGTAAAGTGACGAAAAACTCTGGTCGGAGATTAAGCAGTGGAGCTGTCGGTAGTGCGCTCTGTGGAAGTAGCACCACTGTTCCAAAGCATGTCCCAGTAATTCGCATTCGGGGATGCTTGAATCTAAGGAACACTATTTTTAATTTATGGTGCCCCTTCTGGGCTCTCGATTGAAGCGTTTGATCCAAGTGAGGTAGGTTAATTTAGGTACCCATTTTATGAGTTACGCAGACGAGTCATCTACAGCAGAGTGGTTTTCTCTTCATCAGCTGTATTCAAAACGAAACAAATGTCGTGGACCGTCCACCTGACAGGATCATCCACTACCACAAAGTGTCTAGGCCACACGGTCTAATGTCGATAGATCATAATGGTGAGTGATTGGCTGGTTATTCTCAAGGGAAGGTAGCACAATTGTATCACACATTTTACTGATGAAGTATGTTGCATTTTAACTTGAAAACTGCTACGTTGATAAATTTGCACCACCAGAATAGCATAAATAGGCTTGTACAGCTCCAAAAAGTTGCTGGATTCACCGTGTTCTAAATAGCTCCAGCCGTAGACTGTTCTTGGACAGTCTATGGGTTCGCAGCGGGATGTAGCACAAGACGGTTGCACCTGACGACTAGAGGTCACATTATTTCGGAAATCACTAGATATTTATTGAACAGCAGTCATTGTAGATCAGCTCCATCGTCACGGTCCTTCGTGCACAATCAGACGCTTCACATTCTCAAACTTCTAGAGTTCAATGTTATCGATCGACTGCACCCACTACCATGTGTTCAAAGACAGCTGACAGTAAAGTAAGCCCACCGTGATAGATAGTAAAGGATTAACAGACCACTAAGTGACCTTCAATCCAGTTGTTTGCTGAATTTACGTCACTTATTATAATGCGTGAACTGACAGCTTCATCTCGCAACCTGTGCCTTAATATTTCTTAGTGAACAATAGTACTCTTATTATAAAACATGCTGTTGACACTATTATCAACAGTATCGCTTATAGTAAAATCCCAAGCATCCCAAAACTCTGTGTATCCCGTAGCTCATCTGCCTTGTGTGTTGCATAAAGATTTATCGTTGGTTAAGCCATGGATTGTTTATGTCATTTAGACAACTAGACACTCAGTATGTAGTCTAGCTGATTAAACTGACTATCTCAGCATTCTTCGAACACAAATAAAAGATGCCGCATTTCCATCAACCATTTGGAAGGTAATATATTAAAAGCTCACTGGAGTTGCCTCTTTTCATGTGATCAAACATTTTGACAGACTATCGTCATTAATTTTCCCCAGCTTACCATACAGGTGGAACCGAAGATCCAGATTTCCATATTCTGTCTTGGTAGGCTCACTGAGACCAAGCAAGTGAGCAAGAGTATTCATCGGTAGTTCCGGTGCAGGTAATTCCATGCCAGTTATGTACTCTGTGTATAAAAAGCATTATCACGTTACTGCATGGTATCATCGAACTCGAAACATCAGCCGAGTAAGGGTAATTAAATGCTACTTGTCTAGAAAAGCGGAAAGCACTGTACAGTCGGTACCCAACTTCAATACTGCCTCATATGGGCAATTTACAGTTGTATTTATCACTAGTTATTGGATCAGTTTCAACAATTCATGATATCCGACATTGGTTGCTTGCCGTGCAGATAGACATCAGATGTTGATCGTTTCAAACATAGCAGTCAATGGTACAATTTGTACTTGTTCGCGCCTGTTGTATGAGTATAGCCAAACCGAAAGAATGATCCTGGAATTACATGGTGTTGGATGAAATATACACGGTTACACAAGCAGCTCCGTAGAGTGTGTGTCACGAAGGTTAAGCATTGTTGTACTCATGAGTAGTTAAGATTTGAGGCAACTAATCGACTGTTTATCGCAGCTGCTTCCAATTCTGATTGTCTGTCAGTTGTTTGGAAAAGCATCTTCAACTGAACAGGAAGACCCGTTGTGTGTTGCGATAGCGGCATGCGAGCCTAATGTGGACCGTTACAAGGTAATTCTCGAACACGCAACATGAAGATGCTTAGCATTTGCACGAAATAGAGTATGCACTTTCTCTGGGTTACTTCATACGAAACAAACTAAGCACAATTAGTTTCTCACTCATACATGCGTTAAGATTTACATCATGTTTTGTGTACGTCTCCTGATGGGTGAAAAATCAAGTAACTGAATTATGCTTATTTTATGCGACCCAATCATCTAGACGCTTCCGGAAAACATGAAAGAGATCATCTACAGATTCAACCGTACTGATTATTCGCAAATCAGTATGAACTTTGTCCTCCAAAACGTCGTGCTGCGTAAGCAACTACTTGAATCTTTTGTTAGTGATTAAACAATCCATCCGCAAGTCTACTTGGAACTTAAAACTACGTTTTCGATTCCGTCACTGCTTCCTAGTGCAAAAAGTTATAACTTTCTTCACCGATAATTACGGTGCATCAGCTATGTAGACTTGGAATGTAAACTACAACATCCAAGTGGATGCCGTTTGATTACACTGCTTTACTAAATTGTGTACTGATCCAGGTTTCAGCAGTCATGACCTAGTGTTACCCAGTATACCCACATTTTTCTCGGACACCCAGCATACCAATTTGCCAGTAAGATGCTTCATCAACCATCCAGTTTACTGGACATCATCCAGCAACGCTCACTCAATTGCTGACATAGTCAAGAGCGATACTTTTTATCGCTGACACTGTGTGGTACCTCCTAATAACCATCTCTTGAGGATGTAGCAACACCCTTAACTTCGACTTGGGTGGACTTGTTCTATCACACAAAGTTCAGCTGGTGGGCTTGAACTGAGCGCCTCATTCACAGAAAGCTTTCACCTGTCCATCAGCATCTATTGTTCTAAAACTACGCATGGAGAGTGCAGTTTGTTGTAATACATGAGTTTTAAGCAAGTTTGAACATTTTTAGATTATGTTACGTTCATTTATTAGTACTGTTTGTTAGTACTGATTACTGGTTAGAAGCAGCAAGAAGAGATAACTCTGTGTAGCTGCATCTAGTGTCGCTCAGAGACAAACATCCGTTATGTTGGGGTTTGCTCCATATGTTTTGCATCGGCAAAATGTTTGTCCAGGAAATTCTTAAATTCTGACACCGACTTTACTTCAACTACGTGCTGTGGCAGTTTATTCCACACATACATGTTAGGGAGCTGGCTACTTAACCCTCAGTTTCATGAATTATGTTAGTTGTCTATTTCTTTGTTTGCGCAGTTACCTACTTCTCTGCTACATTTTTGATACGCCGCTTTCCTCAGCCTCATTCGCAATCGCTCACTGCTAATTTCCGCCGTCTCATTCTGTGGACATTCTGATTGGTTTCTTTTGCTCAGCGTTCCTCAGTTTTCTCACTTGGATGTATTATTCAGCCGACACATATTTATTATACCTGTTTTTATTTTTCTGGTGTGTATCATTCTCACTATCAACTGTTCCGGCATTTGTTTAAACGCATCCCTTCTCCACACTGATTGGACGCTACTCCTCGTTTTTAATAATCGCTCACCAGAAGGTTACCCCCAGGGATTAACTCCGCAAACACTTTTTTTGCTGCACTTCATTGGCTCGTAATTTTCGCGATTCTCATTTGCTTGTTCCATTTTGTGTTTTCTCCATGCCTGTTGGATCTCATGCGTTTATTAGCTTGGATTCGCCCTTGCTTGTAAAGCTATATAACTGGTGCCGTGCTGTAATAGAAAATCTGTTCATCCCGGCTCATCTTGGACTTCTTCTTGCGGTCGTGGGGTGAAGGCGTACTGGGCATCACAACAATACACCACTCTCCGTTCGAAACATAGTTGGTGAGCGACGCGCTTCAAATCCAGTACCACAAGCTTGTACGGGTGTCCTCGTGTGCAGTTTAGTGTGCGCAGTTGAAGCAGCAGCCTTAACATAGGGTAAACACCCAGATGTAATATCCGGTGAGTCATGATGAGGTCAATCCGCAGTTGACGATGAGCTAAAAGTCCTAGTTTCATACACCCGTCTTCGTAAATTTGGAAGCATCCTGGTGGTCACATGCTGCACTCGCACGAGATTTTCTACCTCGTTCCGGGTGATAGGAGTTTACGCGGGAGAACCATACTCTAGCATTGGTCG
>OX104071.1:13851656-13868466 GCA_944474145.2 Dicrocoelium dendriticum | reverse complement strand
TCTCATATTTGTGAGTATTTGGCTCGTTCGCGCGACAACTTATGGATCATCCGCTTTTTGAACTGACCAGCCTTGACTGACGGAATGCTAGCCTTACCGCATAGCCTGCTTATATGCGTTAATTTGAAACATTCCATTGCTTTCAACACACAGACGCTTGGTGGCCGGTCTGGCGTGCGGCCTGTAACATTGTGTCCTACCCGGTTGTTCGAGTTCTGACTACCGTTAGTGGTTGAAAGGAGTCACGAGACTCTGACACAACAGATTCTCAGGCGCCTGCTCACTCCAAGGGTGCAGGCATGCTTGAAACTGAAATGGACCAGATTCCACGATGTCTCAAGATTTGCAAGGAAGAGAAGTGACCTGACAATGAAACGCGATTATGTTCCCGTGTCCTTACAGCCACGAACAGTGTCTGTTATCACAATCGTTTCTCGATCCATAAGGTCAAAACTAACAAAACAACGGGGAGTGGTGGAATATCCTTACCTCCGCTATAACAGCATGCATGTATTAGCAACACCCTAACAAACAAATATAGAGCGAAACGAAACCATGGAAATCATAAGAAGAATACAGGTTTAATCACCACATCATCATGCTGCATTAAATGTCAGTTCGCAACACGCTTCAGCTATTGTGTCCTAGAAAGTACGGAACTGTTTTTGTTATCTGTACACACGCCATTTTTCCTTTTCCATTGTTAGGCACTAGACTACTGAATCTAAACAAGTTTGTACACAAATCTTCCACTGGTTTCAACTACGCCCCATATCCTGCATTGTTTCTGGCCATCGGCACTCTTCGTCCTTTGGTCCCCAATCACGCAGGCATATGAACTCAACAACAGCAAGACGTGAGGTCAACGATTTCATACGCTGACGTCAAGTGGACGGCTGACCAGTAACACACCTTAACTTATCGACACAGGTTCCATCCTGCAATCTATATCCTACCTACCCTATGCGATATTTCTGACATTTACCTTACAAAACGTTATAAAGTATTAACCCATTTCACTTGAAATTAAAAGAGTAACAGCTCCTAATTGATATAAATGATGTATATTCCTCTCCTGTTCAACTGTCCCAGTTGTCTGGCAACTTACCGAGAAGTCTGGATCCAAAAACTGTTTACAAGCTGAGTATAGTTGCATTTGACTTGGCCAACTTGGGTCCATTTCAGCCGACTTTGAGAGAACACGTTTCTGTAAATTAAATTGTCCGAAGATAACTAGAGGCAAAATCTTCGTCGCCCAATAGCTCCTGATGGGGAATGGGATAGTTTGTAAGTTTCATTTAAACACAGTCCATGTAACCAGACTGAACACGAATGAAGCACAGCTGCTTATCATTTGGTCGTTATTTTATGTACCCGCTTACATAAACCAATAATGAAATATACGACATGCTTCCCAGATTACTTTTTCAATCCAAGGTTCACATAGCATATCATTTTATTTCTTTACCTAAACGGTGGAAAAGTCAAAGGAATCTTTCATTCAAACGTATAAAGTGGTGCGGTCGCAGCGTTTTCTATGTATTTTAGTTCTCTAGCTAAGTAAGATGGGCACTATAATGATACTTAACGGTGTCAGGACGGTTGAGTGCAGCCAAGGATAAAATAGCTGGTTGCTGGGACATGGTGTTTGAACTTCATCAACGGAACTCACTCGGTACACGTGGCTCTACTTACCCACAGACAGAGGTGCACCTTAATCCGAGGTGTACCAAATATTCCCACTTTGAAGCGCGACACAATACCTCTAAAGCCCTCAGGAAAAAGTGGGGAATCCACACACAATCCAGTCCAAGTATTTTCTCGCAGACTCCGAAGTTTCCAGATTTGTCTTCAGATGAGATTCCTCTCTTCTCTTCCTAGTGATAACGAAAAGGCGTCATAGGTTTTCACAAACAACGAAGCGCCTCCTTCAAGGTCCTTACACATGCGGTATAGTCTTACTTAGCCCTTAGGCAATCGAATTTTATATCACGGCCACTCAGCTTATATGGTGAATTCACCACATAAATGCTCGAAAACAACATACCTGCTAGTTGTGCAGATCTATTCGTTATGGTGACTGGGTTTTGTTATCGCTTTGTGCGGACTTACTTTTGAATCGTATCTCTTCGAACCCAATTCAGTTGGTCGTTCTACGTTAGTGCAAAACGGTGCCTCTTTCTTCAGTATATCCAGCAAGTTATCAGTGCACAAGAACCACATTTTGTACACACGCAGAGACAGCATGCGTCTGTTGCAGAATTTTAAAAGTTTGGACATGTTTTCTTTCCCTGCAACACTGACGGACAAGTCGCAATCCGTTGCAAAACTTCCAGTCGGAAGATATGGCTTAGACTGCACCTGTTTCGCATTCCGAACTGCTTCATTCACCACCTCCTCAGCCTGCTTCGGGAAGAATCTACTCATCTGAACGACAGAGTCCAAAGTGCGTGCTATCAAACCAGTGGCATTCCAGCACTGTTTGGCTGCCTCTGCCACGCCTTCCGCCGATTTACTGCGATGCGCCAAAGTTGTTCCTCTGATGATATGTTTGGAAGAACACCTAATGTCCGTCACCACTTCCTGAACCGTAGGCATCTCGATGGTCCTAGGTTCTGAACCTAAAATGGCCGCCAAATACGAAAGGTAATGAATTCGTTGACAGTTCCTATACTGGAGAGACATACTTCACTTGAACGGGCGTTTAATGCTTGAGTAGCAACAACGCTACATACTGCCACAGCCATCCTTCTGTACATTACTTTACACCCACATGTGTCGTCTTTACCAATTCTACATCCGGCTCTTTATATCTACGATGCTGACCACATAAATATAAATGCAAAAACCATGCAAATAAAATAGTATCGAAACGTTAGTAATGAAACAAGTTATTTGGGATTCTCTCTCTGGGATTCTCACAGTCTGTATAACCGATCAATGAAAGTTCGTAGAAGAACGACCACTGAAATGCCACAATGTACGAACAACAAAGCAACAACTTTGATGGCAGGCTGGAGTTGCAGTAAGCTTTGACTGTTACAAGTAACATTATAATAGCAAACTCAGTCTGGATCTTACAACCTGAACCTAGGCTTCGACTTTTACTGAGTTGCGATCTAATGGGATGCTGTGTCTGAATTAAAGGGGCTCAAGGAAGTTTGAATGACCGCTAAGATATGGATTAACCAAAGGCTGTCTGCAAAAATTGGTGACGTCAGAAGTTAGGTTGTAGTCCATTTTCGACGTAGAGTTGTGTAGGTGATAACCTGTGGCCATTCTACAACTAATAATTTTTTGTAGTTACAAACGACCTAAAAACGAAGCAAGAGTGCAGATTTCAGTGTAACTGATGGTTATTTGAAACTTTCATTCGGTAATGGAGAATAACTACACGGCTCCTTTCAGTTCCATTTTTGAGTATGAGCGCCATGTTCGGTAAGGTGGTTTAAATGGTTCATCCCAATCCCTGACCAGGTATTAGGAACTTAGTCGCTCAGTTGTGTGCCGAGCTTGGCAATTTGGTTGAAACCGTTTCGTACCAGTCGAACTGACCTCATAAATGCAGTGTTGGATGTAGCTTGGTCGCGAAAGCTCGTACCATGCAAATTCAGGAATGGATCCATTCCTCGATTAGTGACGAAACGTTTGCAACCAAATTGCCAAGCTCAGCTAACAATTGAGCAATCAAATCGTCAACCCTAGCTACCGGTATTACAAACCATTTTGCGATCTCAGTAACCCTGATCAGAACCCGCAGTTGCGATGCCCGACGCTTTCTGCATCGGCCAAAATACCAAGAAGGCCTTGCGTGTTGATGTGCAGGAGTGTTTTATTGGACGTCGAATTTAGTGTAAATCACATGCCGGCAGTCTGACGCTTGCTGCATATAGTTTATTTTGCGAGCCTCTGGTCATCGAATTTTCATCGAACTACATGGCTGCACGAAGCGCTCCGGATTCCAACCTTTGTCATTTTCCTCACCCTCTAGCGTTTAATGTTACCATGGTTACTGGGTCAGTCAGTCCAAAAGATTACAACCGAAAGTCCTCCTAAAGATGCGGGTTATAACGAACTATCAGCCACCAACAAAACTTTGGCTGGCAAGCTAAACTGAGACTCCACCATTTGCCTAATAGAACCACTGTCCTTCTACAGAGCGGATCACCATTTTCATTAAAGTTGGACCACAACCTTCGTAGTAAAGTGATGAAAAACTCTGGTCGGAGATTAAGCAATGGAGCTGTCGGTAGTGTGTTCTGTGGAAGTAGCACCACTGCTCCAAAGCATGTCCCAGTAATTCGCATTCGGGGATGCTTGAATCTAAGGAACACTATTTTAAATTTATGGTTTCCCTTTTGGGCTCTCGACTGAAGCGTTTTATCCAAGTGAGGCAGGTTAATTTGGGTACCCATGTTATGAGTTACGCAGACGAGTCATCTACAGCAGAGTGGTTTCCTCTTCATCAACTGTTTTCAAAACGAAACAAATGTCGTGGACCGTCCACCTGACAGGATCATCCACTACCACAAAGTGTCTAGGCCACACGGTCTACTGTCGATAGATCATAATGGTGAGTGATTTGCTGGTTATTCTCAAGGGAAGGTAGCACAATTTTATCATACTTTTCACTGATGAAGTATGTTGAATTTTAGCTTGAAAACTGGCATCTTGGTAAATTTGCGCCACCAGAATAGCATTTATAGGCTAGTATAGCTCAAAAAAGTTGCTGGATTCACCGTGTTCTAAATAGCTCCAGCCGTAGACTGTTCTTGGACAGCCTATGGGTTCGCAGCGGGATGTAGCACAAGACGGTTGCACCTGACGACTAAAGAAGTCACAGTATCACGAAAATCACCACATATTTATTGAACATCAGTCATTATAGATCAGCTCCATCGCCACGGTCCTTTACGCACAATCAGAGGCTTCAAGTTCTCACACTTCTAGAGTTCATTGTTATCGATCGACTACACCCACTACCATATGTTCAAAGGTAGCTGACAGTAACATTAAGCCCATCGTGGTAGATTGTAAAGGATTAGCAGACCACTAAGTGACCTTCAATCCAGTTGTTTGCTGAATTTACGTCACCTATTATAATGCGTGAATTGTCAGCGTCATCTCGCAACCTGTGACAATATTTCTTATTGAACAATACTGCTCTTATCATAAAACATGCTGTTGACACTACTATCAACAGTATCGCTTATAGTAAAACCCCAAGAATCCCAGAAATCTCTGTGTATCCCATGGCTCATCTGGCTTGTGTTTTGCATAGATTTATCGCTGGTTAAGCCATGGATTGTTTATGTCATTTAGACAACTAGACTCTCAATATGTAGTCTAGCTGATTGAACTGACTATCTCAGCATTCTGGGACACATACTACCTATCTCTTCGAAAACAAATAAAAGATGCCGCATTTCCATCAACCATTTGGAACGTAATATGTTAAAGGCTCACTGGGGTTGCCTCTTTTCATGTGATCAAACATCCTGACAGACTATCGTCTTTAAATTATCCCTAGCTTACCATACGGTTTAAACCGAAGATCCAGATTTCCATCTTCTGTCTTCGTAGGCTCACTGAGACCAAGCAAGTGAGCAAGAGCATTCATCGGTAGTTCCGGTGCAGGTGATTCTATGCCAGTTATGTACTCTGTGTATAAAAAGCACTATCACATTACTGCATGGTATCATCGAACTCGAAATATCAGCCGAGTAAGGATAAGTAAAAGTTACTTGTCTAGCAAAGCGGAGAGCACTGTACAGTCGGTACCCCAACTTCATTATTGCCTCGTAAGAACATTTTACGGTTGTATTTATCACTAGTTATTGGATCAGTTTCAACAATGCTTGACATCCGACATTGGTTGCTTGCTGTGCAGATAGACATCAGATGTTGATCGTTTCAAACATAGCAGTCAATGGTATAATTTGTACTTGTTCCAACCTGTTGTATGAGTATAGCTAAACCGAAACAATGAGCCTGGAATGACAAGGTGGATTAAATATTTAGGGTTACACAAGCAGCTCCGTAGAGTTCGTCACGGAGGTTAAGCATTCACTGTTGTACTCATGAGTAGTTAAGGTTTGAGGCAATTAATCGACAGTTTATCGCAGCAGCTTCCAAGTCAGATAGTCTGTCAGTTGTTCGAAAAGCATGCTAAACTGAACAGGAAAGCCCGATGTGCGGTGCGATCGCGGCATGCAACTTTCATGTGGACCGTTTCAAGGTAATTCTCGGACCCGCAACATGAGGAAGCTTTGCATTTACACGAAATAGAGCATGCATGTTCTCTGTGTTACTTCATACGAAACAAACTAAGCACAGTTAGTTTCTCACTCATAACGGCGTTAAGATTTACATCATGTTTTGTGTAGGTCTCCTGATGGGTGAAAAACCAATTAACCGATTTATGCTTACTTTATGCGACCCAATCATCTAGACGCTTTCGGAAAACATGAAAGAGACAATTTACAGATTCAACCGTACTGATTACTCGCAAATGCGTATGAACTTTGTCCTCCAAAACAATGCAATGCGTAAGTAACTCGTTGAATCTTTTGTTAGTTATTAAACAATCCATCCGCAAGCCTACCTAGAACCTGAAACTGCGTTCTCGATTCCGTCACTGCTTCCTAGTGCAAAAAGTTGAAACTTTCTTCATCGATAATTACAGCGCACCAGGTATGTAGACTTGGAATGTAAACTACGACATCCAAGTGGATGCCTTTTGATTACACTGCTTTACTAAATGGTGTACTAATCCAGGTTTCAGCAGTCATGACCTAGTGTTACCCAATATACCCACTTTTTATCGGACATCCAGCATACTAATTTGCCAATGAGATGCTTCGTCAACCATCTAGTTTACCGGACGTCATCCAGCAACTCTCACTCAATTGCTGACGTAGTCAAGAGCGATATTTTTTCGCTGACACTGTGTGGTAAATCCTAATAACCATCTCTCGAGGATGTAGCAACACCCTAGACTTCGACTAGGCTTGACTTGCTCTATCAGACAAAGTTCAACTGGTGGACGTGAACTGAGCGCCTCATGCACAGAAAGCTTTCACCTGTCCATCAGCATCTCTTGTTCTAAAACTACGCATGGACAGTGCAGGTTGTTGTAATATATGACTATTTAATCACGATTAAAAAGGGTTAGATTATGTTACATTCACTGATTAGTACTGATTGATTAGTACTGATTACTGGTTAGAAGCAGCAAGAAGAGAACTCCTTGTAGCTGTACCTAGTGTCACACAGGGACAAACACCTATTATGTTAGGGTGCGCTCGATATATTTTGCATCGGCAAAGTGTTTGTCCAGGAACTTCTTAAATTTCGACACGGGCTTTACCTCAACTACGTGCTGCGGCAGTTTATTCTCTACATACACCGCTCTCCGTTCGAAACATAGTTGGTGAGCGATGCGCTTCAAATTCAATAGCACAAGCTTGTACGGGTGCCCTCGTCTGCTGTTTGTTGTGCGTAGTTGAAGTAACATCCTCAACATAGTGTAAGCACCCAGATGTACTATCCGGTGCGTCATGATGAGGTCAACTCGCAATCGACTATAAGCTAGAGTGTAAAGCCCTAGTTTCTTACACCGGTCTTCGTAAATTAGGAAGCAGCGTGGTGGCCACATGCTGCACTCGCACAATATTTTCTACTTCGCTCCGGGTGATAGGCCTTTAAGCGGCAGAGCCGTACTCTAACACTGGTCGTATTAATGCGACGAAGAGGCGAGTGCCAAGCTCTTCCTACCAAGTGCTGAAGATGCTCCTGAGCACCTAGAGCATACGAAGGCTGTTTCGGCATAGCATGTTTGAGTTGTTCAGGGACTTTAGGTCATAGCGTGAGAGTACACCGAGGTCTCGCACGAAAGGCGCGGGATGCAATGGTTGACCTGCCACCGTGTAGGTTCGACTGTGCTCACACTTACGCAGCCTCATAAATCTTGAATTCGCCGGGTTGTTCGGAAGGTTTAGCCATACAGACCACGTGGAGAGGCGATTGAGGTCCTGCTGAAACAATTCACAGATATTGGCTGTGCGGATTACTCGCCACACCTTCAAGCCATCTGTTAACAACGCAGAATGTGAACGGAGTAGCTGAAGCACATCGTTTACATGAATCAGAAACAAAATCGGCCCCAATACAGTGCCTTATGGCACGCTACTGTTCGGTGGATACCAGTCGGTCATTGTTGTGTAAATGCCTGCGATTAACTTTCGTGTGCTAACATTAAGACAACCATTGTGTATCCGGGATATACAATTTGTGCTGGTGTGTCCAGTTGGTTTAATTGTTAGACAGATATATATTTATTTAGCACTTCGAGAGTGTACACGTTAACGTACCGCTTACTGCCATACTGTTAAACTCAGGGCGCGATGAGGTCTATCTGTTTTGGTGCAAATAGTAGTTGGGTGTTGCCCGCCCGAAAACACTGCACTACTATGACGCGTTTCTATGTTATTATATGTCATCAGATAGAGGTAGCAGGCATCGAAACCGGGACCTTGGAGATGGTATTTGTGACCTCTACCCCTAAGCCACCGGGTCACGGCAACGCTTGTCACAACGGTATAATGAACAATGTTGAGGGTCATTTTGATGTACACGTTGTGTGTATAGGTTGCGACGCGCAATCTCAGGGTTGACCGTGATTCCCATTGAAGTGAACCTTGGTCTTTCGATTACGAGAACCGTAGCTGATGCAAATAGACATGGGGTGGTGCTCGCCCGAAATGGGAATCGCGGTCAGCTTTGAGATTGCGCGTCGCAATCCAGCCACATAACGTGCACTTCAAAATGACCCTCAACATCGTTATATTTTGTGGTCATATCTCTGACCACCCAACCGTTCCATGCGACTGCAAACTTTCCCTTGTAGGTTGTGTGACTCGCGCCGCTTCTGTATCCATTTTCAGTGCACTTATATGTGTGACTTCTAAGTGTTCTCCTTTTGTTTCGCCGTCGAGTTGGTCTGATCTTAGCTCTTTACCGTCCGTTTTTCCTAGTAATTCTATGCTATTGACACTGAGCGTATTAGTGCCCACATTTGGCCAACCACACCTCTTCCCTTCTAATTTTCACCCCCACTACTTGTGCCTGGAGATTTTTTGACTTCCAAAGCTGCGAAGGAAGTTCCTCCTACAACTCGTGCTACCATTCCAGTCCACTGACATGTACTGGCCGTGCATCCCCCTGCGGTGCAATTGTGTACACTGGAACTAGTCGGTTAACCAATTCATACATCCCCTTCTGCTTTGGTAAGTTTCCTTCCACTAGGTCACTAGTTCGTGCGTGTTCACCATCCCTGCAGTTCGCTTTGGACTGATCAGAAGTCTACTCCCGGATGGCTGTTGCTGATTCGGGATATCGTCATTCTCCACACGTGCGTTGCTTTCTGGTTTTGGTTAGCTGCCCTTCTGTTGTCCCATAGTACTTTTGGAGTTTTTTGGCAAGTCACCTACATTTTAACTGTTAAATCCACAGGTCATCGAGGTGCCCAAAGGCACATAAACTGGAATGACAATTACTTTGTACAGGCCTGTTTGAGCAGTCGACAAGCCAGCAAAGATGGTGGTAACACTTTTTACTATTCTCCTCCTCTTGACGTCAGCCGCGCTTTTGTCACTGTACTGTTCCGATCCCTCAAACGATTTGGCTTTCAACGAGTTTGTCTAAGCAAGTCCGGGACTCATCTTCACGACATGAGGTATGGTGATGGCCCGTTGGTTCAGGATTCCCGTTGCTTCAATCCTTTGCGCTGAATACTCAGTCCTCGAAAGTGTAAAAGGGTTACTCCGCCTGATTAACAGAAACGGTCCCATCACGTTTATTGACCATGTCTTACCATTGGCAGATACCGGTGCTTTTGCTGTACTCCTCGACTACCTGTTTTCAAAGCTGCATTGAGTGCACAAGGTCACGTGTTGCGATGTCTCTCTGCCTATCTGGCCAGAGGGAGCGCTAGCTCAGTCAATTGCTGCTCACGGAGTAACCCGTTTGTGCCAATGCATGACAAGAAATCACCAACCTCCGCCTGATTTTTTTGCATACTGGCGCCGTTGTGTTGTTATCCCCTGGCATCCACATGAGGCTTCTCGCCTCATTTACTGGAAGAATTAACACTGTTGCTAAACAGTCTTAGCTGCATGTATTGCTTTATGTTTAGGACTGTTTGGCAGGTTACTTTTGCGGTGATCACTTCGAGTAAGAGTCTGCCACTTCGCTATTTGGACGTCAGCCGTCTCAGATCTTGCTCCAATAGTAAATCATTGCTACCGAATGATTCACTCGATAGGTCATCTCCGTTCGCCATGTGAAAGAAAAGTCTGCGGTTTGGCTGTCCTTCACCTTCACGTGTTTTATCGTGAGACCATATTTTGCGGACGCAAGGCCCAGCGCGCTAACTTGTCCCTTGGATATTTAGTTGATTTGAACCTTCCAAAAGCTATTTGTCCGTTTATATGTAAAACTACCGACCTAACAGGTACGACCGTCATTTATGGAACACAAAGATGACTGCGAGACATTCCATCTCTATCGTTTAGTTCCTTATTTTCAACGGTGTCAATGTCATACTGGCTTGCTCCGTCTTCCTCTGGCGCAGTTTAAAGGCTGCCTCGTGTGATGGGAGTATACACTCGAACGAACGTGCGGTGCCAGCCCAGCAAGGAAGCCGTTAGGCTGTCGCAAGCAAAGGCGGCAGCCGATTGGACGTTCACACGTTTCTCGCATGCACGCTGATTGGCAAACAGTTGGACGCATTGGAGTGAGTTTGTTTGACTGAATCAAAGGAAAAATGTCATGCATCAACAAAGGTCGTTAATTATGGATCCAACTAGCTGTATATACCGATATGTTTCACTCGCCGTCTGTCTCCGTTTTCGCCTGGTCCTGTTGTTTGCAGAATATACGTTTTGTCCCTGAAGGACCGACTTTTTACATGGTGTCAGAGAAGGAGAAGAACATTAGTACCACCCAGACGATGATTGGAGCTGCACCGGCTATTCAAATGCCTGCCCCGCTGAACATGGATGAACGCAGTTTGGCAAGTAACTGGCGTTTGTGGAAGAGCAAATGGATGGATTTCTGCACTTTATCGCGTCTGGACAAACAACCGATGGCGTACCGCTTGGCCATGTTTCGACACGCAGCAGGAGATGATGCGCGCCGCGTGCTAGAGACATTGTGTTACGACAAGAGCGAAGATGCCAACAATCTGGAGACAGTTTTTGAGAAGTTCAGTGAATACTGCGAAGGCCAAACAAACGAGACATTTCAACGCTACCTCTTCTTTTCGCGGACCAGGCGGCCAGGTGAATCCGTTGACACGTACGTCGCTGAGCTAAAGATTTTGGCCCGATCCTGCAGTTTCTGTAAATGCATGGCGGACAGTCTCATACGGGACTGCATTGTTCTTGGGATCAATGACGAAGGTTTGACGAAGCGACTATTACGAAAGCGCAACCTATCTCTGCAGCAATGTATCGACATCTGTAACAGTGAGTCCTCCACTGCCTATCAGTTCCAGCAGATGACAGTCGCAGGTGATTCAGAGTTGTGCGCCGTTTCCAGGAGCAAAACTACGAGGGCCACGACCGCGCGACAGGAGCCCTGCAACTTCTGTGCAACACGACATCCGAGGAACCGCGAACAGTGTCCGGCGTGGGACCGCATTTCGTGTCAAATGTGGGAAGCGCAATCACTTCGCCCGCTGCTGTCAGTCGACAGATGTCAATGCACTCGTTCCAGACAAATCAAAAGAAGACACCGAACAACCGATTGGTAACGTGTCTCGGAAAGCGTCGCAGAAGTGTGTCTATGCAAGTCTTCTGATCGAGGGACGGTCTATGCGATTCCAATTAGACACAGGCGCGACGATCAATATTTTGCCCAGAACGCACTGCCGCGGCGTGCGAATTCAATCGGAACAAGATTAGTTGCGCATGTGGAATGGTTCCAGACTCAAGCCAAAGGGCTCAGCGACAATTGAAGTGGTCAATCCGAGAGACGGTGTTTCGCATCGTCTGCAGTTCGTGATCGTGGATGAGGATCTCACGCTGATTCTCGGCATTGATTCGATTTTATCTCTTGGCTTTGTCATTTTTAACCATGATCATTTTGTGTACGCTTGTCATATTGAAGCCGATGTTAGTGACCTGTATCCGTCGGTGTTTAGCCCGGGTTTGGGGAAATTCGAGGGTGCTGCTCACCTGTCGTTAGATCCTTTGGCAAGCCCGATTGCGTTACCTGCTAGGAGAGTCCCACTTGCGCTACGTGACCGATTTTCCGCGGAATTGAACAAGCTGGTTATGCAGGGTGTGATTGCAAAGGTTGATGAGCCAACAGACTGGATTAGCCAGGTCGCAATCATTACGAAGAAAAATGGCGAACTACGCGTATGTATAGACCCGAAGCCACTGAATGAGGCCCTGCGTAGAGAACATTATGCGCTACCGACGTTAGAAGATGTTTTACCGCGTTTGACAAAAGCTAAGTTTTTCACGAAAGTAGACCTTTCTTCCGCATTCTGGCACGTTGTTCTAGACGACGAATCCAGTTTCCTCACCACATTTGCTACAACGTTCGGACGTTATCGTCGGCTGCGATTACCGTTTGGCCTGAAGGTGTCTAGCGAAATTTTCCAAAAGCGTTTGGTGCAAGCAATAGATGGTTTAGATGGCGTAACCTGTGTGGCAGATGACGTTCTGATTCACGGTTCTACCGAAGAAGAGCATGACACTAAGCTACACCGGTTCCTGAGGCGTTGCGTGCAAAAGAACATCAAGCTAAAACGCGAGAAATTAGAGCTGCGGAAAGAGGAGGTGATTTTCCATGGGCATGTGTTAACATCCGACGGAATCAAAGTTGACCCAGGGAAATCTAAGGCGATACAAGAGATGCCGTCTCCTAACGATGTGAAGGCAGTCCATCGCCTAAACGGTATGGTGAACTATTTAAGCCGGTTCCTACCAGGACTCGCTGATGTCATGACTCCGATTAGGCAGTTAACTCACAAAGGAGTAAATTGGAGCTGGGGGAAGGAACAGGATATGGCTTTCAAACCATTAAGAACCTTATCAGTAATGCGTCCGTACTCGGATATTACGATCCAGCACAACCATTGGAGGTACAGTGTGATAGTAGCCAGAGTGGAATAGGTGCTGTTCTGTTGCAGAACGGAAGACCTTTGGATTTCCGCAGTCGAGCACTTACAGAGGCCGAGAAGCGGTACGCACAGGTCGAGAAAGAGATGCTGGCAGTGGTCTATGCCATGGAGCGTTTCAATGATTATACTTTTGGAAGAAAGACAACCGTGTACACTGAGCATAGGCTGCTGGTGTCGATAGCCACTAAACCACTGAATAACGTTCCTCGTCGTCTGTAGCGTATGTTTATCCGGCTCCAGAAGTATGACATTGACATTGTGTACACACCTGGCACACAGATGTTCATCGCGGACACCCTGTCGAGAGCACATCCGCCAGTGGCCAAACATCATCTAGAAGAGATCGAGGCAGTTAGCATGGTGCAGCATCTGGCAGTGACAGAAAACCGTTTGAAAGACATAAGGCGTTTCCCGTAGGAAGACCAAACTGTTGCCGCTTTGCGAGACGTTATCCTCAATGGGTGGCCAGAAACAAAGAAGCAGCTCCCGAAGGAATTAACACCCTACTTAAATTTTCGGAATGAACTCACTGTCTGTGATGGTCTGTTGTTCAAGGGAAGTCGAATCCTAATCCCTTCTTCTCTCCGAAAGAAGATGCTGGAGCATGTCCATCGCGCTCACCTGGGTGCAAATTACACCATTAATCGAGCAAGAGAACTGATGTTTTGGCCAGGAATGACAGGTCAGATCAAGGATCATGTGTCTAACTGTGAGGCGTGCCGTTCACACGACATTCGGCAAACGGAAGAACCGATGATGCTGCATGATGTTCCGGACCGACCGTGGCAAAAGGTAGCAGTGGATCTATTCTGAGACAACGGAAAGGATTACTTACTCACGGTGGACTACTATAGTGATTACTTTGAAATCGATTTACTCACCACCACGACCACGGAGGCAGTAATCAACAAACTCAGATGTCAATTCGCACGGCACGGGATACCGGAGGAGCTAGTCTCGGACAACGGTCCCCAGTTCAACAGCAGGGCATTCCAGGTTTTCGCAACCAAATGGGAATTCGCACACCGGCAAACCAGTTCCTATCACAGTCAATCAAATGGGAAGGCAGAATCGGCAGTGAAGCAAGCCAAGAGACTATTAGCGAAGGCTAGAGATACTCGGGAGGACCCATACCTCATGCTACTGGAGAGTCGCAACACTCCTTCAACGGATATCGGCCTGAGCCCAGTGCAGCGCCTATACAGTCGAAGGACCAGAACTGTGATGCCTGCATCCGCAACACTTCTGCGCCCTGTCACGCCACAATTTGAGAAAGTACAGAACAATTTGAAAAGGCGAATGGCTACTCAGAAACGGTACTACGACAACGGCGCACGGGAATTACCTGAGCTGACAGTGGGGGAAGAAGTATGGGTTGAACCAATTCCCGATGGACAGGAGCGGTGGAGAAAAGGAGTCGTGGCTGCGAAAGTCGGTGAAAGGTCATACGAAGTAAATGTTGGAGGGAAGAAGCTGAGAAGAAACCGAGTACAGCTGAGGAGATGTCCGAGGCGACAGCATGAATCAGGTAGAGAGCGTTATACTGCGTGCGGCAATGAGGCGACATCGGCAGATCCAACAAAGAGGACGCGGAGTGGTAAAGTGTATGGACTATTTAGCAAAGTACAGCAGCAAGAACATGAAAAAAGGGAGGATGTGATGGGAGTATACACTCGAACGAACGTGCGGTGCCAGCCCAGCAAGGAAGCCGTTAGGCTGCCGCAAGGAAAGGCGGCAGCTGATTGGACGTTCACACGCACGCTGATTGGCAAACAGTTGGACGCATTGGAGTGAGTTTGTTTGACTGAATCAAAGGAAAAATGTCATGCATTCACAAAGGTCGTTAATTATGGATCCAACTAGCTGTATATACCGATATGTTTCACTCGCCCTCTGCCTGCGTTTTCGCCTGGTCCTTTTGTTTGCAGAATATACGTTTTGTCCCTGAAGGACCGACCTTTTACAACCTCTCCACACAAATGGACTTCCGGCCACTTACTGTAAAAGCAAGTCGCCTCCAAACAGTTCCTTTGATGATGAGGCGCTGAGCCAAATGGACCCATGATGTCAACAGCTATCTTGGCCCACGGTCGCATAGGATTGTCAATGGGTTGTTTAGGGGATGACACCGGCCTTGAGTTCTTGTCTGCCCTTTGACATGAGCAGCAGTCATGAACAAGTTTTTCTATTTCGTGTGACATTTTGGGCCACCAGAAACATGCGTCAACCTTCCGTTTCGTACGAACGATACCAGGGTGGCTTTCGTGAGCACATAGCATGATCTTTTGTATCAAGCTACGAGGAGCCAAAAATTTTTCGCAACGCATTAAACATCCATCTATTAATGAAAGTTCGTGACGCAACACAGTACGGACGAAACTCGCCTGTGATCTTGTTATTTTGCGGCCAACCGTTTAGCAGAAACTCCTGAACGCGGCAGAGTGTCTCATCTTCCTGAGTCGCCTTCTGGAGTTCTTCCTTAGTCAGGGCTAAGATTGGTTCATAACTCAAGAAAGGCACTAGTAACCTCGCATTATCATCCTCATTATTTTCAGTTGTGGGGCAGTCGAGAGAGCCCATCCGCTATCTGGTTTCCGCGTTCTGGACGGAATTTAATTTGAAAATCATATGTTAGCAATCGTGCATACCAGCGATGTATCCGAAGTGGCCTGATGCCATTTGTTCCCTGAATAAGTGAACTAGTTAGCGCTGCTTGGTCTGTACGAAGAGTGAAGGGTCTTCCGAACAAAAAACAAATTCCACTTTCACAGGCCCAAACACCGGCAAGGGCTTCTTTTTCCCCGGCAGAGTAAGAAAGCTCCGCAAACAACAATTTTCTGGAAGCGTATGCAATAACTCTTTCATGCCCATTTTGAATTTGGGATAGTATAGTACCCAACCCAATGTTTGATGCATCAGTAGAGACCATCGTTGGGCACGTCTCGTCGAAAATCCCAATGCCTGGTGTGGAAGCAATGCGGCATTTGATCTCGTCAAATGCCTTTTGTTGGGGTGGACCCCAAACAAATACACTTTTCTCCTTTGTCAGTTCACGCAGTGGCTCAGCAATATTCATGAAATCCTGTAGGTAACGTAGGTTGTAAGAACACATACCTAGAATATGCTTTATTTCAGTGGAGTTCTGTGGTCAATGAGCCTCGGTGATGGCACGTGCGTTGTCAAAACTCGGCTTCACATCGTCATTTGTTATAATGTGGCCCAGGAACTCGATCTCACTAGCATTAAATTTGCACTTCTCGAGGTTTAATCGGAGGTTAAGATCGTGTAGTCGACGTAACACAGCATGCAATCGTGAATCATGTTCTTCTGGAGTCCTACCGAATACACAGATGTAGTCCATGTATACTATTTGACCAGGTAAATTAGCAAATGAGTGAACCATAAACTTTTGCCAAGCTGCTGGGACTAAACTCAAGCCCATTGGCAAGACTTTGTACTGAAAGAGTCCGTCCATAGTGAGAAATGCGGTCAGCGGTCTTGACTCCTTAATTAGCGGCATGTGAAAGAAAGCCGTTCTAAGGTCCAATTTTGAAAAATATCGGGCGCCGGCTAGTTTGACTATTAGTTCATCCGCGGTTGGAAGCACAAACTTTG
>OX104071.1:13684448-13851183 GCA_944474145.2 Dicrocoelium dendriticum | reverse complement strand
GATGATATACTGCAAAGTGATCTCGATACAATCTCCTCATGGGCATCAACAAACTGCCTTCCACTGAATACTGAAAAGTCCGAATTGCTCCGCATTGGCAAGTGCTGTCGGGACAGAACTTACAGTGTCGGTGTACGTCTACTGTGCTCGGCTGCGACGGTTAGAGATCTAGGAGTACTATCCCGATGGGACTTAAAATCGTCAGACAATACGCACAAGGTCTACTGTTCCAGCCTTCGCATGTTTTGGTCATTAAAGCGGACCTTCCACGTTTGGTCGGAGGAAATTGCTGTCAGGCTATACGTCTCCATGGTGCGCCCGCTTTTAGAGTACGGGGCACCGGCCTATTATCCAAGTACAAAAGGTGAGATGAGAAAACTGGAAAAAGTCCAGCACCTAGTCACCCGCCTGATCCCCACGCTCCGAGGCTTATCTTACCATCTGAGGTGCCACAAGTTACGTCTCCACACACTAGTATACAGGAGATTACGAATTGACCTCATTACAACGTTTAGAATCCTTCACTTGAGACATTTTCCTCACCTGAGACATATGTTCTGTATTGTGGATGCACCTATTACCCGAGGGCATTCTTACAAGCTGGAAGTTCCACGTATGGACAATGTCACTCATATTCACTGTTTCGCGCGACGTGTGATACATTTCTGGAACTGGTTGCCCAGTTCCGTTGTTCTTTCTGATTCAGTGCAATGTTTCAAACGAAGCATTGACAAACATTTTTCAGACTTGTGTTTCGATGCAGACGCCATGTTTGACCTCCTTTCGTCGCGTGGTTATGTCACGGCTACACTAGCAATCCTAAAACACCAAGACACTTAGTGCTTTCTTTGTGCTTATATATCGGTATTTTGTTTGCTTATTACTAAATGACTATTGATGTGCATTCACACAGACCCATATTCGGCCTGGGTCATTTTTGCTTTACTTATGATGGAGATCACATAGATTCCTATCTTATTCTCCTAATAAATTGACTCTGATGATTCTGATTCAGTGAAAACTCGTTTGGATGTGTTCATTGAGTTGTAGAGAGCAGGAGGGAAATCCCTTGTCAGCCCCATCGATTCCGTATCACACTGGGTTTGATGCGTGTCGTTGCGTTACGACGTTCCTCGAGGGTTCGTCGTAATTGCAGTGACAGCCGCAAGATTTCAGCATTCTCAGCGAATGTTTGTCTAGCAGCCACTTGCAACATTCCTCGGATGCAGCGTCTGCAATTGCTTCCGGTAGGCTGTTCCAGTCATTCACCACTCTAGTGGATAGGGTGTCGTCCTTGCTTATTTTGTGTCTTCTTTGCTAAAACAGTTTCCATGTGTGCCCTCGGGTGAAACATCAGTGTTTTGCCGGAAGAATTGTTATAACTCACTTCCAAGTTCCCCTCGGAGGATGCGTCTAGTGTAGATGAGATCACCCCGGCGACGGCGGAGCTCGAGGGAGAACAGGTTTAGCTGGTGGAGTCGAATGGGGTACGGGAGATCACGAAGCCCCAGAACAGCTTTCGATGCACGTCTCTGAACCTTTTCCAGCAGAGCGTATTCACATGTTGAAAGCGGATGGCTAGCTGGTAGGCCATATTCTAAGACTGGACGGACGTACGAAGTGAACAACGGTCGAAAAATCTCGGGAGTCATTCGAGCGAATGATCTTCCTAAGGCACCCACCAGTCTCCTCCCAGTGGCCACCTTCTTCAGCGTGTCCTGCGTCGTTCTAAGGTCAGAAGTCAAGATAATCATGATAACTCTCTCGTGGTTGGTATTCCTAAGGAGAGACCCACTAGTGGTATGCACCGTAGGGTTCGGTGCCACCCATTGGGAGAACATCGCATTTATCTCGGTTTACTGGCAGTTCCCACTTGATGGACCATTCGTGTAGCTGGTCTAGTGCTGATTGCTGCACTCAGAAAACGAAGCGCCCGGCTATCATTTGTGCTGAATTTAAAGCACTGGCATCCAGGTTCACAGTGGTTGCGAAGGCGTTAGTCGGGCTTGCCTCGCTCAACTCTTAAGTGGATTTGATTATGAAATACCTGAGTATTGTGAATGAAGACTCTAGCGGACTGTCCCCCTGCTGACAGTCCATCGGTTGATGGGTCGTTCATCTTACCGGACGCTCCAGTACACATTTAGCTAATTGACTCCTATGCCTCGGACGGCATTGTTGACCCTCCACAAATGGATTGCGAGTCACGGGCTTCTGGGCCAGAAAAGAATAGGCGAAAGAGGGCAAGGAAGTGCGCAAATCTTCCGCGTCCAAACCGAGAGATGAGAAGTCGCTCAATATGCAACCGCTTGAGCAGGAAACACCACCTGGTGATGAAATTCTCTCAGTTTCACCCAAGGTTGGGCAGGCAGGGGGTGAAAAACCTCAGATGTCACCATCGCGTGCTAATCAAACTGTGGTGTCTACTCCAAATGCCTCATCCTGTCTTCCGGGGGTACAGGTCGTGGAGACGGGCATAGACGTTGAGCCACGTGTTTCTTCGCCTGCTGGACGAAAGAGAAATCGGAACAGAACTGTCCGTACTCTTCAGGCAGGTACGAAAAGCGTGAAGAATGACGGGACAAACAAGCTAGAGCGTAAGACGTACGCTACAGTTGCTTCAGCGTCGTCTGATACCTTGCGCCCACTCTCATTGCCTGCGGCTAGGCCGGTTGATGTTCATCTAACTTACAATACTCGTGGGGTAAATACATCCTGTCAAGGTGATTCTTTCATGGATAACAGCGTGATATTCCACAACGCAGTGGAATCCACTGCCGCACTTCCTGCCGAACGTATCTTTTACTATCTACAGTGGTTTGAGATGTGCGTAACGAAGCTTTTTCCGCCTGGGTTTCCCGGTGTTGCTGTCAGGAAACTGACTAGATTGGGTAACGTCCCACTTAACGTCTCAAACCCTCGACCTCGCCTACTTCGTGTAGTCCCATCCACCCCGGAGGAACGCAATACGCTGTTGCAGTTTGCTTTCAATCTGGAGGGTACTAATGTTAGCGTTCAGCTAGACCTCCCATTAACGGATAGGCTGAAGCTAAAAGAGGCCATTGAGGACCTCAAACCAGGCGAGCGGCCGGTGAACAAGCTCTCCGGTTGGTAGGTTTTCGGGTGGTCAGCCGGTGGTCTGTTTCCGCCTTACCAGTGCCAGTATTGGTAGCGCAAGATCCAGGGCTGGATATTACGAGTTCCTTTTGATAGTGCTAAGCAATGTGCACAGCCTAAGGAATAAGATGTGCGAGGTAGGTCTGCTTATAGATGGGTCTCATCCCGATATAATTGCATTCACTGAAACGTGGCTGTCTCAGGACATCACGGGTGGTGAACAATGAACAATGATTTATAACGGGTAAAAAAGCATATGCTTGACAGGTCCCGTAGGGTGCTTGGAGCAATAGATAAAATGGAAGGATAATCGAACAAGTAAATCGTTTTTTAAACCTCTACAGATTTCAACGCACCACTTCATAATAATAGTTTGAAGTATGGACTGGATGTCTGCACCCAAAGTAGAGCTGTTATATTACAGCAAATGTGGGAAAAAGAAATCAAAGGAACGGATAACGCTCACTCGTGTGTTGCTTCCGTTGAGAGATGTGGTACGTTACTCCAGTATGTATACATCCATGTCGCTCATTGGGACACTTCTGAAGTACATCTGTCTGGCTACGCACTATTTAGATGTGATCGCTTCGTTGGCTGATAAGGCGGGAGCATTGCGCTTTACGTTTGCTATGGACTTGACGTTTTCCGTACCCACATGTTTCAGTCGGCAGATAAAACTGCCGAAACTCTGTCGATAGTCATTAGCACTTCCTCAGCTCAACTTACAGTTGTACTTGTGTATAGAAGCCTTGGGAGTGCGTCCAAACAGGTGCTTGACTTTATTCGCTCCCAATCCGCAAACAAGTGTTTGATACTGGGGGATTTCAATCTACCAGACGTTTGCTGGGCAGATCTTTCTTGCAACTTGGCGGAAGATACTTTCGGTGCAGACCTTCTTAAGCTTACGCTACAAGTACCGTTGCGTCAGTTCGTGGACCTCCGCACTAGGTACATGGATGCCCAACCGCCGTCTATTTCGGATCTAGTGTTTGCCAAGTCACTAGCCTTCGTACGTGACATCACTTACAGCTCTCCCTTAGGTGCTAGTTATCATGTTTGTTTATCGTTCAGGTGTACTCTGACCAGGCGTCACCAGAGCATCGCTAAGCCATTTCCAAACATATGGCGTTCTAACTATCAGGCAATGCATATCAATTCTTCTGGGTTGCGTTGCGAAATCTCGGTGGTTGATACGGTTCAGACGGCCTTGGATAAATTTAAGTCTTAACTCACAGAAGTGTCTACTCCCTACATCCCGCTTGCGAGGAGACACGAGCGCGGCCGCCGTGGATAGATACCACTGCTAAGTACTTGCTCCAGAAGCGTTCTTGGTGCTGGAGGACCTACCGTGCAGCTCCATCAACTAGCACCTATGATAGATACCGCGAGGCTAGAAATAGATGTAAACAACACTTAAATTAAACTCGGCTGTTGTACGAAAAGGAATTAGCCGATGGATCTTCGGAAAATCCGAAGTTCTTCGCTTATGTTAATAGACGCTGTGGTTCAAATTCGGCAATTCCTACTTTGATACGGGAAAAACAAGTCCTTAAACTGCTGCAAGAACTGAACCCTTACAAAGCAGCTGGATCTGATTCAATACACCCGAAGTTTCTGCATGAGTTGGCGGTGGAACTAAGTGTACCGCTGACGATAGTGCTTCAAAAGTCACTTGACAACTGTACATTACCTTCTGAATGGAATGAGGCTGTCATCTGTCCTATCTACAAGAATAACGACAGGAGTCTGTCAGTCACTTATAGGCCAATCAGTCTGACTAGCGTCGTAGTCGAACTGCTTGAAAAGATGGTGAAAGATTCGTTGGAAGGTCATCTGAATAGGTTTAATCTACTCAGTAGTGCACAACACGGATTCCGGAAGGAGTTTCCGTGTCTGATGAATTTCTTGGTTGCTCATGAAGCTTGGGCCGAGGCAATGAACAATGACCACGTAGTGAATGTGCTTTCCGTAGACTACCCGAAAGCATTTGATAAGGTACCCCACTTGAGGCTATCACAGAGCTGAGCTCCTATGGCGTGTCTGGCCGCGCCCTTCACTGCGTTCTTGCAGGGAAGAGAGCAGTGTATACTTGTGGGTCGCAGCTTATCCTTTAGGCAAGCGGACCTTAGCGGTGTCCCACAGGGCTCGGCCCTTGCAGCGATGCTGTTCTCCATCTACTTAAACGATCTCCCTGGAGAGCTTGGGGTATCACCCCTATTTGCTGATAACCTTAAGCTATGGAATGTTGTAAATATTCCTGGGGGTTCTAAGGCCATACAGCATGCCCTGGACAGACTCTGGGACTGGCTTGCTTTGTGGCTACTGCCCATTGAGCAGGCTAAGTTTTCCGTCCTTCATATAGGAGCAACTTTCCCGCCTTCGCGCTACGTACTCGATGGTTTCGAACTCCCCTTGTCTCCAACCAGGTAGACATAGGCGTCGTTCATTCCTCGTCTTTGCCTTTTGGTGACGACTGGAAGAAGACCGCAAGTAGGGTTTCAGAATGTTGTGGTTAATACGCCGTTCTTTCGGGGTCTTAACTGCCGACATATTTGGGAAGCTGTTCTCAGCTTTCGTTCGGCCCCATTTGGAATACTGCGTCTAGGCTTGGCCGCCCTGCCTTGTTCGAGACGAAATGGAGCTCGATAGGGTTTTGAGAGAGTAGGTACAAATTGCTCGTGGTGTTACGGAGTCAATCGTACCCCGAGTGTCTACTTAGCTTGGGTATGTATTCAATGCACTACCGACGGCTTCGATGAAACCTAATCCTTACTTACCGCATTTTAACAGGGAAGCTTGAACCGGACTTGAGCTGGCTATTTAGCCCGGCTAGGTTGCCTTGTCTTCGCGGTCATCCCATGCCGTCGCAACGAGACTGGACCTTAACGTGGTGCGACGGTTTGCGTACCTCATTGACTCATTGAGCTATATTGGGTGATGCCTCCGAGCATCTTGAGAGCTACTCCTACCAGGTTGGTCAGTGGTGAGAGGTCAGACAAACTCAGTCTCCTGGTCCTCCAGGTTGGGGGTTTGAAATGGGATGGCGTCCATTTCTGTAAAACTAAATGACTGCCACCACGCTGCCTTGCGGACAGGCTTTTGAGCCAAAGGCTTTGGATGAGGACCCTAATCGTTCTCCTGTCTAGGTCTGGCGCCCTGGCAGCATCCCAGCCCACATACAACCATGACATTTTCTCCAAGCATAAACTTCATCCTGTATCGGCCGTCGCGCAGATTATCAATGGTCGCCTTATCTGCTGCATACAGCAGGGCGGATAAGCGAAAACATGCTACTGCTGGCGCTTCCTTTCTTTTCCACCTTTTTCTCTTACTCCCATCCCGACCCCCATTACTAACTTTCCTTCTATAATCCCCAGCTTCATTGACAGCAACCGAAGTGTCACTGAAGTAGAACCATATGCAGCCACCATCCCACCGCACCTATCGGCAAAAGTCCCTTATAAAGCCACGCTATCCCGTTTCCATGGCGACATTCAACGTTCGCACTCTAAGACAAACAGGTCAGCAGGCTGCACTCGCACGCACCTTGGACACACTGGGTGTTGATGTGTGTTGTGTGTCCGAAACTAGGATAAATGACCCTAACGGGGTTATTGAATTGACTGCACCCGGCTTATCCTCTCGTTATTGGTTGCACACATCCGGAGACGCTGATGCGGCACTCACGGGTCAAGCTGGTGTAGGTATCATTCTAAGCTCCAAGGCTGAGTCATCGTTGGTTGATTGGATTCCGGTGAACAGTCGTTTATGTGCAGCCCGTTTGACGATATCAGCTAAGGTGAATTCGCGAAGTAGTACCAAACGCTATTTGTTTGTGATTTCCGTTTATGCTCCCACCGACTGCAGTTCTAATGCTGTCAAGGACACTTTCTATCACGAACTGAACAGGCTGCTACGCAGTGCTACTAGTTCAGATATTATAGTACTTGCAGGGGATATGAACGCACAAGTAGGGCGTCTGAGCTATTCAGAAGCTCAGTTGGGTGGTAATTGTGGGCTTAACTCCGAACGGACTGACAACGGTGAGCGTCTGCTGCAACTGTGTGGGGAGCACACAGCCCTCGGTCAAGTAAGCCTATTAAGACGCACTCCATACCGAACTCTCGCTGTCTTGTCCTAATGACACTGAGCTTCAGTGGAATAGGATCTCGGCCACCATGCACGACGCAGAAGCATCTCTTTGTGGCACTATCAGTCGTCACCGCACCAGTCACTGGATATCCGAGAGGTCCGTGAACACATTCAAAGCTAGAAGACACCTCCCGGCTGGTTCTGAACACAATGTGACCAGACGGGCTATTAGGCGTGAACTAAAGCAGAGCCTGCGTGCTGACAAGGAAGCCTGGTGGACCAGTAGGGCTCAAGAAATGGAGGAGGCAGGAGCAGTAGGCAATTATCGGATGCTTTTCCAGCTAATCCGCACCACTGGTCCCAGAAAACCAGGCGTCAGTGAGACAATCAAAGACAGCACGGGTGCGCTGATACACAATAAGCAGCTCCGTATGGCTCGTTGGGCGGAACACTTTGAAGATCAGTTCAGCTGGTCCCCTGCTCCCGGACCTCTTCCTACTAAGGTGATGCAGGACGAGCCATGGACGGTTAGTTTAGAGCCTCCGTCGGAGGCCGAGGTCCGAAACGCGATCACAGCCCTTAATCGTTTTCGTGCCGCTGGCCCGGATTCCCTCCCACCTGCACTATTTAAGGATGGAGGTGGGGTCCTCTGCAAAGCACTGACCTCCCTATTCGAACGTATCTGGAACGAAGAGAGTGTGCCGGCTAATTGGAGCGAATCGATTATAGTGGCAATATACAAGAAGGGCAGTCGCACAGACTGTTCTAACCACAGGGGTATTAGCCTAACGCCAGTTGTGACAAAATTACTGGCCTCGATTATCGTTCGTCGACTGACTGCGGAACGGGAATCTCGGATTAGGGAAGAGCAGGCTGGTTTCCGCATAGGACGTGGCTGTACAGACCATATATTCACTTTGCGGTAGGGGCTAGAGCAGCGCCACGCATACCGCAGACCGACAATAGCTGTGTTCCTCGATTTCAAGAGTGCGTTCGATTCAGTCGATCGAATTACTTGCGCGAAAAGGTGTCCCACGAAATATGTGAACATCCTTCGTGCTCTATACTCGAACACTACAGGCCGCGTCAGGGTCTATGGTGCCCTACCGGATACCTTTCCGACGACAGGTGGCGTTCATCAAGATTGTCGGATTTCCCCATTTTTGTTCAATTTCGTCGTGGATTCTATCATGGAGTGTTTCCTTGCGGAATATCACGATGTAAGCCTTGAAGTGCTACCTGGTGAAACGTTAGTTGATCTAGATTATGCGGACAATATCGTCTTGCTTTTCGACAATGTTGAGTCGGCACAATCAACCCTGAATAGGCTCTCTGTAGTGGTCCCATTATTTGATATGCACTTCGCACCTTCAAAGTGCAAAATGTTGCTACAGGACCACCAGCCACTTGATGACGTCTTGACGCTTGCTAACGAGGAACTCGAGGTGGTTGATCATTTCACTTATCTTGGCAGCTGCATCAGCAATGATGGGCGCATAAAAACTGACGTGAGCTCACGCATTGCAAAGGCCAAAGCTGACTTGAACCTGCGGCATCTTTGGCGACAGAAGGGAGTTCTTCTTCGTCTGAAAGGCCGGGTATACAAGGCCACAGTGAGGGCCGTTCTGCTGTATGGTAGTGAGACTTGGCCCCTTCGGTCTGAAGATCTGAGGCGCCTTCAAGTCTTTTATCATCGTTGTCTGCGAAGCATTGCTGGTGTCGGATGGCACCAGCGTGTCCGCAACGATGATGTGCGTAGGCGAGTACTAGGTAGTGATAATCATGCTAGCTCCCTAGAACAACAGATAGCACTGAATAAGTTGCGTTGGCTCGGGCACGTGCTAAGCATGCCTGGTCACCGCTTACCTAGGAGGGCCTTGTTTAGTCTGCCAGGTGTAGGATGGCGCAAGGCTCGAGGTGGACTGCGATTGACTTGGCAGCGGGAAATGAAGTCACTGACGACCAAACTGGGTGCCGTTGGTCCGTCTCGCCTTCCGGGTTGGAGTCCACGTGACTCGGCTTGTGCGTGGCTCGAGACTTTACAGGACATGGCTCGCAACCGACACCGGTGGCGCGTGTGCTGCCGTCTCCTAATCGAATTGCCTGTTTAAAGTGTGTTTGGTGCTGAGTTATCTGCGGGGTAATGGCTGATTATGACGCGTGGCAGTGAAAGCCGCAAGGAAGCTGTCTCGCCGATGTCGCCTTATCTTGGCACGATAGCCAGCTGTTTGTGACGGAATGTTGTCTACACAAGGTGTAGGCGCCTTGACCCTGAATGTTTGCTTAGGGCATTAAGGTTTTCAGGTAAGTCTTCCTTCTCTCCCTCTCCTTATTCCATATTTCCTCATGGTTGTATAGCGGCGAAGCGTCTGTTCAAATAGCTGATGTACTGCTGCTGCTGATGCTGCTGCTGCTGCTGCTGCTTATGATGATGATGATGATGGTGATGATGATGATGATGATGATGATGATGATGATGATGATGATGATGATGATGATGATGATGATGATGATGATGATGATGATGATGATGATGATGATGATGATGATGATGATGATGATGATGATGATGATGATGATGATGATGATGATGATGATGATGATGATGATGATGATGATGATGATGATGATGATGATGATGATGATGATGATGATGATGATGATGATGATGATGATGATGATGATGATGATGATGATGATGATGATGATGATGATGATGATGATGATGATGATGATGATGATGATGATGATGATGATGATGATGATGATGATGATGATGATGATGATGATGATGATGATGATGATGATGATGATGATGATGATGATGATGATGATGATGATGATGATGATGATGATGATGATGATGATGATGATGATGATGATGATGATGATGATGATGATGATGATGATGATGATGATGATGATGATGATGATGATGATGATGATGATGATGATGATGATGATGATGATGATGATGATGATGATGATGATGATGATGATGATGATGATGATGATGATGATGATGATGATGATGATGATGATGATGATGATGATGATGATGATGATGCTGATTTGGATGCTGCTGCTGATGATGATGATGGTCATCCCATGAGGCTACCCAATCCGCGTTCTGACCGGATTAGGGCGGAAACTCGGTTATCGCGTAGAGTTATCAAGCGCTGGAACTCGCTTCCAGAAAGTGTAGTCAGTGAACCTACGGTTAAGGGTTTCGAGCATCAGTTAGACGCTTTTGCATGGCAACACGAAACTTTTCCTTTTCTTGACCATATCCATCTTCCAACTTTTACTTCATATTCTGTCACTCTCTTCACTCTTTGATGTTATCCTTTATTTAAATGACTTTTATTCCCCTTTACCTTCCATTTTCTTTCTACTTCTTACGTCACGTGACCTTCACAGCGGGACTGCTAGTGCAGGGAAAGTGGGCAGTAATTGGTTGACCGGGGTGTGTTTCGGGTGTTTCGTTTTAGATCTATCAAGATCTAGCATCTTATCATTTCCTGGCTCAACGATCCGCTCAAGAAGGAACACTCAAGGGATTTTCCTATCGTTCCAGTCCATCTGAATCTGAATTATCCTCGTCATCGCGGAGACTTGATCTTCACCCGACGTATTCTTAGAGAAGAATTGGGGGGGAGGGAATTACAGAGATTCTTTCATCTCAACACAAAGAGTTCGACAATAAGCCACAGTTTGAAACTGTTCAAACCGATGCATCGAGTGCGATCCCAGCTCGCTTTATCCACTCGCTTGTTGTGAATAACTGGAGCCGCCTTCCGGAGTCCATCGTCGATGCCGAGACCGAGGAACGTTTCAAGCATTTGTTGGATATTCATTTTAGTTTATGGGGATCCAGCTGTTTCCAATGCAGCTTCAGTGGTTCTCTGCAGGACCTTTTTCTACAATTACCCAGGCTCTGCAACGATCTGGACGTGACGGAGCTGACAAAGGAACTTCCTTCTGCTCTCTATCATCTAATGATCCAACGAACTTACTTGTAGCTCGTGAGAGCTGGGCTGAAGCCGTAGACAATGGACATGCGGTGGACGCCAATCTGATTTTTTAACATTGGCCAATGGTGCCGACTTGTTGTAGACATTTCTCGGGTCCACCATACAGGTCTTTTGCCTCACAAACTACAAAATTGCGTACCCATGTACTGTTAGGGCGTGGTGTTCATTGACTTCGCCAAGGCTTTTAACATTATCCCCCATTCGCGACTCACTGCATTTGTGGTCTTATGGAATATCTGGTGGCGCTCTCCAGTGAGTGTCAGCTTTTCTGGATGGACGGGAACAGTGTATTCATGTGGGAAGTAGTCTTTCGTTTCGACAAACTGTCCTTAGCGGCGTTCCGCAAGGCTCTGTCCTAGATCCGCTGCCGTTCGCAGTCTACGTCAATGACTTGTCGGGGGAGCTTGCGGTACCATCGTTCTTATTTGCTGATGCCTTAAAGCTCTGGAATATTGTTGCTATCCTTGGAGGTCTTGTGGCTCTTCAACGGGCTCTGGGAATGGTCTGTCTTGTGATTGCTGCCCATAAACCGGGCTAAGTGTTCAGTGCTTCGTATCGGAGCGTCTGATTCCTCCACAAATTATGTGCTCGATGGGAGTGAACTTTCTCACGTGACTCATCAGGTTGATCTAGATGTCCTCCAATGTTTCACACTACACTGGTGTGTTTTGCGCGCGCTGATATGACTCTTCTGCATTTCAATTGTCGCTGACGAATAATACCATGGATCGACGACGCGCCACGGAAGGAACATTCACGGGGATTTATCCTACTGCTCCAGTCCCACTTGAACTTGACAACCGGAAGTAGGCAGCTAGTAAAGGGTTCCGGATGTTGTGGTTTATCCGTCGTTCTTTCGGGACCCTAACCGTCTATATGTTTGTGAAGCTCTTCTCAACGCTCGTGCGACCCCACCTAGAATATTGCGTTCAAGCCTGTCCACCATGTCTTGTCCGGGACAAAATGGCACTAGAATGGGTGTTGCGTGTCGGTACTAGGTTGGTCGAGGGCCTACGAGGACAAAGGTATCCCGAACGCTTACTTAGTTTGGGGATGCGTTCAACGCACTATCGAAGGATTAGGAAGGACCTAATCCCAACTTATCGTATTTTGACTCAGATGATTGGACCTGATTTGTCCTTGCTATTTAATTCTGCTAGGTTATGTGGTTCCCGCGGGCGTTTTATGAAGCTGGACAAACCGCGGTCCGATCGAGTTGGAGCGGAAACATGGTTATCACGTCGAGTCATTGAGCTCTGGAACTCGTTTCCAGAAAATGTTGTCATGGAAGCTACGGTTACGAGATCTGAGCGTCAACTAGATGTTCTTGGGTGGCAACACGAAACCTTTTCTTTTTCCCGACTAATTCCCATCTTCATATTTCGATTCTATCTTCTGTACTTTCCCTCACAATTGGTATTATCCTCTTCTTTTAACTGATTTCCCTTACTCTTTCCCTTCGATTTTCTCTTACTTCACGTAACTGGCATAGCAGGGACAGCTAATGCAAGGAACGTGGGGATTAAATTGGTAGACCAGAGTTTTTTCGGGTGTTTTCGTTTTAGATCCATCAAGAATTTGGAGCACCCCTATCAGCTCCTGGATCAACGACTCACTCAAGAAGGAACACTTGCGGGATACATCCTATCGTTCCAGTCCCACCTGAACTTGAATTTGAAAGTGCTGATCTGCACTTCCACCGTGCAAACTGGCTGTGCAATCCCTCGCAGTCTAACTTCTCGTGTGACATTGAAATGCAGGATGTTCCCATAACCGCATCAAAGGTCCTTGAGGCTCTAGTTGGCTTAAAGTCCTATAGATCAGCAGGCCGTGACAATGTTCTTCTAGCGGACCGTCGAATTCACCACCAGCGATCAATGGAATTCTGACAGTGTTGGTATGGTACAGTAGCCATGCGGCAATGGACGATGCAATAGCCGATGTACGGGCGGTTTTTCTGTTAAATTATAAGGGACGTAGTAAGCGCTAGCATAACGTAGTGGTTGTGTACATGATTACCGGCCCGGGTTCGAATCCTGAGTGCGCCGACTGTTGTGTTCGCTCCGACGGTACATAGACGACTTGGTAGGCTACAGAGAAGATTACGATGGTCCCTGCGCAAAGAACACAAAATTTAAAACATTTAAATTCTTCTACGCTTGAATCTCCTAAGGAAGGCATCTTCGCATTCCCAAATTATTCTTCATGTTGTTTTAGGTTAGGATTGAAATCATGTGTACATATCACTGCCTATATCCATGTGCTATCTCTTACTCACTACAAAAGTTGCTCCCAATACACTTATACCACTCCTTTCCTTTCCAATTTACCCTGCTTTACAGACAATTAGTGCACCTGAACTGTACCCAAACACATGCATTTAGGACCACTCATAACGTTTGCTCTCACGTCTTTCATTATACAAACACCTAGGACTTGGTTTTCTATGACTAATTACACACACGGCCACTTATTTTACCACTTGTTAAACGTTATACAATCAATTTTGCATTTTTCAACAATTCATGAAACAACCATTTAACACAGCATTCTTTTGCTCTATACAGTTCCTTTAGGAATACTATTAACATTTCAATATAAACATAGCCTAACTAGGCATGTATCAAGAGAACACAGTAGTCAGCTGTCCACATGAACTTAGTTGTTAACAACTTATGTTTAACCAAAGTCATCATCATCAGTGCACGTTACCTGAGTGTGAGAAACACCTCAGCTAAGACTAAAAATTGCACTACAAAAAGTATAATGTTCAGTATCATATTATGCGTTTTGCATGAGATCGGGATTGGAAGGGAAACCTAAAGGCAGGGCAATAGACAAAGAAACTCACAACACAAACGCCATTGGGGCCGGCTCCAAGCCATATCAGCGTGTCCAACCAAACGCGTACATTGTCCTTAGGACCCCAGCCAGGCGATCGGGATGCATCAACCGACGCCAACTTCCAAGTGAGGGTTTTCATCTCTCTCGACCAAGTCATCGCTTGGTCTCCCCTCCTCTTCCAACCGCACCTCCGGCGCGCAAACAATGCACGTCGCGGGACTCGGTGTGCTTACATGCGCAACACGTGGCACAACCATCGGAGCCTGGTGCTTGATATAATGGTGCTGAGCGGTTCACTCGCTCTTCCTGCACCAAATACTTGACGTCGAACACGCTCATTGCTCACGCGGTACTCCCACCATACATGAGCTAAGCTGCGAAGGCAGCGATGATCGAATATGACGAGCCTCTTTATCTCTGTCGACCTGATGGGCCAGGTTTCACAACCATATATAAGAGTTGAACGGACGGCTGCGTTATAAACTCTGCCCTTGAGGGCGAGAGTAATGTCGCGTCTGCGCCACAGGTGGCGGAGATTGGCAAAAGCACCTCGGGCTTTTGCTATACGATTTGTAACCTCATCTTCGATCCCACGAGCGCTACTATAGATGCCCAGGTACTTGAATTGCTGAACAACTTCTAGCAGATCACCACAAAGCCTTAGCGCAGGAGTGGGTCCCTGCCAATCTTGGTAAAGCACCTTGCATTTCGATGGAGCAAAGCATAGCCGAAAACGATAGACAGCCAGTGCTACTCGGTCCAGTGCTGCTTGGCATGTTTGGGAGCAGTCACAGATTAGGGCAATATCGTCCGCTCACCAGCAAGTAACTCCACAACTTCTAGGTCGTGTCCAGCGAACGCTGTTTCCATGACTTCATCAATAGCGAAGTCGAAGAGGAAAGGTGACAGCGGACAACCTTGTCTCAAACCGCTGGTGATAATAAAGGCTGGCGACAGTTTGCCATAAACCCACACTCTTCCCGAACTATGCGCTTACAGCGCCTTGGTAATGTTTACATATTTAGCTGGCACACCTTTCCCCAGCAGACAGTCCCAAAGGGCACATCGATTGACTGAGTCGAGGGCACCTTTTATGTCAAGAAACACGACAACGATGGGTCGCCAATAAACATGGTGGTGCTCCAACAATTGACGCAAGGTGAAGTTGTGGTCGATGTAGCCCCGACCTCGACGAAACCCAGCTTCCTCTTCACGAATCTGGCTTTCACGAGTGCCAGTCAGTCTGTGGAGAATGACAGACGCAAGCAATTTAGAGGTAATTGAGATCAGACTCGTCCCTCTCTGATTGCCGCATTCCAAACGGGATTTTCCCGTGAAAATTGGGACAATGATCGAGCGGCTCTAGTCTGTCAGGACAGTCTCCTCCTCCCAAAGTTTCACTAGCAACTCGTGTAGATCATCCGCTAGAGCAAGTTCCCCGAATTTGAAGTGGGCTGTGGAAATTCTATCTGCCCCTGCGACCTTATGTAATTTCAACAGCCTGATTCCATGTTCGACTTCTGCGCGTGATGGCGGATCCAAGGAGACAGCCTCGGGAGAAGCGCGCTCAATGCTCAAAAAAAGTGATAACAGCTTGGTTTAATTGCCTTGCAGAATTTTCAGTCCAACGCTCCAAGCGTTTTGACAGGCTGTGGATCGGTTGCCTACTCTCCTCGCGTATGGTCTCACTAACAACTGGTCTCCTGCTGCCTGTTTCCCGTATTAGACGGAATAACTTACGATGAATGCTAACGGTAGCGACTGCTTCCATGTCAGAGGCACGATGAGACCACCAGGCTTCGCGGTCTTTCTTCAGGCTAGCACACAGTTTTACCCTGACACTTTTTGAGCCTCATTGTATTCGCTTCTAGCCGGAATATCTCGGCGAGCATCCATAAGTTCCAGAGACTGTGTAAAGATCCAATGTGCAGTTTGGCAATTTGATTTGCCACATGAAGACATGCCTGTTGATAGGAACGTTTGACGTATATGCGATCAGTGATCTTAGACGGTGTTCAGTGAGCGCTTACTCAGCCCGGATGTCAGCGCAGTTTGATACACATTCAGAACACGTGATTTCGCCAGCTGGCTGGTCAATCCGTTCACATCGACGTTGCGGACGTCCACCGAAACGCATCCGGAAGTCAGCGTAGACAAGTGCGTGGTCAGAGTCCACGCTCGTGCTCTAAGTCGAGCGACAGTTTTGGACACAACCTCTCCAGCTGTAACTGATAGCGATATGAGCGATTTGCGTCCATGGCTGCTTCGAAGCTGATGGGCGCCAAGTCACACTTCTGCGGGTGCTGTGTCGAAAGTTTGTGCTCAAGAGAAAGAGACCAGCATCTTCACACAGTTGTAGCAATCGCTCACCGTTATCATTACGGGAGCCTACACTATGTTGGCCACCCAGATGGAGCTCATCAGAGGACAATTTTCCGACTTGGGTGTTTAGATCGCCAGTCAACACCACAGTATCCGTGCTTCTTCTGTAACGGAGGACCTCGTGAAGTTGCTGATGGGAATCATCTTTACCGAATCAGTGCTACAGTTTGTGGAGGCGTAGGCCGCAATGGCAAACAGGCACCGTTTGTCCTCGCGCGACTTCGTAGCACGGAACGAACCAGCTAATCTAACGGCGCACATCCTACTGTTGACTGGGATCCAATCGATCAGGACAGCTTCAGCTGAAGGACTCAAAACACTACCGACCCCAGCTTGACCGGCATTTAAAGCTGCGTCATCGCTAGACAGGCGCAGTGTTAATGTGCCGCTAGTGTCGTATGTGGCTGATCGCAGGGTAAGTACGGGGCTCGAATCTTGCAGGTGGATTTCTGATAGACAGCAAATATCCATCGATAGGATCTCTACTGTGCGGGCAAGTCATCATCATCAACAGCAGTACATCAGCCATTTGAACTGATGCTTCGCTGCCATACAACCATGAGTAACTATGAAATAAAGAATAATAAGATGGAGAGAAGGGGGACTTATCTGAAAACCTTAATGCCCTAAGCAAACATTCAGGGTCAAGGCGCCTACACCTTGTGTAGACAACATTCCGTCACAAACAGCTGGCTATCGTGCAAAGATAAGGCGGCATCGGCGAGACAGCTTCCTTGCGGCTTTCACTGCCACGCGTCATAATCAGCCATTACCCCGCAGATAACTCAGCACCAAACACACTTTAAACAGGCAATCGGATTAGGAGACGGCAGCAGACGCGCCACTGGTGTCGGTTGCTAGCCATGTCCTGTAAAGTCTCGAGCCAAGCACAAGGTGAGTCACGTGGACTCCAACCCGGAAGGCGAGACGGACCAACGGCACCCAGTTTGGTCGTCAGTGACTTCATTTCCCGCTGCCAAGTCAACTTCTGTCCACCTCGAGCCTTGCGCCATCCTACACCTGGTAGACTAAACAAGGCCCTCCTAGGTAAGCGGTGACCAGGCATGCGTAGCACGTGCCCGAGCCAACGTAACTTATTCAGTGCTATCTGTTGTTCTAGGGAGCTAGCATGATTATCACTACCTAGTACTCGCCTACGCACATCATCGTTGCGGACACGCTGGTGCCATCCGACACCAGCAATGCTTCGCAAACAACGATGATCAAAGACTTGAAGGCGCCTCAGATCTTCAGACCGAAGGGGCCAAGTCCCACTACCATAGAGCAGAACGGCCCTCACTGTGGCCTTGTATACACGGCCTTTCAGACGGAGGGAAACTCCCTTCTTTCGCCAAAGATGACGCAGGTTCTAGAAGGCAGCTCTGGCCTTTGCAATGCGTGAGCTCACGTCAGTTTTTATGCGCCCATCATTGCTGATGCAGCTGCCAAGATAAGTGAAATGATCAACCACCTCGAGTTCCTCGTTAGCAAGCGTCAAGACGTCATCAAGTGGCTGGTGGTCCTGTAGCAACATTTTGCACTTTGAAGGTGCGAAGTGCATATCAAATAATGGGACCACTACAGAGAGCCTATTCAGGGTTGATTGTGCCGCCTCAACATTGTCGAAAAGCAAGACGATATTGTCCGCATAATCTAGATCAACTAACGTTTCACCAGGTAGCACTTCAAGGCTTACATCGTGATATTCCGCAAGGAAACACTCCATGATAGAATCCACGACGAAATTGAACAAAAATGGGGAAATCGGGCAACCCTGTCGAACGCCACTTGTAGTCGAAAAGCTATCCGATAGGGCACCATAGACCCTGACGCGGCCTGTAGTGTTCGAGTATAGAGCACGAAGGATGTTCACATATTTCGTGGGAACACCTTTCCGCGCAAGTATTTCGAACAGAATCGATCGATCGACTGAATCGAACGCACTCTTGAAATCGAGGAACACAGCTATTGTCGGTCTGCGGTATGCGTGGCGCTGCTCTAGCACCTGCCGCAAAGTAAATATATGGTCTATACAGCCACGTCCTGGGCGAAAACCGGCCTGCTCTTCTCTAATCCCAGATTCCCGTTCTGCAGTGGGGCGTCGAACGATAATCGAGGCCAGTAATTTTGTCACAACTGGCGTTAGGCTAATACCCCTGTGGTTAGAACAGTCTGTGCGACTGCCCTTCTTGTATATTGCCACTATAATCGATTCGCTGCAATTAGCCGGGACACTACGTTCCAGATACGTTCGAATAGGGAGGTCAGTGCTTTGCAGAGGACCTCACCACCATCCTTAAATAGTGCAGGTGGTAGGGAATCCGGGCCAGCGGCACGAAAACGATTAAGGGCTGTGATCGCGTTTCGGACCTCGGCCTCTGACGGAGGCTCTAAACTAACCGTCCATGGCTCGTCCTGCATCACCTTAGTAGGAAGAGGTCCGGGAGCAGGGGGCCAGCTGAACTGATGTTCAAAGTGCTCAGCCCAGCGAGCCATACGGAGCTGCTTATTGTGTATCAGCGCACCCGCGCTGTCCCTGATTGTCTCACTGACGCCTGGTTTTCTCGGACCAGTGGTGCGGATTAGCTGGAAGAGCTTCCGGTAATTGCCTACTGCTCCTGCCTCCTCCATTTCTTGAGCCCTACTGGTCCACCAGGCTTCCTTGTCAGCACGTAGGCTCTGCTTTAGTTCACGCCTAATAGCCCGTCTGGTCACATTGTGTTCAGAACCAGCCGGGAGGTGCCTTCTAGCTTCCAAATGGTTCACGGACCTCTCGGATATCCAGTGACTGGTGCGCTGACGACTGATAGTGCCACAAGCAGATGCTCCTGCGTCGTGCATAGTGGCCGAGATCTTATTCCACTGAAGTTCAGTATCATTAGGGCAAAACAGCGAGAGTTCGCTATGCAGTGCTTCTTGATAGGCTTGCCTGACAGAGGGCTGGGACAATTTCTCCGTTGCCAATCGGGGGAGACGCTTTGTGCGCCTTCCGGTAAAGTTCATGGAGAAACGACAGCGCACCAAGGCATGGTCAGAGTCGACACAGGTACTCCAGTACGAGCGGCAATCCAGAATGGAACCGCGCCACCTGTAACTTATGGCTATGTGGTCAATTTGGGTCCATCGCTGGCCAGCTACAGGTGGACGCCAAGTGGCACTTCGGCGCCCACTGTGTCTAAAAGCAGTGCTAGTAAGAAACAACTGGTGCTCCGCACACAGTTGCAGCAGACGTTCGCCGTTTTCAGTCCGTTCGGAGTTAAGTCCATACTTACCACCCAGCTGAGCTTCTGAAGAGCTCATACGCCCTACTTGTGCGTTCATATCCCCTGCAAGTACTATAATATCTGAACTAGTAGCACTGCGTAGCAGCGTGTTCAGTTCGTGATAGAAAGTGTCCTTGACAGCATTAGAACTGCAGTCGGTGGGAGCATAAGCAGAAATCACAAACAAACAACGTTTTTTTTACTTCGCGAATTCACCTTAGCTGATGTCGTCAAACGGACTGCACATAAACGACTGTTCACCGGAATCCAATCAACCAACAATAACTCCTCCTTGGAGCTGAAAATGAAACCTACACCAGCTTGACCGGTGAGTGCCGCATCGGCGTCTCCGGATGCGTGCAACCAATAACGAGAGGATAAGCCGGGTGCAGTCAATTCAATAACCCCGTTAGGGTCATTTATCCTAGTTTCGGACACACAACACACATCAACACCCAGTGTGTCCAAGGTGCGTGCGAGTGCAGCCTGCTGACCTGTTTGTCTTAGAGTGCGAACGTTGAATGTCGCCATGGAAACGGGACAGCGTGGTCTTAGAAGGGACTTTTGCCGATAGGCGTCCGATAGGTGCTGTGGGATGATGGCTGCAGATGGTTCTACTCCAGTAGCACTTCGGTTGCTGTCAATTAAGCTGGGAATTATAGAAGGAAGGTTAGTAATGGGGGTCGGGATGGGAGTAAGAGAAAAAGGTGGAAAAGAAAGAAGGGAGGCACCAGCAATAGCGTGCTTTCGCTTATCCGCCCTGCTGTATGCAGCAGATAAGGCGACCATTGATAATCTGCGCGACGGCCGATACAGGATGAAGTTTATGCTTGGAGAAAATGTCATGGTTGTATGTGGGCTGGGATGCTGCCAGGGCGCCAGACCTAGACAGGAGAACGATTAGGGTCCTCATCCAAAGCCTTTGGCTCAAAAGCCTGTCCGCAAGGCAGCGTGGTGGCAGTCATTTAGTTTTACAGAAATGGACGCCATCCCATTTCAAACCCCCAACCTGGAGGACCAGGAGACTGAGTTTGTCTGACCTCTCACCATTGACCATCCTGGTAGGAGTAGCTCTCAAGATGCTCGGAGGCATCACCCGGTATAGCTCAATGGGTCAATGAGGTACGCAAACCGTCGCACCACGTTAAGGTCCAGTCTCGTTGCGACGGATGCGGGCAAGTGCTGTCTGTTGACTAATCTGTAACAAAGTGTGCACGTTGAGGCATACCAGTCTTAACGAGACTCGCGGATTCCAAAGGGAAACGGATGAACTGACTTTATCCGCTTGGTTGAACATAGACTTTTCGACTGGATTGGAGCGACGTCCTGCGACTGTGTGTGAGTTGAACCCAGAAAACAAGTGACTTTAAGCAAATTGGGTGAGGGCTAAGGATTGGGGTTTGAAAATGGGGGGACAAACGTAAAATTGGGATAAGAAGACTGGAAGGCCTGAGCAGTACCATCTAAACCCCTATCCACCCTGCTCGATGCAGCAGATAGGGCGCTGTTGATTATCCTCTGCGACGTCCAGAGCATCAAGAACTTGTTAGAAGAAAAATTCCTTGTGTTGCGTGAGCAGAATCTTGTCAGGTGGCCCAGCCCTAGACAGGAGAACGATTAGGGTTCTCATTCAAAACTGGGTTTTGGCACTGGACTACAGAGAGCCCGTTCTATGGAGTAAGGAGCCACACTCTAATCCCTAACCTGGAGGGCAAGGAGATTGAGTTTGTCTGGCATGTAACCATTGACCAATCTGGTATGATTGGCTTTGAAGGTGCAAAAAACCACCACCCAGCATAGCTCAATGAATCACTGAGACATACAAACCATCGCACCAAGTTAACGTCCAGTCTCGTCCTCGATGGGTTGGAACGGAAGAGCATGGCTTCATTAGAAAGTCATGTCTTACGAATCTGTTGTGTTTCTTGGGCTTCTTTCCCGAAGACTATACATCAACGGATTAAAGCGGAGACTTCAATTGCCGACCTGCATGGATCATGGCATCTAAGTGCTTGGATTGCGATAAAGGCCTTACTTCCAGAACAAAGGCCGTGCAAAGCTCTTTTTATGACTGGTGGAGGCCGCTTGCTGCGATATCGCTTTGAATCTTTACGATTGGCTCCAGCGAACCACCTCCTCGGTTATCACTTACCATTGTGACCCGTGTCGAAGTGTACTGAGTGATAGGCGTATTTTGGATGGCTTGTCTGTGTTCAGCCCACGGTCCACTCCTAGTCATAATGACGAACGCTCCGCAGTGAATTCTCCGGGGTCTTACTTGCCAATACCCGCCTCTGACTCTGCCACTCCTTTTGACAGTCGAAGTCATGTTCCATCTTCGTCGTTATCAGAGCCTCGGACTTCTGCGGATAGTAGCAATGTACTTAAGACTAAGACCTATGCGGCAGTGGTGAGTGAAAGCGTAGCACCAACACCAGTTGGCAGGTCTGCGACTCTGCGAGAAAGAAAAAGGAAGAGCGTTTTTATACCGAAAATCAAGTCATCTTCCGATCTAAAGCTAATCCTTGACAGAGTAAGTCTACTGGAAAAAGCCCTCAAGGACAGTTTGCTCCACCCAAATTTCCAGCCTTATCTGAGCATTAAACCTCATTCTCGTGATCGTTGCTTGATTATTATGAATGCCCCTAAGTCCGACAAGGACTTCCCGGTTGAAAGGGTGCAGCATGACGAAGTTCCTTAGACGTATGGTCTATCCTTTTGGATGAAAAAAACACCGGGAATAAATATCGTCTCTGCAATTCGTCTCGATAGGAAGCCTGACGACGCTTCTAAGAGCCCCTCCCTTCAAGATCGTTTGCCAAAACGAAGATGAATGTCGCCATGTTCTGAGACTGACCCCGCGTCTTGAGGTTGGAAAATTCTATGATCTACGAGACCTCTCCCCTGAGGACTGGCTCCGAATGAGATCTGCTGTTGATGAGCTCATCATCACCATCACCAACAGCAGTACATCAGCCATTTGAACTGATGCTTCGCTGCCATACAACCATGAAGACCTAGGAAATAAAGAATAAGAAGAGGGAGAGAAGGAAGACTTACCTGAAAACCTTAATGCCCTAAGCAAACATTCAGTGTCAAAGCGCCTACACCTTGTGTAGACAACATTCCGTCACAAACAGCTGGCTATCGTGCAAAGATAAGGCGGCATCGGCGAGACAGCTTCCTTGCGGCTTTCACTGCCACGCGTCATAATCAGCCATTACCCCGCAGATAACTCAGCACCAAACACACTTTAAACAGGCAATCGGATTAGGAGACGGCAGCAGACGCGCCACTGGTGTCGGTTGCGAGCCACGTCCTGTAAAGTCTCGAGCCAAGCACAAGGTGAGTCACGTGGACTCCAACCCGGAAGGCGAGACGGACCAACGGCACCCAATTTGGTCGTCAGTGCCTTCATTTCCCGCTGCCAAGTCAACTTCTGTCCACCTCGAGCCTTGCGCCATCCGACACCGAACAAATGGTGAAAGTAACATCCACATTGTGGACTTTTGGGTGGTTTTAAATGCACCAAGAATTCATTGGAGGCCACTCTGTTGTTCCCGGGCGATTAGATTGAAGAATGGATTGAGTAATATATGCTAATGTACATAGCCTTCGTAACAAACTTGATGAGATTCAGCTTCTTGCTCTTGATGGTCGCCCGGGCCTGATTACTGAGAATAGGGAGCGATAAGATAAAAATCTGTTGCTCCATCATAGGTGGATCGGGCACGCGCGGAATCACGCCGCTGATTTCTGCGTGGTGGCAACATATTGCGGCCGCACTATATCTTATCCGGGTGCGATACGCTCCCTAGACCTGTAGTCCGCCAAGTGGGCATCGAGGAACCTCTTAAATTCCAACACCGCTTTCGCGTTGACTAGCGTCTCCGGCAACTTGTTCCAATATTTCACTACTCCACGCTCGAAGCACAGAGGTTGAGCGATGCGCCTTAAATCTGGTACCACTATTATGTTCCGGTGTCCACGTGTGCTGCTTGATGCACGAACGTGCAGTAGCGGCCTCCACTAGGGAAGTGGCCCAGGTGCAATATGCGGTGGGTCTTTATGAAATCAACTCGAATACGACGATATGACAGGGTATACAGCCCCAGTCTCTTACATCGGTCCTCGTACGACATACGCCGTAAACTAGAGGTGAGCCAGGTAGCTACATGCTGGATCCGTTCCAGTCTCTGCACCCCACCTATTATGATCGAACAATAGGCGGGTGAGTCCTACTCAAGCACCGGTCTTATCATGGAAGAGAAAAGACGTGGTAATCTCTTAAGACCAAACGCGAAAGCTGCGTTAAGTGTCCAAAGCAGACGTAGTCCTTTTACGCACAGTCTTCGTGTTGTCGACAGATTTCAAATCACAGGCTGAGAGTATGCCTAGATCCTTTACGCAACTGGTGGAATGCAGCGGGTTGCCAGCCAGGGTGTACTCACGCCTATTACCACCTCTCCCCAGGCTCATAAACGGGGACTTGGTCGGATTGACCGGTAGGTCAACTTCTGAAGGCCATCGGGATAGGCGGTCGAGGTCCTGCTGAAGGACGTAACAGTCATCAGGAGAATCAATAACCTTCCAAATCTTCAAGTCGTCTGAAACAAGGCGACCGAAGAAGCAGATGTACTTCGTCTATGTGGATCAGGAATAAAATTGGCCATAGTACTGTGCCTCGTAGTACACCGCTAGTGGAGAGATACCATCCGTTAGGTGATTATCCACCTGGACCCGCCATCTCCCAATCAGGAAGTCACTGATCCACTGGTGCAGTGCGTCACCAGCACTACACATCCTTAGGTTATGGAACAGGACCTCATGATTCACTTTCTCGAACGCTTTACTGAAGTCAATGTACGTAACATCCACTGGTTTCCCCCGGTTCAACGCTTGCAACCATTCCTGCCGCGTCAACGGCAGGTTGGACTGGACCTTAACGTGGTGCGACGGTTTGCGTACCTCATTGACCCATTGAGCTATACCGGGTGATGCCTCCGCGCATCTTGAGAGCTACTCCTACCAGGTTGGTCAGTGGTGAGAGGTCAAACAAACTCAGTCTCCTGGTCCTCCAGGTTGGGGGTTTGAAATGGGATGGCGTCCATTTCCGTAAAACTAAATGACTGCCACCTCCCAGCTGCCTTGCGGACAGGCTTTCGAGCCAAAGGCTTTGGATGAGGACCCTAATCGTCCTGCTGTCTAGATCTGGGCGCCCTGGCAGCATCCCAGCCCACATACAACCATGACATTTTCTCCAAGCATAAACTTCATCCTGTATCGGCCGTCGCGCAGATTATCAAGAGTCGCCTTATCTGCTGCATACAGCAGGGCGGATAAGCGAAAACATGCTACTGCTGGCGCTTCCTTTCCATTCCACCTTTTTCTCTTACTCCCATCCCGACCCCCATTACTAACCTTCCTTTTATAATTCCCAGCTTAATTGACAGCAACCGAAATGCCACTGAAGTAGAACCATATGCAGCCACCATCTCACCGCACCTATGGGACGCCTATCGGCAAAAGTCCCTTCTAAGACCACGCTGTCCCGTTTCCATGGCGACATTCAACGTCCGCACTCTAAGACAAACTGGTCAACAGACTGCACTCGCACGCACCTTGGACACACTGGGTGTTGATGTGTGTTGTGTGTCCGAAACTAGGATAAATGACCCTAACGGGGTTATTGAATTGACTGCACCCGGCTTATCCTCTCGTTATTGGTTGCACGCATCCGGAGACGCCGATGCGGCACTCACGGGTCAAGCTGGTGTAGGTATCATTCTAAGCTCCAAGGCTGAATCATCGTTGGTTGATTGGATTCCGGTAAACAGCCGTTTATGTGCTTGTTTGTGTGTTTGTGATTTCCGTTTATGCTCCCACCGACTGCAGTTCTAATGCTGTCAAGGACACTTTCTATCACGAACTGAACACGCTGCTACGCAGTGCTACTAGTTCAGATATTATAGTACTTGCAGGGGATATGAACGCACAAGTAGGGCGTATGAGCTCTTCAGAAGCTCAGCTGGGTGGTAAGTATGGGCTTAACTCCGAACGGACTGACAACGGCGAACGTCTGCTGCAACTGTGTGCGGAGCACCAGTTGTTTCTTACTAGCACTGCTTTTAGACACAGTGGGCGCCGAAGTGCCACTTGGCGTCCACCTGTAGCTGGCCAGCGATGGACCCAAATTGACCACATAGCCATAAGTTACAGGTGGCGCGGTTCCATTCTGGATTGCCGCTCGTACTGGAGTACCTGTGTCGACTCTGACCATGCCTTGGTGCGCTGTCGTTTCTCCATGAACTTTACCGGAAGGCGCACAAAGCGTCTCCCCCGATTGGCAACGGAGAAATTGTCCCAGCCCTCTGTCAGGCAAGCCTATCAAGAAGCACTGCATAGCGAACTCTCGCTGTTTTGCCCTAATGATACTGAACTTCAGTGGAATAAGATCTCGGCCACCATGCACGACGCAGGAGCATCTGCTTGTGGCACTATCAGTCGTCAGCGCACCAGTCACTGGATATCCGAGAGGTCCGTGAACCTTTTGGAAGCTAGAAGGCACCTCCCGGCTGGTTCTGAACACAATGTGACCAGACGGGCTATTAGGCGTGAACTAAAGCGGAGCCTACGTGCTGAAAAGGAAGCCTGGTGGACCAGTAGGGCTCAAGAAATGGAGGAGGCAGAAGCAGTAGGCAATTACCGGAAGCTCTTCCAGCTAGTCCGCACCACTGGTCCCAGAAAACCAGGCGTCAGTGAGACAATCAAAGACAGCACGGGTGCGCTGATACACAATAAGGAGGGCCGTATGGCTCGTTGGGCGGAACACTTTGAAGATCAGTTCAGCTGGTCCCCTGCTCCAGAACCTCTTCTTGCTCAAGTGATGCAGGACGAGCCATGGACGGTTAGTTTAGAGCCTTCGTCGGAGGCCGAGGCCTGAAACGCGATCACAGCCCTTAATCGTTTTCGTGCCTCTGGCCCGGATTCCCTCCCACCTGCACTATTTAAAGATGGAGGTGGGGTCCTCTGCAAAGCACTGACCTCCCTATTCGAACGTATCTGAAACAAAGTGTGCCGGCTAATTGGAGCGGATCGATTATAATGACAATATACAAGAAGGGCAGTCGCACAGACTGTTCTAACCACAGGGGTATTAGCCTAACGCCAGTTGTGACAAAATTACTGGCCTCGATTATCGTTCGTCGACTCACTGCAGAACGGGCATCCCGGATTACGGAAGAGCAGGCCGGTTTTCGCCCAGGACGTGGCTGTATAGACCATATATTTACTTTGCGGCAGGTGCTAGAGCAGCGCCACGCATACCGCAGACCGACAATAGCTGTGTTCCTCGATTTCAAGAGTGCGTTCGATTCAGTCGATCGATCGATTCTGTTCGAATTACTTGCGCGGAAAGGTGTTCCCACGAAATATGTGAACATCCTTCGTGCTCTATACTCGAACACTACAGGCCGCGTCAGGGTCTATGGTGCCCTATCGAATAGCTTTTCGACTACAAGTGGCGTTCGACAGGGTTGCCCGATTTCCCCATTTTTGTTCAATTTCGTCGTGGATTCTATCATGGAGTGTTTTCTTGCAGAATCTCACGATGTAGGCGTTGAAGTGCTACCTGGTGAAAGGTTAGTTGATCTAGATTATGCGGACGATATCGTCTTGCTTTTCGACAATGTTGAGGCGGCACAATCAACCCTGAATAGCCTATCCAGAGTGGTCCCATTATTTGGTATGCACTTCGCACCTTCAAAGTGCAAAGTGTTGCTGCAGGACCACCAGCCACTTGATGACGTCTTGACGCTTGCTAACGAGGAACTCGAGGTGGTTGATCATTTCACTTATCTTGGCAGCTGCATCAGCAATGATGGGCGCATAAAAACTGACGTGAGCTCACGCATTGCAAAGGCCAAAGCTGACTTGAACCTGCGGCATCTTTGGCGACAGAAGGGAGTTCTCCTTCGTCTGAAAGGCCGGGTATACAAGGCCACAGTGAGGGCCGTTCTGCTCTATGGTAGTGGGACTTGGCCCCTTCGGTCTGAAGATCTGAGGCGCCTTCAAGTCTTTGATCATCGTTGTTTGCGAAGCATTGCTGGTGTCGGATGGCACCAGCATGTCCGCAACGATGATATGCGTAGGCGAGTACTAGGTAGTGATAATCATGCTAGCTCCCTAGAACAACAGATAGCACTGAATAAGTTGCGTTGGCTCGGGCACGTGCTAAGCATGCCTGGTCACTGCTTACCTAGGAGGGCCTTGTTCAGTCTGCCAGGTGTAGGATGGCGCAAGGCTCGAGGTAGACAGAAGTTGACTTGGCAGCGGGAAATGAAGTCACTGACGACCAAACTGGGTGCCGTTGGTCCGTCTCGCCTTCCGGGCTGGAGTCCACGTGACTCGGCTTGTGCTTGGCTCGAGACTTTACAGGACGTGGCTCGCAACCGACACCAGTGGCGCGTGTGCTGCCGTCTCCTAATCGGATTGCCTGTTTAAAGTGTGTTTGGTGCTGAGTTATTTGCGGGGTAATGGCTGATTATGACGCGGGGCAGTGAAAGCCGCAAGGAAGCTGTCTCGCCGATGCCGCCTTATCTTTGCACGATAGCCAGCTGTTTGTGGTGGTATGTTGTCTACACAAGGTGTAGGCGCCTTGGCTCTGAATGTTTGCTTAGGGCATTAAGGTTTTCAGGTAAGTCCCTCCTTCTCTCCCTCTTCTTATTCTTTATTTCATAGTTCCTCATGGTTGTATGGCGGCGAAGCATCAGTCCAAACGGCTGATGTACTGCTGTTGTATGATGATGTGATGATGATGATGATGATGAACGGCAGGTTGGTGCTGTACGAGCGGCCCTTCATAAAGCCGTGCTGTGACGGTGTTTGGAAATCTTTCGACTCCAGCAGCTGGAGGAGATCATTTTTCACAATCTTCTCGAGCACCTTCGCCAAACTAGAGGTGAGTCGAATCGGCCGGTAATTGTCCACATTGCGTAGATCACCGTTTTCGTGTAACTTTATACTTATGATGTGAATCGTGGCAACGGTATCCACCGCATTTAGGTGCTCGCATCATAGTTGGTCGACCAAACTGAAGTGGTTTTTCAGAGCTTCAGCCATCTGTGCAGGTAGTATCTGGGAATCGGATGGCTTATCAATGCGTTTTTAAGACTTCAAACGACTGCCCATGTTTGACTTGCGATGCCTGCGAACTACTACCCATATGTGATAGGAGGACGGGGGCCCTGCTACCGAAGCTCCTCACTCCATGTTGGGCCTCGGATTCTCCGATGGATTTGGCAGCTTTTGCCCATGCCCACTTGCCGTGTTTTGTTTAACCGTACTGCGTTTGGTTGGACGAAACCCTGAAGTGTTTAGTCAATGATTTGCCAAGGAGTCAGCAGTACTCCGACACCCCTTGCCGACGCTTGGCTGCTACCCGATCGCTTTGGTGGCGCATGATCCAAGTATACACCGAGTTCACCCGCGCCTACGCGAATTCGATCCGGTGGCATCCGGACTGCAAAGCAAACGCTTAGTCCTTTTGGACACCAGTCAACATGGAGAATCTCATCGAAAGGCTGGGTCGAGTTGCAGTTTATCATCTTCAAAGATAGAAGATCCAGAACTGGCCACATCATTAGTTTAATAGCACATCGGCCATGGTCCGGTCGTAACGTCCATGGTATCCTTTCATTAGTTCTCTCCTTTCGTAAACTTAACTATTCTCTCTGTTTATTTCTCTTGAATTATGTTCATTTTTGTGAGGTGTATCAAAACAACTGAATATGCCGCACAACGGACCAAAGTCAACAAACCGAGCTTGACTGATTTGGTGAGCACTGCTATTACACCGTTTTTTGGGTTTTATGTGCCCTCACTTCAGTCCTGAGCGCGTCTGTTTGTCCTTGACTTGTTAATCGATAACTTCTCATTATTATTAACTTTGTTTTTAGGAGGAAGTTAATGTAAATCGCAAGCTTCTAACACTCCTCGAGACACGAAAGGCTTCCCAAGAGGAGATTTTGAGACTGAGACGTCAGATGCTTTCGGAAAGAAAATATCACGCGGTAAACTCTTACTCTCCACCGTACATCCTGTTTAGCCTATCAAGCTCCGGAGTGTTCCTAGTCGTGAGTCGTTATGGAATCCAACAGAATTGCCAAAATGCAATTTGCACGAGCTTACTATATCCAAAGAGGTTTACAGACTTATTTTCTCTTTTAGTTTATAGGATATCGACTTTTTCCGAGAAAATGCAAACGCATTTAAGGCGTGGATGTCTCTTCAGCCAAATCGAGGGCCATGATTGCATTCAATCCCTTTTGTCTCTCCTTGCACAAAAAACACTCATGTTTTTTACGTTTTGTTGACCAAGAACTCGCATTTGGCCTTAAACGTTTTTGCTATGACTATTTTTCTATATTCTCTCACGTCACACTCTTGTTTATTTCACTGCCTCGAGTTTTTACGGCTAGCCTACGTCCCATCCCCTTCACTACCGGTTGCTGATGATTACGTCATCGCACGCACTTTGCATGTTAGTGGCGCGTTTCTGGCTTGGCTAATTCACGTTACCATTCTACGATATATACAAACTTAACATGGTATTTAAAAATCTCGCTTGACAAGTTTTCTTAATTCACCGGTGCAAACCCGGCTTCTTAACTGGTATGCTATGCTCTAACGTAGTATCTGTTGGTCTGGCGAAGTTGAACACTTTCATACGCCATACCCATTGTAGTATGACTGAACGCCTTCAGTCCATTGCTGGGCCACTCGACTTGCGACCACCAGGATCCTCATATTGTCGCTTGTTTACTATGAAACTTGTTCCCAACTCTTAGTAACTACACCGCGGATCCGCTTCCTCTCGCACAGTCAGTAATTTCAAAAGCGCTACCCTATCTTCCCTGTCCACAAAATAAAGAGACGAGGATACCATACAAATGGCGGCTTTTCCACCCTCTTCCTCCCTCATATTGTTCCTATAACTTGCTTAGTGCCAGAAGTGGTTGCTAAAGCACGACTGGAATCCTTTCCCATCTACATCCAAATCATCACAAGTTGCCTTAGTTCCGTCTTAAAATCGCTGCGTGGTCTTCCTGGTCGTGATCAATGTAGCACTCTAAAGTTCAGTTCAGTTGAACAACTATGATCCGGGAACCGAAATACTGTGGATCCAGTTGCCACGATTCACATCGCAAGTATAAAATTACACGAAAACGGCAAGATTTGGTTGGATGCAAATGGAATGTAAAGAAAATGTGCGCTCAAACTATCATGAGATTTAACTGCCAGTTACATGGGACCGAATGCAGGCACGCCACTGACTGCGTCTCCAACCATTGGTTTGGACCATTCCGGGGCCTTCACCGAGCAAGGCGGCACGCACTAGCCTAAGTCTCTCAGCTTGTATGCCAAGTTACGGACTGGCCACTGCGGTTTCGCTTAACTAGGTGCAGCCACGGCTTACAATGCACGCCGTGCAAGTCGAAGATTCGTCACAACGCTGTTATCTTGTATGCATGTTCCGGAGGCACAGCGCATGTCAATACTAAGAGAGTTAAAAGTGAGAGTTAGTGCTGTCTGTTTACCGATCTGGCCCAGAGTGCGCACGTTAGCAAATCCAATGTGGAATAATGCTTTAGGTTTTATGCAATAAAATTGATAACTCCTCAACTGTACGCCGTAACGGCGTTTCGCTGCCGCGCGACCACCACAAGTCGCGCGTGGGTTGAATGTGCTGCGAGGGCGCCCACCCCTGCGCGAATGGTTTGATGGAATAGCTACATGTATCGGTGGCAGCAGCTGCAAGGTCAGCAGTCTCTTACTCAAAAGAAGGAGAAGAGAGTTGAGAGGGAGCGAAACTAAGGAGAGTGAGCATTGTTGACGGGGTGCAGACGGCCAATGCTGCTCTCCGACTGTCCATTCCGAGAAAGGGGTTTTATTCGAGGCGCCCTTTGACTCAACAGTCGGATCCACAAGGCATTGTTGTACGCGGCGGTTCGCTTGAGTGACTCCACCCGGAGCCTTTGGCTCAATAGCTTGATTCACAAGGAAGTGGGGAGAAAGTCCTGCTCTTGAGTGTGATTTCAGAAACCCATTGGGATTTGCTTGAGGCCTATCATGCAGACTTTGAAGATTGAGAACAATACACATGTGACCACGGCCAGCTGCAGGTGAGAGTTGACGGGTTTGCACCAATTTGCTCAAGGGTTACATGGCTTGAAGTGAGCGGTTGCAAACCAGTGGGTACCGGAAATCGCCGTCCCACCGCCAAAGACAATGCGTGGTCTTCATGTTATACGCCAGTCGAGCTGAAATATTATAACCCGGTAGACCTGTTGTATTCCATGGCTAGGTTTTAAAGGGCGAGTGCCATCGACCTGTCCCTAACCTCCGAAGAGGATTGGATTAAATATAAATAAATAATTTATTCTCGATAACGAGGCACGCTTTATCAGGCATGATCGAAGTTTTACAGGGAATATTTCGTAGTAGGCACGTTATGTTGCGTGCATAATGATGGAAAGTACGTGTGAGGAAAATATCAAGGGTGAAATGGCAAGTGTTTACGTCCATGTGTGTGTAGCGCAGTGCGGAAATTTGTAGGCTGTGACTTTATTATGGTCAGTACTTGTATAAAATATGACATGTTGACCAGTAACATACTGGATTTGTGTGTCTGTATATATGTACGTGTATGTGTTAGCGGGCATTGTGAGTGAAATTGTGAAGTGTGACTGAATTCATGAGTTTGTTTGCTGTGTTCGCCATCGCATGAAGGGATCAATGGAACTCTTCGAATTGGATGACGTTTGTGAAGTGAGGATCTTCCGGAAGGGGAAGCGACACTGACTTTATTTTGTGGCAAGTCACATCTGCCACGTCGCAATGTTGTTAAACTGACCTTTGTGGTTTTTATAAGGAGAACGCTTGCGAAGCGAAAACCCACCACGTTCTGGAACATTATCGCCGAACTATTCGCTGGAACGGGATTAACCCGAACCACCCAGTTGGCACAACGTAGAGGTTGTACGGCTAGCCACAGCTATTGACCTGTCTGGTATTAGTGGTTCTGGAGGCACTTGGAAAGTACCACCCAGCGTAGCTCAATGGATCACGGAGGTACGCAAACCATCGCACCACGCTGAGGTCCAGTCTCGTTGCGATGAAGCACTGGCGCACACAACCGTTGTTAGTCATTGATACGTACCGCGCCCCCGCAACTATTATTCACTAGTTTTCCTCACTTATCTATTCATCCTCTTGATACTCAGCACATGTGCCCAGAAATGACTGTGTGGTGACCACTGCTCGAGCCGTCTACATGACTGACTGTTTGTTCCTCGTAGATAACCGTATGTGTGCAACAAGTTCGACAATGTCCATTAGGCATGCGCACAGCACATAGTTTACCGCACCCCTGATAGTAGCGTACTGCTTTCTACTGCGACTTTTTGTAACATTGCGTCTCACTGACTATTTTGGTCCGAGACTGGACCTTAACGTGCTTTGACGGTTTGTGTACCTCCTCGAACCATTAAGCTATACTGGGTGGGGCCTTTCTTCCCCCTAAGAGCTACTCCTAGTAGGTTGCACAATGGTTAGAAGTCAGACGAACTTAGTCTCCTGGTTGGGGTTTGAAATGGCATGGCGTCCATTTATTTAAAACCGGATCATTGCCACATCTGCTGTCTTGCGGGCATTCTTTTGAGCCAAAGGCTTTGGTTGAGGATCCTAAGTGTTCTCTTGTCTAGGTTTGGGCGCCCATGCAGTATCTAAACCGGCGTGCAACTTATTAAAACTACGACCACATCCTGTATCGGCCGTCGCGCAGCTTATCAAGGACCGTCTTATCTGCTGCATACAGCAGTGCGGATAGGCGAAAGCATGATACTGCTGGCTCCTCCCTTCTTTCCACCTGTTTATCTTACTCCCCTCCCAGTCTCCATTACTAGACTTCTTACTATAACTTTCAGTTTAATCGACAGTAACCGCGATCTCATTAGAGGCATGACATCTGCCGCTGTTTTCCGGCACCACCCATTGGACACCAATCGCCAATAGCTCTTTGTAACGCCACGCTGTCCCTGTTGATTTCCTTCAACGTTCGCACTCTAAGACAAATAGGTCAACGTGCTGCATTCGCGCGCACCCTAGGCATCTTTGGTATTGACGTATGTTGCGTCCGAAACTAGTATCAATGACCCTCACTTGGTTCTTGAATTAACTGCGCCTAGTTCGTCCTCTCGCTATTGGTTTCACACATCCGAAGACGTTGATGCGGTAACCACTGGTCAAACTGGAGTGGGCATTGTTCTCAGCTGCAAGCCTGAGTCATTGTTGGTTGATTGCAGTCCATTTGATTACATCAATTATGGTTGATTCACAAAGTATTACTAGACGCTCTTTGTTTGTGGTTTCCGCTTATGCCCCCACCTAGTGCAGCTCTGATACTGCGAAGGACGCTTTCTACCTCGAACTGAACACGCTACTATACAGTGTTACTAGTTCAGCTATCATAGCTTTTGTAGGGGATATGGATTCGCAATTAAGTCGTCTAAGCTCCGCTATGTGGTAGGTATGGTACGTATGTTATCTGCGTCTTGTGCCCCATGCTGAGGCTGATATTGCAGTCATGATGCTTCTTCACCGCAGTTCGGCTAAACCAACTTACAGTTAAACTAGGTATTTTTAGCTGCATAAATTTCAATCCACTTTCTTTGGTTTGTTCTGCCTACCTGAATAACTTGCACACGTTGCTTACGCTAATTGCGCTTATCTTCATTAACTTTATTGCCTTTGTAGCATTTTTCGAATAAATTTTTGGACATTTTGTACTTGTCACTTATTCGTTGAAAACCAACTTACTTCATATGCTAATTTAGGGAAGAGTTATGCCTGCACAGCCCTATGCTTTAGCAGATATACTTTTTTTGTCAATGTTGTTTCAAGTGATTGGCTGTTGTTTGACATCACCGGTGTGGCTGCGCTTAATGTGCATGTTGACAAGGTGCCTACCTGTCTGTTACACACTACCTCGTACATACTGGCTCCAGGAGACAGTTGGTCGTTGCTGGAGGGGACGGGGTGTACAGCCGTGGAAATCAGCGGATAAGAGGAAGTCATCGCGTCACAATCATCGTGACAGTAGTTGATAGCGAGCAACACACTGCCGCAGGAAGAAATGAACATATTGACAAAAAATAAAGCAAAACATTTTTAGTTTGTATTTTGCACGCAGATTTTTCTCTTCTTTTGTCATTTTTAATGTTTGATGTATTAAACCTGTGAATCAATACAATTCTGTACACAATTCTTCCACTGATCCCGGTTGCGGGCCATGTCTTTAAGAATGTTAAGCAATTGGCACTCCTCATCTTTGCGTCTCCATTCTGGAAGACGTACGGGTCCAACAGCGGCTAGACACGACGTCAGCGATTTCATGTGCTGTTACCAAGTCTAAGGCTGACCGCCACGCGGACACCTCCAGCCAGATCATTGACGAGCGAATAGTGCGCGACGCGGTAGACGCTCAGGTGCCATGCGTAGGACGTGACCGAGCCATATCAACTAGCGCAGCAAAACCAGTTTGTTGAAGGGAATACTTGCATTCCCCAAGATGCGACGTCGAACGTCTTTACTGTTAACTTGATGCTGCCGCGAAACACGAGCAATCCTCCTTAAGCGACTGTTATCGAAGGCAAAAGGATGATGCATGTCTTCCACACGAATTGGCCAAAACTCGCTCCCATACAACAACACTGAGCGAACAGATGAACTGTAAACGCGGCCCTTTAGCGAGAATGAGACGTCACGACGACACCACAAGTGCCTCAGATTGACAAATGCTGATCGACCTTTAGCGATACGAAGAGAAATTTTTTTGGTGATAGTGCCGTCAGCAGAAACACAGCTCCCAAGGTAGACGAAACTATCTACCTGTTCAAGTTGTGCATCTTTGTGAGTGAGCACAGGAGTAGATGTACGCCAATCCTTGAGCAATACTTTACATTTCGATAGGACGTAGCTCATGCCATACTTAGATGCTTCAGCTTCAAAACGTTCTAGAATGAGTTGCATACTCTGAAGATCGTCACCAAGTAAGGCGATATCATCTGAATAATCTAAGTCGGTCGCGCGCTCAGCCGGTAGAAGCTCTAGGTCAAAATGTTGGAAATCCTTTAGAGCACCCGACAGAACGTCTTGTATTGCGAAGTTGGAGAGGAATGAGGACATAGGGCCGCCCTGTCGCACATCGCTATTGGCAGCGAATGGTGAGGAAATCTTGCCATAGACCCTCACTCTGCCGGAGATATGAAGGTAAGGTGCTCGTAAGATGGCGGTATATTTCTCTGGCACCCCATTCTTTAGCAAGCAACGCCATCAAGCAGGTCGATCAACAGAGTCAAAAGCGGCACGTATGTCTGGGAATGTAACGATAGTGGGCCTGTGATAAATGTGTCGATGTTCGAGGTGCTGGCGGAGCGTGAAGACTTGATCTACGCATCCGCAGCCCGGACGGAAACTAGTTTTTTTCACGATAGGATTTTTCGCGTATTGGGGATAGTCTACGGAGCAGAATAGGTGCCAGTAGCTTGGGGGCAACCGAAATAAGACAAATCTCGCAATGATTTACACATGAAGTTTGAGCCTTTCTTGAAAATCGGGTCGATAACTGATTCGCCCCAAGAGGATGACACTTTTTCTTCATGCCAGATTTTTGCGAACAGCGAGGTCAACTGGTTAATGATCGCTACATCGCCCTACTTGAACGGCTCCAGCAGATTAATAGGCTCCAACTAAGTCGGAGCCTACGTACTGACAAATAACCCTGATGGACCAGTCCAGCTCATGAAGTGCAGGAGCAGTAGGTGATTATCTCGAACTCTTCCAACTGATCCGCACTACTGGTCCCAGAAAACCAGGCATCAGTGAGACAATCAGAGACAGCGCAGACGCCATGATTCACAATAAGGAGCGCCGTATGGCTTGTTTGGGGAAGCAATTTTTAGAGCAGTTCAGTTGTTCCCCTGCTACTAGACCTTTATCTACCCATAGGTTACAAACTGAGCCATTTCCGACCAGTTTAGAGACTGAGATCCGAAACGCGGTCACAGCCCTCAATCGTTTCCGTGCTGCTGGCCCGGATTCCCTGTTATTTGCACAATTTAAGGTTGAAAGTGAGGTCCTCTGTAAAGCACTGACCTCCCTATTCGAACATATCTGGAAGGAAGAGTGTGTCCCGGCTAACTGGAATGAATCGATTATAGTGGTAATATACAAGAAGGGCAGTCGCACAGACTGTGCTAACCATAGGGCTATTCGCCTAACGCCAGTTGTGACAAAATTACTGTCCTCGATTCTCGGATTAGAGAAGAGCAGGTAGGCTTCCGCCTAGGACGGGGCTGTATAGACCATATATTCACTCTGCGGCCGGTGCTAGAGCATCGCCACGCAGACCGACAATAGCTGTGTTCCTCGACTTCAAGAGTTCCTTCGGCTTAGTCAACGGATGCATTCTGTTCGAAGGTGTTCCCATGAAATAGGTGAACGTTTTACGTGCTCTCTACTCGAACACGACAGGCCGTGTCAGGTTCTGCAGTGATTTTTCGGATGCCTTTCCGACAACAACTGACGTTCGTCATGGTTATCCTATTTCTCTTTTTGTTCAATTTCATAGTGGACTGCATTATGGAATGTTGTGGTACTGCGTGTTGAAAAGCTACTTGATCTTCATTAAGCGGACGATATTGCCTTACTGTCTAACCATGTTATGGCGGCGCAATCGACCCTGAATACCCTCTCAAGAGTGGTCCCAACATTTGGCATGCGCTTCGCTCCTTAAAGGTGCAAAATGCCTTTACAGGACCACTAGCTACTTGCTTACTCCTTGCTGGCGAAAAACTCGAGGTCTTTGGTCACTATACTTACTTTGACAGACGCATTGACAGAGATGAGTGCATAACAACAAGCCGGTTCACGCATTGCAAAAGCTGGAACTGCCTTTTTGAATCTGCAACAGATTTCCGTGAGGACCGATCTGCTTTGCTCTATGAGAGTGAGACTTGCTTCTCCGATCTGAGGACCTGCGGCGCCTTTGCTCATTGTTGTCTGCGAGGCATTTCTGGTGTCGGATGGCAGCAGCGTGTCCGCAACGATGTTGCGCGTTAGCGTTCCTTGGAATAACAGATAGCACTGAATAAGTGTCGTTGGCTTGGACACAACTACGAAATCCCGATCCCCGCTTACCCTGGTTAGCTTGATAGATGTAGTGTGGCGTAAGATCCGAGGTGGGCAAAAGTTAACTTGGCAGCAGGAAATGAAGTCACTGACGACCAAACTGGGTGCCGTCGGTCTGTCTCGCCTACCAGGCTGGAGTCCACGCGACCTGCCTTGTGTGTTTGGCTTTAGGCGTTACAAGATATGGCTCGCAGTCGACACCAGTGGCGCGTCTGCTGCCGTCTCCTAGTCGGACTGCCTTTTTAAAATGTCTTTGGTGGCATTCACTATGGTCATTTTATATCTCCTTCTTTACACTTGGGATTGAGATAAGTATACATAACTCCTTTCAGGATTATAAGTTCTGCCAGCTGATCGACTGACAAACCTGGAGTTTGCGGACGGTATAGCTCTTCTTGGATCTGACTCAGTGGCTATGCATACGCTATTGTATAAACTGGCGCATAACGCTGCACGCTTCGACATCTGCTTTGCACCTTCAGTGCATATTACTGTTGCGGTACTGTACGGATGCGTCAGATTTTAGTTGGCGGCGAACACCCACAGGATGTAATGATTTTTTCACGTACCTTCGTAGCTCTGTCACCTCTGGTCGTAACAACACTTAGATTACTTCGAGTATCAGCAAAGCCTGTGTTGCATTTCAGAAGCTCAAGCATCTATGGAGACGGCAGAAATACAGTCTGTCAGTAAAAGTTTGTGTGTATAACGCTGTGATAAAGCCGGTGTTACTCTGTACATTTGAGAACTGACCAGTTCGCAGTGAGGACATTAAACGCTTAACTGTCTTTGATCATCGATGCTTGCGGAGTATTGCTTACGTCTGGTGGGAACACTGGATGAGAAATGCTGAGGTGCGCCAATTGTTTTCTGGTAAGAGGCCTTCTGGTGCATCACTCGAATATTTTCTTAAGCTCAACCGCTTACGTTAGCTGGATCGTGTCTTCCGTGTTCCCCTTGACCCAATTCCTTGTCGTGTATTATACGCTGTGGTTGCATCAATTTGTACGGAACTGCGTGGTGACCAGCCAATGAATTGGTATAAATGCATGAAGTAATTGTCTGTGAGATTTGATCGGGTTGATGCGTGCCGTTTTCTTGGACAGGGGCGCCGGGATGGTTTGCACCAGTGGTTGGAGGTTACCAGGCGATGCAGCCAGTGATGTTGCTTCATTCGCTGTCTTGCGTCTAGCTATTACTTTTCTATCCATCCCGATTATTTCTGCGCACTTGTAGATTCCATTTTCTTTGCATTCCATATGACTTCAACGTCATTTTCGTACTTTTGTTATTTATTATTTTTGCCATGAGTCACTGCAACTTCGGTTCCCGAATCGTAATTGTTTAGCTTAAAAATTGAACTGACTAGTAGACTTCGGTTCGTGTGTCAGTCTTGTGTTCTCTAGGTCTTCAACGCTCAAAGTGGAGTGAAGGTTTCAGCTCAGCCGTAATCTGCTATCCGTGGCAATCGTTACTGATGAGTAATGCCTACCACCGTTCGCGTAGGTCAATCAGCGGTACTAAGGCGATTTTGGATTTGCAACCCCTTATTCAGGTGAATGGGTGTGACAGCCTTTCGGTTTAATTTTCTACGGTGTCATCAACTGTCCACCTCAAGGACCCCGCCCAAAGGTGTGCAGCAGATCGGAGTAGCTTACACGCGAAGAAGGTAACCCATTACAAGTAGGCGACTTACTCTGTACAGGCGCCCCAGTGTGGAGCTATTGGATCTTCTGTCTAACCCATCAGTTGGCGACCCATACTATTGCTTACCTAGTAGTCTCATCAGAGATGGAAGATGTTTCGCTGACACCAGTGGCCGCAGTTGACTAGTTTTTTATCCCGATACACCGTAACTTTCGTGGATAGCGTGACGGTTTGCTTCTTGTAGACTTAGACATCACTCTACATTTCGGGATGTGGAGGAAATTTCTTTGGCACTCGATTCAAATTCTGACAGCAACGGAAACGATCAATTCAATTGAATTCAGTATTTGAGCTCAGAAGGACGGCTATCGATGTTCGCCTGCATATGTAGCAGTTTTACCATTTGGTTTAGTGTAATTGTATGATTAATGAATCTTCCAGGACAGCAACCCGGTCCTCCTCGGGATCAGAGAGCAACCTTATAATGACACGCATGAGAAGCTTAGAGGTAGAGGAAATGCGCATAATTTTACGGTGCTTTCCCCAAAACTTTTGGTGATAGACTGGGATGTCTAAATGTGTTCCGCAGTATTGTTAATCAATTGCCGTTTAGTCACGGTCTTTCAGTAGCACTAAGGGTCGTCATGCCCGGATTCCTCGCTCAATCTCGTAATAACTTCTCAAGACAAATAAGCTCGAAGTTAGTGGCTCAGACATAATCATCCCAATTGCTTCAGAGAACGATAGCATCACCGAACCTTCTGAGGTGTTGTCCCATCCGACTGGTGGATTTAAGAATGGTTCACTTGCACAATTGGAAGTGGAGTGGTGCAGGCATTTGGTTCGTACTCCATGGGTTACCGGGTCGAACGTGACTAGGCATTGGCGACTTCACAGTATCCCAAGCTGTATGCAGTCGCTGACGGTTACGTTGCAATGAATCGCCTTTATCGGGGCCCGCTAGCATTTTTCTACCGGCTTTTCACTCCCTTTGGTAATTCTCGTGCCTCGGTTTCAGATGAGTTCGAGCAGCATTTGATTGCTCACAATAGCGCTGGTTCTTTCTGTCCACCAAATCTTGTGACCCGTTCTAAACATCCCAGTCGGACACCGTTCCAACATTATACCCACTTAATACTCGACGGAATCATCTAGGCTCCAATCAAATTCATGGGGGCTTCGTAAATCCATTCACTATTTGCATGCCTCCGACAATCGTTTGCATTTGAAATGATTCCAATCGGTATTCGACTAATTTACCCCTATCGTTACCAATAGCTCGCGTTATAACCCGCCTCTGTCGTACTGTCTAGCGGCTTAAGTTAGTGTGACGAAGTTGTCTCGAGAACGAATGCTTTGCCATTACTAGACAAGTCCATAGTTTCACATCATCTTTGGATGATGGTCAAAACACTGTTTCCTTCGGCTGGAACACTTAACAATGCAATGCAAAGTTTTTCACCAGGAAGCGGTACTGTTAAGAGTATGACAATGGTTATAGAATTGAAGACTGGTAGCTCAGGTTGTTCAGATGCAGTTGAACTTTTCGCTTAGTTTGGCAATTTGGTTGCATATGTTTCCTCACCAATCGAGGTGACATCACCAGTGCGTAGTTGAGTGGTGTGCAGTAGCGTAGAGCATCCTCGGTGAGAGTGCGCTGAGGGTGGTTTGCGTGCGTTTTTATACCGCCGTAGTTGCCCGTGGAGGCGAGCAATCCTCTTGGTTGGGATTTCGATCCGTCTTCAGCCTGGTTGATAGGCAGATGACCTTTGGCCTTGACTCCTTGTTTCGTGGCGTCTGCTTGCGCTTGTGATCGAGTTTGTCGTCAGTTCTGGCTGGATACTCACACGTTCTACCGGATTCAATCGATTGAGTTGGCGGTCGTTCGCTAGTAGTGTTGCGTATATTGCGTCCAGTTCGATGTGTCGATTGATTGAATTCGTTGTAGAGTACCAGGCTTCCAAAAACTTCCTCGCGTTTTTTGTACTTCCTTGTGCTAGGATCTTTACGTTCTCCACATCGAAATGGTGACCTTCTTGATCTTCGTGCGCAGAAACCAATGAGTACGGATCATGTCTTCTGACGGCCGCCTTGTGTTCGGTGGTTCGTGTACAAAGCTGTCTTCCAGTTTGTCCGACGTAGTTTTTATCGCAGTCGCTGCATTTTAGCTGCTAGATGATATTGCATTGATCGGCTTGATAGAATTTTTCGTTGAGTCTTGAGATCAATTTTTTTAGAATGGCACTTGGTTTGTGAGCCACAGAGATCCCATGTAACTGCAGCAATCTTCCTGTTAGTTCGGAGACGTTCTTGATGTAGGGGAGCACTATTCGTTTGTTTGCTTGCTCAGGTGACTGCTGCTGTGGATGAGACGTTCGTTTCTTTAGGCTTCTTCTGATGAAACTTCTCGAATAACCGTTGTTTCTAAACACTTGATACAAGTGCTTTTCTTCCTGTTTCTGCGATTCTGCAGTGCGTTTCCGCTCTTTTGAATATGGTTTCAATGCAGCTCTTCTTGTGATTCATCGGGTGGTTGCTGTGGTAGTTTAATATCTGGTCCATATGCGTTTTCTTCCGATATACGCATTTGCAGAGATCCCTCGAGATTCAAAGTGACCAGTACATCCAAAAATGTCACTTGTTATTCTCCTCTAATTCAGTCGTAAGTTTGATATCCTCGAATGTGCTGTTGCGCAAATCCTGCGTGGTCTGTACTCTGTTCCGTTTTATGATGGCAAATTTGTCGTCCACGTAACGTATCCATAGTTTTGGGCTCATAGGAGGCAGTGCGATACGCTCCAATTTCTTCATTACGGCTTCTGCAATAAGCCCCGAAATCGGGAACCCCATGGGTGTTCCTTTCATTTGCTGGTATACTTTCCATCAAAGTGGAAATAAGTAGTCATGCAGAGGTTCAGGACTTCCCAAAAGCTTTCAAGTCGTATGGTTGTCGTTAGGCTTACTTGATTCTCAAGTAGCTCCATCATGGTTTCTTTGGCCAATCCGTGGCCGATTGAAGTGAAGAGCGCGATGACATCGAATGAAAGCATTATTTCGTTCTCTTCTATTCTGATACTCCGCAGTTTATTGATGAATTGTTCAGCATTGTTGATGCTATGTTCGGATCCAGCAATCAAATGTTTCAACCTCCTCCACAAATCCTTTGCTAGTTTATATGATGGGGTTCCGGGGAGCGAGACGATTGGTCGTAGTGGGACTCCATCCTTGTGTACTTTTGGTGCTCCTTAGTGCATTATTTGTATCATCAGCTTTCATTCTCCATCTCTCCGTGGCGGTGAGCTCGTTCTTTGTTTGTAGTTTCTTTAGCGTTGCGTTGATTTGGTTAACCAGTTTTGAACTTGGGTGTTGATCGATATGTAGTTGTATCGGAAAGCAGTTCTTTGGCCTTGTTAATATACTCCGGTTTGTCCAATATCACTGTCATGCGCCCTTTGTCCGCTGGCAGGATTACAATGTTCTCGTCTTTCTGTAAATGTCTAAGTGCATCATGTTCCTTCTTGGCTAGGGGTTGGGTGACTTTATCCCGAGTTAGCACTGGGACAACTGTCTGCCGTATCTGTTGCTGGGACTCTTCTGACAGTCCATTTGATTTCAATGCATGTTCTGAGCTAGCCACGTAGTCTTTGGGGCAAGCATCTTTGACGTTGTAGTTTAGCCCTTTAATCAAGACATCCTCTTCAGTTGCAGTGAGGTGGCGGCGTGAAAGGTTTTTGATCCATCCTTCGCTACTAGTGCCCCGTCATTTCTCTTAGTCAGTTTCTCTAACTTTGTGTTCAATGCAATCTTGCTTCGGTTTTTTGTGCTTTTGCCTCTACGTTCAATTGCAGATTGCAGCGCTGTTCGTAGCTGTGGGTCAGTGGTACTGAGGCAATTGGTTCTATTGTCGATTATGACTTTCTCATATTTGTGTAGGTGGTTGTGGGCATCCGTTATCATCAGTTTGACCATGCGTCTCCCGTATTGTCTTGCTAAGTTTCAGACGGCTGGATGGTTTAGCGCCGGTCTGTGGTTTGTACTCGCTGGCAGCACGTTTGTTCTCAGGCATTCATGAAGTAAGTAGAGCTGTTCGCGTGTGCAAGCTTGTCGGCAGGCAAAGGTTTCCCAACGACGAGCTTGTTGTAGCGTTGTACACTCGAATTGGCTGGCTATAAAATTGAAGACTGGTAGCTCAGGTTGTTCAGATGGTAGTTGAACTGTTCGCTGGACTTGGCAATATAGTTGCAAACGTTTCGTCGACAGACTCGCTCACAAGCGCAAGCAGGCCACGAAACACAAGAAGTCAAGGTCAAAGGTCATCTGCCTATCAACCAGGCTGGAGGCGGCCCGTACTCCCAACCAATAGGATTGCTTGCCTCCACGGGCAACCACGGCGGTATAAGAACGCACGCAAACCACCCTCAGCGCACTCTCACCGAGGCTCCTCTACGCTACTGCACGCCACTCAACTACGCACTGATGATGTCACCTCGATTGGTGAAGAAACATTTGCAACCAAATTGCCAACCTCAGCGAACAGTTCACCTGCCATATGACAATGGTTGTTGCGCGTCGCATATCGATCACCGTCATCAATCCGGCAAGTGTTGACTCTGAAACGGACCTAAATATGTGATCAATTTTCGCATCCATGTCCTATGCTGCGATCGCTAAACTTATGTTCTTGACTGTGCGCATCGGCGATAGCAGCCGCGATAGATTTCCTGTCGAACGGCATCAGAAGTGCACAATTAGGTGATGAAAAGGCACCGTTCCTTAATAAGACACTATCAGTTTACTTCGATGATGTTTTCACGTCCCCATGCACGTGACCATTCACTGGACTATGTCAAGACGTTTGTCTTCAAACTTTCCTTCGGTTGCAAGCACAATGACATAAATACTTTTAGCCATCAGGTACACATGCGACAAGCGCGGCTTATCACTGTCCTAACGGAAGACTCATTAATCAAGGTAATCAAAGAATCGTTGAGACACTGCGGTACTGTATGCATGTTTCGGTATGGGCTATTCAAGGAGTATGTAAACTCAGTTTGGATTCCTAGTCAATCTATCTGACGGAATATGAAATTTTGACAGTCCGGTCTGATATACAAGTTCCAGTTAGCAAACGATTTGGCTACACATTTAGGATGACTAGCTGACTCGGATCTTGACTTAGATGCAAATGAATGAAAGAGAAAACGAATAGGAAGGACAGTTGCAAACGGTGGTTTAACTGTTCTTCACGAATATTTTTCTTAGCGATTCATCAAGCTCACATGGGTGTTAAACACAGCTTCTCTTGGAGACCTGTTTGACGGCAGTTTTTGTATGTTTTTGACCATGGTAAATAATGCTTTCTGGACTACTATTAAGCGTCGTTTGACTTGGGACTGTTCATAGCAAGTCAGCTTTGTAGAGTTGTGCCTTCCCACTGCGGACAGATCTTTGGAGTTTCGAGTTTACGTCAATCAGGTTGTACTTATGATTGTCAGACTGTTTTGAGACTAGAAGTCTACCGACCTCTCTTCACCTTCCGATGCTGCTAATGGGGTTGAATGTCTGACCTGCATCCATTGAGCCATTTGATATGAGTAGTTTTGAAAGCCCTTGCGATAGCAGTCCAGATGATTTTATGAACCACGGAAAAACAAGCATTTGCACCACTGTACACTACTTTCTCGCTGCACTGACCCCTTTTGCTTGATTTTAAACCTTCCACAGTTCATTACATTGCCCTTGTCCTTGGTTATTCAGTTTCGGGTCTCCGATTATTTTAACGATTGTTTTATCTATTTTGTTCCATTGTAAGCACGTCTTACGTCTGGCTTAATGAACTGCACGTGCGTTTCCTTCAAGAATTTGATATGCTAACCTGCCTCCGTTCTACTTCTGGTTTTGCAAGTCCATTCGGATAGCCATTTTCCGGAGATAATTGTGTCACAAAATATATCAAATTATCTAACTGACGAGACCCTCGCTTAATTTTCCTTTATCGTTTCCACTTTGTGAAATGACTATTGTCTTGGCAGTGCTATGCTCTTGTGACAATCGATTCAGGATATCCTTTAGATGAACTTACCATTGACTTTGGTATTGACATATATGACTGCTTTTCCACTTCTGGTCACGGATTGCCTCTTCGCAGGTTCCACTGATTTCTCTATCTCTGCGGCTTTGCTATCGTCTAGACTGTCCACCAAGGAACCGTCGTAGTCGACGATTAACCCATCCTTGCTGTATGTGAACCAATCGACGTTCTTCCATTCAAAACTGAAATACACAAGGATCTGGATTTACTTGCTGCCTAATGGACAATTGCCTGTTCACATCTGATAACATTTTCACTATGGCCCCATTGCCATTAGTGATTATCTGTTTTCACTCTCTTGTCGATCAGTTGATTTTGCCTTTACGCCCGTCAGCCGCGCCATCCTTCCTATGGCTCTTCTCTTTCGACTAACTTCATCTTTTTTGAGATGACGTCACCACCTTGTGCCTTTTTATCAATCAAAAACGTGCGACATTGCTAGATAAACAGGAGCAGTATCATATAGGATCGTATATGTTCAAGCGCTTACGCTATCAGGGTAGACTTAGAGCCACCGTCAGTTGTTTTTACGTACACAGCGGTGGGTGTTCGTGATCCATAACGATGCCTTTCTTTAGCCTAAGCATGTAGGGCTGTTTATCGCGCATTTGTGCTGTGAACGACGCGTCAGGAAGTGCCTTGTGACTGCCTATACTGTCGTCAAGGATCCATTGCAACATCTCCTATCAATGATGCTTAAATGACAAACTCGTATATATATCGCATTATTTCTTCTGCGCTCGAATACGACAGCAGATGTGTCTCACTGCAGAGCATCATGTAAGCACTACGTGAACTGGCACACTAAGACATTGCCATATTGAAGCCTGATAAAGACTCCGGAGTGGTCATCCTAGACATGCAAAATTACTTATTTAAAATGGAGACAATATTATCTGACAGCACAACCTTCAAACCGCATACTTCCTTCGACACTATCCGTTCAATCGCAAAGCAGGTTTACGTGAAATGCAGGTTTTAAGCTCTGGAGTAATCCTCAAAGACCAAAATGGAGCGCTGAAACCTGTGGGTACCCATATGCCACAAATGTACAGTGCCTGAAATGCACAAAGCAGAAATGCCCATACGACCAATTATCTCCATGATGAATTCACCGTACCAGGCCATTGCCAAATGGCTGAACAATATGCCTGATAGCGTGTGCCAACAGCTCCAACAATGTTACATCGTAGCCTAGTAACATAAATAATAAAAACGGAATCGGTGTCTATAACGGATCCATGGCGATCTAATTGATTGCCTCAGTTGTTTCTGGGCACGGAGCGCTGGACCGTTCATCCTTACCAGTAATGCCTCACTGATTGCCAACAGTGTAGAATTCCTGTTGCGGAATAACATCTTAAAGGAACTGATCAGGTCCACCGGACCAGACAAATCTGCATCCGGAGACGCTAAAAACGGAAGAATAACTTTCACTTGAGACTGCTCTTCACTTGTTACTAGGAGAGGTTCATCCAGTCCACAGTAGACCCCCGAAGAAGACTCCTCTAATACGATCGGCGGAAAAGAAGGATATTTGTTTGTTCCTGTCACTCAATGGCGATCATGTTGCAGACGATGTTAAACACAAGTTCAGCTCCGCTCTAACATGCAACTACACGAAAACCTAGCTGCAACCCCTCCACACCATACCAATTCTCGACAACCATCAGAGCAGTTCGGTCTCTCAAATTTAACTGTTCACGTGCAGCTGCGGTGGCACGCACATAGGCAGGACTGATCGTAGACTGTCTAAAAGGATAGCTGAACACTTTCGGAAGTGGCTAAGACAATCGTTTAAGCAACAAGGTGGGGTGGATCAAGCAATGAAAAGGTGCCCCACCTCACATATCGCTATGCACCATCTGATGACTCATCTTCCGGTGGACTCGATCAGCAACAGTAATCTATACTGTTGGCATTGCTGGTAAGGAGGAATCGCGTAGCGCTGTGTGCCAAGGAACAACTGAGGCAATTACTTACATTGCCGTGAATCTGATGACGTTGTACAATTGCATTTCACTTTCGCTAATCTACGTTGCCGGTCTATCACTCTATGTAACTCAGCGTATTTGTTGTTTGTGTTGCATTGCGACTGAAAAAAACACTCGAAATGTTGACATTTCGCAGTCTGTCTTCACTCTGCGTTAATGAAATGGATAAAAGGACTCATTGTTTCGAAGGTCCCAGTGAAGTCAATCTTCATTGCACTGCCCTTCAAAGATAGCCACATTATGAAGGTCACCGTGAAACGAATTAGTGCTTCACTAAGTAGAGCGTACAATGCGATAGAACCATGGCTACTGAGGTCGACTAGACCTATGCTTTTGTGTTTTATTAACTAAAACAGACTTTATGCACCCGAGTAGGTGCATTTTCGACATGGTACACTGCCACTGCGGATGCTGAAGTATATGAAATTACTCTTAAAGAGAAAATAAAACGTATACAAGATGTTGCATATACCACGCGATCAAATACTTTCGCAGTATACTGTTAGTTTTGGTTGAGTCAACAAGCAAACGTGACAGGTGCGGCAGCACAGAATTGCGGTAAGATGCAGTACGTTAGAATAAAATCCTAACTTATGAACGGGTAGAGGAAATAGTGCTCTTGGTAGGTCGCAATGTAGTGGATGAAGAGGATCATTTATAATTTTGGATAAGACCTGGTACAAGTGTCCAGGTGTTTTAACAGTAAAATTCATAAGGGAAGCAAGACAACCCCCTGCATTTAGCAATCAGCTTCATGAACCGTACGATCCATGTGTAGTCTTTTCTGCGTAAGCTAGAGAAGATTACAAGGGAATAGTAGAGCCAATGCAGCAGTATACATGTAGTCACAGATCTAAGGTACAATTTACGGGATACTGGGCGCACTCTAAGTCGAAGAGTGTAAAATGACAACAACATGAATAGACCAAGCTAAGTTTCGAGATAAAAAGACCCCTAGTGCGTGTTCCACTGTCCATACCCATTCGCCTGTAGCTGTGAATATAAGTACGTTAGGCGCACTGACCGAGGTTTATGTGTCCGAATTAATGAACACATCCCAAGTTGTGTACGCAGCGGGATGAAATAAGTGACGACGGAATTTGGAAATCGAGCTACTTCGGTAGTCAAAAGGCACGTGCTTACCACCAGCCACCGAGTCAATTCAGCCGATGGGGTCAGCTGAGTCACCGCGTATGATCTAAGCGTACGGCACGGAAGGTTATTGTACAGTCATGTCAATCCGAATTCCTGCATTAGCGCCCCCCGCTTTCACTGTCCAGGTTGTATTAGCTTGATTGCAATGGTTTCGGCCGCCGTTGGTAGTCGTTTTCGGCGTCCTTTTGACACGACGTAGAAAACTGAAGGCTTTCTTGGTCACAAACATAGAAACACCTATCAAAATCCTTTAAACCAGGTCAAACTGTCAACCCCTCGAGAAATACGTGGGCTGCATTTGTAACCATGAGTGCCGTACACGACTATGCGTTACACAGTTATTTATCATTACGATGTCTTTTATGCGGTCTTTAAACGTGTTAGCATACGACCGCCAGTTTCACAGGCCTACATCGAGCTGTTTTTATACACTTATGACTTGGTGAGAGTTGCCGAAAAGAAACTCCCTCCCTGGATTGAATGCTTACAATTTTTAAATACAGTAGGAGCCAGTCGACCGGTCTAATTGTGTCGTGTCGAGATGCCAGTCACTCTTCATCCAGCCGGTTCATGTGAATTACTTGACAGTTCTTTCGGTCGAAATTCACCATCATCTCAACACCGAACTGCTTGGCAGTTCGTTGGATCGTGCAACTTGTCTGTCAGATCCTTCCTTTGCTGACGTAGCAGACTTTAGTGCTCTGTCTATGAATGAGTACCAGCTACATCGGTTTCGAGTTACCGTGTGTCCATCTGTCCACTTTTTCTTGAAACGGGCTGTCATTCTGAGGATCGTGTTCCTGACCCCACTCATCGTGCTCGATTCTGCGCTTAGGCGGCCCTATGAACATTAGCAGTTTGAAGTTGGTTGCGTCCATGTTCCGTGCTGGATTTGCGGTCGCCATATGTGGTTGAAGACTGTCATCACATTAAACTAGCATATGGTTGAATGCGTTCAACCACGATGTGGGCTATGCCATACCTCGGTCGCTGTACGTTAGCTGGCACTTCGGCTCCCTCATTCCTCCAACTGATAATATCTTTCACAGGCCTCAGTTCATTATCTGGGAAACTAAGTGGCTGAGCCGTTCACACCGACTGTATTCCAACCTCGGTGTCTTGATTAGCTGATTTCTGGTTTTACTGTCTGCGATCCACCTTAGGCGCACTATGAGACCAAAGTCACGCGCCATCTGATTCACATATTTCTCATGAGCAGATGTTGGCCACCAAGGTAGAACTTTTCCCCAATTTCCCACACTCCTTTCGTCGATAAGTTCAGGGGTTGATTCTCATTTTTGAATAGTCTGTGGCACCTGAGTGAATTCTCTTTCTAACAACTGTTGCAACCACCTAGTACCTCAGGGATGAGTCTTAGAAACAATGTGCTAGAAATCCCTCAGCGCTCTTTGTAATAGGAAGTTAGTTACGGCGAGCCAGCTCTCGGACTCGGATTCCCCTTATCTCGGACACCTTGAGCACTGAGGTGAGCATTACTAGGCTATTAGACCCGCTTCGTTTACTTCGTCTTAATTCACCCTAAGCTCTCGCTTCATCTGTAATGTGCACCTATGTTGTTACTAGCCTGTCCCCATCACAGCACCCATGATGTGTGGTGCTTGTATTAATGAGCGCAAAAGTTCATCTATCTTTCGCACTAGATTGACAGCTGTTTTCCGCGACAATTGCATCCCAGCGATTGCCTTTTTTATGTATTCCACTTATCGATTTTGCTAACACGTTATTTCGTCACCACTTACTCGGTTTGAACGAGTTCCGCATTCTGCAGCAGCGCCCATTTCTTCTGCATCTCGCACTGCTTCATCTGTGCCTTTAGCAGGTTAAACTGAAAATTCGCAAAGAAATAGAATTTGGGTGACAATTGGCCCATCGTTTTTCTGCTTTCGCCGGTTCTTTGCAAAAATAGAATTCGTTTTGAACCGTTCTTGAGTTTCTCTGTGGTGTTTAATTGAACATCAGGTGGATAGCAAGGAGGATTACCGGTTATTCTTACGGAATGTTCTATGGGGAACAACTTACTTCGATCGCACACCATGGGGACTGCTTGGTTTTAGTAGGACTACCTACTAAGTAATTGACTAAAATCAAACCTTTTCCTGAAAGCCGGTGGACTAATCCATTAATCGATAAAAGATATTTTCAGACAACCCGATACTATTATTGACAAGTGAGGAATAAAACAGAATAGCAAACATCCAAGCGGATCACCGGGAGCGCACAAATTACGCTAGTCTGCGTCCTGCAATAGTCGGAGCGGTCGGAATTCAACTTAACCAATCAAGACGACTCGGTGTGAACTTGAAGGTCTATAACATCTAGGCATTGAGTGCGTGTTACCTTTTGATTCATGATCCGCTGTTAACTATCAGTTTTCTAGAGCTGTATATGCTCTCACTGATTCCCTTCATTCTGATTAACATTTCTACTCGGTTTGCGTAAGCCCTTAACTACTTGTCTCATGTGCTTTCCGTACGACTCCATATTTGTTGTCATCGTGGTCTAGGTTGAGCCAAAAGCAACGTGCACTCAGCGCATCTGTCCACTCGACTCCATGAAAATAGTGATGTCACTCAGAAATGAACTGTACAGCATCAGCGGCTTTCGACAGTCTCCTACTACAGATATTCCATCCACACCGTTGGTACGACGGGTGGTAATAAACAAATTCACCAAATTGTATGGTCCTAGGTGAGTTTTCCGCCAAAAATTGGCTGCCCTTTTTATTCGCGCCCTGGCTCATGTATTCTCATTTTGTATCAGCATCATTTTTTGACAAGCTTGATCAAACCAGCCTCCATTAACTGTCGGATTTAGAGCAGGCTGGCTGTGTACTTTTTGTGTTGTGATGACCTCATGGTTTCACAAAACTCCGCGCTAGGCGCCCCTCCCCGTCTTCCAATTTTGCTAGTCATGTTGCCGTGGAACGTTCACACGATGTGTAGTTGGTGACAATATTATCAGCCGGAAACCATCTCTGTTTTACTCAAGTAGCGCTGTTGCCATGTCGCTGATCACGTGACCCCCTTATTAATGCCGTTGCCAGGTGGAAATTGTCACTCTGATTACCACCTTCGTTCCATTAACAACCGACAACTACACCACTCTCCCGGTTAGAAGGAAACCGGAACTATTAATACCTGGCTTTGTAAACCGTGTTCGACCTTCGCCGAAGGTCACTGTGTTCTCTCTCTCGGGGTAACGAATAGTTGTGCGGTGTCCGTGTTAGTCTCGGTACAATGTGGAAGAGCCGTTGGACGACTAAGCTACTCGATGCGCCTCGGTCTGAATTCGATCAGCCACTTGTCCACGCGGAGCACATTTCACCAGAGCCAAATCCTTGTTCCGACTAGGGACATTGTACCCAAGCGTGGACGTTACAACAGCTGGCTAAATGTGTTCGTCCCGGTTCTCGTGGTACTTGCTTCTGAGCCTATGCATTTTGCAATTTCGTATCAACCACCTACTCTGTGTGTGTCTTCAGTGTTCTTTTATCTCCATTGCACGAGTTCGCATTCTCCGGTAGGATACTTGCGTACATCCGTATTCTACCCTTACGAATTTGTCGATAGTTTGGCATAGGGCATTAAGACTCGGCTAAATGTATGGCAAGTCAGCTGGAGACATCGTTATTTTGAAGTGAACCGAGGATAACCATATACTGCGTAGTACGATTTTCATTCCAAATTTTAGGACGAGCCACTCACCTGTGAGCGTTGACCGCATTCCTTGTCCAGAATTCTCAAGCGAGTCTGTTGTGCCTTTCTTGCTCGAATTTCCGGCCAGAGAATGCGAATTGTTTCGATGGCCTTGGGAAAGAAGATCACACAGTTGCTTTGAAAACTGTATCTGCTCGCTGTATCCAACTCGCTAAATGTTGGGGGCCTACAATAGTTATTTTCCCACAAACAAACAGCGTCTAATACTAGACGTGAATCAACCTTAGTTGATGTCAAACGCACTGCTCACGGGGATGCAATCAAGCAATGATGGTTCAGGCTTGGGGTTGAGAACCATGTCCACCTCAGACTGACCACTGACTGCCGCATTAGCGTCTCCGGATGCGTGCAACCAATAGAGCGAGTATAAACCAGGTGCAGTTAGTTCAACAACCCTGTAAGGATCATTGATCCTAATTTCAGACACATGGATACCCACTATGTCCAACGTGCTTGCGAATGCAGCCTGTTGACCTATTTGAGTGCAAACGTTGAAAACCGCCGAGGAAACGGGAAAGCGTGGCCTTATAAGGGCTGTTGTCATCCAGTGGATGGTGTGGGAAGATAGCTGCAGATGATAAAAATGCAATGGAATTGCTGCTGTTGTTAATTAAGCTGGGAATTATGGAAGTTGACATAGTAATGGGGCACAGAAGGCGAGTAAAGGAAACAGGTGGAAGAGAAAGAAGGGAAGCACCAGCAGTAACATGTTTTCGTTTATGCGCCCTGCTGTATGCAGCAGATAGGGTGACCGTCGATGAGCTACGCGGCGGTCGATGCAGCATGTTGTTGAGGTATGAAGAAATCATCATGGTTGTACGTGAGCTGAGATACTGCTAGGATGCCGATGCCGCGTTATCTTTGCACGATAGCTAGCTCTTTGTTACAGTGGGTTATTGCTAAGGGTAGGCGCCTTGACTCTGAATGCTTAGGGCATTAAGGTTTTACGATACTTATTATTCTTCGTTCCCTATGCCACCATGGTTGTACGGCAACGAAACATCAATTCAGATAACTTTTGTACTGCTGTTGATGATGGTTACGGCCAGCAGGACGCAAAGGCAATGTTTAACCATCATTTCTTGGCTGTTATCATTTCTTCTTAATCACTGTCAACGCACCATTGTTGTGCACTGTTGTTCTACTGTCACTTAACCACAACTTGAACGGGAGAAACGATCATAGGATCAAGGAAATGTGAAGGAAGTGAGGATGCGTCTGGTGTAGGGTGCAAGTGCTACAAGAGCAGCTGTTTTCACCACCAGGGTGGAAACAGATGATGAGCGTATACTGCTGGGATGATGTTCGTGTGACAGCTGCCCAGAGGTTCTCACCCTTCTGCGCCATTATCAAATTTAACTCACTTTCTCAGGCGGCATACGCAGTTTATTTGGCGACCCGGGCAAGTAGTGACGACAAGTATGCCGCTGTTGCCGAAAGGGATCTGGACTTTCAAGTGTTTCTGCGGTTTCTACCTCTATGCGATCGTTAAGATACCCTGGTTTTCGTCTTCCGCTACCTCGAGATCCACTTTTATCTGGTTGGGCGATCGTCAGAAACCATATATAAATACTCTTCTGGCTCTTCAAATTGGGTGTTGAAACTCCACTTGTATCTATTTTTATGCATACGTTCCATCATCTTGAAGAACATTGCCAATTCCCCACTGCATCGCCTTAGTCATTATGGTTAGTGATCCCGATTGGTTTTTCTGCCTAGATATGTTGTTTGTCTTGGTAGTGTCCCAGTCTGCATAAAAGTAAATCCATCACATTAAACGGCAACCTCATGAGGATCAGCTCAGCTACGTTATGCAGGTAAAGGAGAATAAGTCTCCACCGATGCCCTCGTTCTGTTCTACTTGTTGCTTCTCTTCATGTCCATCAGACTACAGATGCTGACATCTGTACCATGCGAGTTAGGCTCAGGCGCATCGGCATCATCTACGATTATAGTATCTCACACCGCACCACTATGCGGCCCTTAACGTCGCAGTACATCTAAAATGCAGGATAACGAAAACCAGAAGTGCATCCTGGCTAGTGCTTAAAGGCTTTCTGGTGGATGATACTTTCGCCCATTAAAACATGTGTTCATCCAATACTCGTAAGCTTCTCACGGGCACATTACAACACGAAGAAGTACGACAGAGTTGTGCTTACAAAATGCGCGACGCCGTTTCGCTTAATATTTTAAATTTTTCTGCGCAAATTCTGTACTATGCATTGATGCAAATTTAGACTGAAATCGGTTCTTACGTTGAAGGAATTTGGAGTTCGTTTTACTCAGTGATACTTTACTGCGGCTAGCTCCTGCGACAGCATGAGCCGGCTTCATGAATGTCGTGAATTGCAGCTGCCCAAGTGCGGCGATCGGCGGCAAGCTCCACGCAGATACTGATCCAATAGTTCCTCCATTGACGAGCACCATGCATAACCTGGAGTTCCAGAAGATCGGCATCCCATTTCACTGCAGAGCCACTTTTTCAATTGTCCACCACGGTGACGACACCAACCCTGGTAAGGCGAGGGTGTAACCACAGCTCTAGTGAAGTCGGTGTCTGGTCTGCGGAGGACGTGACCGAACCACTGAAGTCTACGGCGTTAGATGAGTGTTGTGAGCTTCGGAAGACCGTAACAGCGCTTACGGATTTCGTCATTGGTGATACGCTCATACCACTGCGTTTTCAAGATAAGCCTTAGACACCAATGGTCGAAAACTTCCAGTTTCTGGGTCTCTTCGGATCGCAGCGGTCATGTTTCGCACCCATAAAGTAAAATGGCACGAATGTTTGCTGAGAATACTCGGATCTTCGTTCTCAGACTAATTTCGGTCCTTCGCCACAATGTGTTTCTCAGTTGTAAGAAGGCTGTTCTAGCACTGTCAATACGATTCCGGATTTCGAATGTAGCCTGACCATTGGGGAGTATAGTGGATCCAAGATACTTGAACTCAGGAACAGATTCGATTAGTTGTCCATGTACGGAGAGCGACGGGGCGGACTGGGTGACTAACGATGAGAAATACTTCTTCTTGCTTATGATAATTTCGAATCCAATCAAAGCGGCTGATTGGGCGACCCGATTTAGCAGTGACGGTAGTGATATAGCATCTTCCGTAAGGATAGCGATATCGTCAGCAAATTCTAAATCTGACAGCAAGAAGTCAGGGCTAACTTGAACACCACGTTAGCCCTCAAGGGCATGATGTATAACCCAGTCGACTGCGAAGTTGAACAGCACTGGAGAAAGTGGGCAACCTTGCCGGACTCCAGTATTGATGTCGAATTTCTCTGTTCCTTCTCCATAGACCTGAATCCGGTCCTTCATGCAACATTAATATGATTTCATCAAGTTAACGAGTTTAACCGGCACGCCATCGGCAAGTAGGATTCTCCAGAGTGCTTCGCGGTCAACTGAGTTAAAGGCAGCCATACTCCTGCATTACTGCGACTTATGCCCGTGCTCATTTTCCACAAGTGTGGACTTAAGTCAACACCTAGCTTATCACCGCAGCAACGTAACGGGATTTTTTGGCTGGCACTGTCGTCAACTGGACGGAGTTTCAATACTCAACATGCTGCAAAACTTTCAAAAGCAAGCGTGGTTGGTCTCAGCGCTGCCGTCAAGTTCATCCGGATGCTTACAACGCAGATGGTCTGACGCGACTATGCAACCACCAGTGCAACTTGTCTGTGCTAGTGGGTGAGACACTTCTTGCCTGCGCCACGTATATGGCACCCTCCGCCCCCAATTTTCCACAACTGCCCAGGCAACTCCGCATCCGATTTCCCTGCCGTTAAGTGACTGCATTAAGAAACGCTTGCACGAACATCATGGGAGCAAGGGAACGTCTCTGTAACTGCTCAGCTATTTCAGTTACACACGCTGTCTCACTATCCCTCCTTCTCACTCAGTCGCCAAGTTCCCCTTACTACCTTCTGACCGAAGAGGTCCATCCACCACTCCATCTGAACCCCACAGACTTGATTTCACCCCTCACGTGGCGTGGTTCCCATCTGAGTGATCATCATGACTACTCTACAGTCACGCTGCATGTCAACACACTTAACATAGGTTACGTTGACGTGGACTGGCGACAGCCCGCCGCTTTATCGCCTAGTCTATCCTTATCCTCCGCCTCACCATACGAAATCAATCCAGGGGTCGACTTGGATGAATCATACGCCGACAGCCACGCGCAGCTCGCTACAGATACCTGGCACCTAGTTACAGAAACCACAGGTGACCAGGCTGCCTTTCAACGTCTTATGGCGGAGGCCAGAGGAACACTGGTCCATTGCAAATCACAAACTGGACACCGTGCGGCTACTTTGCGAACAGTCATTGAAAACATGCAAACGGGGCACTCTAGGACAGCATGTAGTAACGCAATGAAGTGTGCTCAACCCTATTCCGTCACACATCTCGACCCAGTAAGCGCATACAACAGGCATTTACAATGTCACTACCATTTGCGAAGAAAGGACGCTGCCGCTACAGTACTCAATGGTCGTTGGAAGACGGCATTCAGGCCGGATGAAGAGGTGATCACGGGCTTCAATGACTTCTGGAAGGATGTGCTCTCGCAACCCCCAGTATCTGATAACCGGGCACCACGCGGTTGTGCAAATATTAACTGGGATCTTCGAAATCCCATAACCATTGAGGAAACGAGTTCTGCACTGTGAGCAATGGATGGATCTGCACCAAGAGTAGACCGTATCACACCAAAGGATATCAGTCGAAAAGATCCAAGATTCATTACATCTTTCTTAAATTGCTTATTGGCTTGTTCGCCTTATCCTACTCGTATGAACGGGGCCCGTCTAACGCTTTTGCCATAAATCCCCAACCTTTCCGCCCTGAAGACTTTCGCCCAATTTCCGTAACTTCAGTCTTCACTCGTCTTCTTCACCGAACTTTATTCGTTCGCTGGATTTCTGCATTCCCATCTGGCCGTCTTCAATTTGGTTTTCTTCGTAAAGATGACTGCTTTGAAACCCTCACGATACTACACTCCGCATTAAGATATTCACACTTGAACGGTATCCCTTTATCCATTACTTCTCTTGACATTTCAAAAGCCTTTGCTTCCATCTCTCACGCTTCGCCGTTTCGTGCAGCCTCATCTTTCGTTGCCCCCTCTTTCCTTCTACATTGCTCCTCCGGAATTTCAATCATCAACGGTCTGAGGATTCGTCCAAAGCGTGGAGTCCTTCATACAGATCCACTTTCTCTCTTGCACTTCATCATGTCACTTGAGGAAGTAGTACACGTAGTCTGACACAGTGGATTTTCCCAGCAGGCCTAATGGATCATGTTGCTTGCACAGATGATGTATCCGCTCGTGACCGAGAATCCTTGATCGAACGCCTAGGGCGATTTAGGCAAGAAATACAGCACCTTGGATTATCAATAAACCACATGAAATCGATGGTACTAGATATTACCGTCGGTAGCAAAAGGAAAAATTTGCCTATTTCGAACACTGCACAGCTCCCCTGTGGCGCTCTCCAAATCCCCTCTATCCAGCCATCCGGGGATTTCCGGCTACTCATGTTACCATTTGATTGAAAGGGTAAACGCTCGTCGAACTGCTAGACCAACTCAAATACGACTGCGGGGAACATCTCAAGCCCTCTTCAAACCCTACCAGCGCATGGATATCTTGCGCACCTATCTTTTACCGCGTCATACACATTGCCTCTCTTTGGCAGTGGTTCACCGACAGACCCTCAAATCGATAGGCTGGTCCGGGCAAGTATACGAAAATGGCTACGACTCCCCAAGGACACCAGCATCGCTTTCTTTCACGCATCAATTGAGAATTATGGCCTAGGGGTTCCGTGCCTTTCTAGTATGATCCCATTGCTTCGTAAGAACCACCTGGAACGCCATCTTTCATTCTCCCACCCAATTACCAGCTGGACGATAAGGGGCCCTTCAGCATGTACCATCCAGCGCCTCACCATGAAATGCGTAATCATTAGAAATCAAGTCCTCTTTGACAAAGGTGACGAGAAGGAAGCATGAAAGAATTCACTGGTACAATTTGTAGACGGATCCTTGCTTCGGGGGATAGTTACAACACCAACCTCTCATAACTGGATGAGAACCCCCGAGCGAATTTTTTCCAGACTCTACATCCTAGGAACCCAACTTCGAGCAGCGGTGCTGTCGACAATATCTCGGTGCTGCAGAGGACGACTAACCCTAGACCCCACCGATCTTCACTGCCGGGCCGCTTCCGGACAAAATGAAACACTTTCCCACCTGTTACTCTCCTGTGCAATAACGCACGATTCTCGCTATGAAACGCACAACGATATCATGAAGTAACTAACCAACACTCTTCGTCGTAAAGGAGCCCAAATCATCCCGGAGCCCCGCATCCCAGCGGCATCAACGTACATCAAGCCGGATATAATCGTCATCAAGAACTCCACAGCACACGTAATGGACGTGGCAATATGCGACACCTACAGAATGTCCCGTAGCTACCGACTAAAAATTGACAAATACGGTGTATGTGCTCATACGAATGCCATAGCCCGATTTGTGCTCTCGGAATTTCCTACGTCATTAAATATCATGCATCATCCGATAATCATCAATAACCGGGGTCATATATTCCCAGCCTCCATCAAGCGCGTTTCGGCACTGGGGCTCACCAAACTTGACATACCTGACTTGTGTGTGTCTACCATTAGCTGATACCTTCAAGCTTAAGTCGCCTACATGCGGGGTGCAATGTCACAAAACGTATCACACTAACACCGTATACTCACACATTCGCGATCGATTCCGACCATTTTTTGGTGTTTTAAATGATTTTTGCTTCAATATTAAGTCAGGACATTTGTGTAATCTCGGCAAATTTAGGTCATGCCCAGGCTTTGGGCCATGCATGAATTTGCCGCAAATATATGTTCATGGATCGCGATTCCCACTGAATTAAACCTTGGCCAATTCGATCACTTGGACCGTAACGAAACAGAAAGATGGCGAGCCAGTTGTCCCATCACTTTATGGACCTTCGCGTATTCCGAGTGGGCCAACCTAATCAGCTGCTCGATTATTGGATCAGTGCAGACTCTCTTGACGCCACCAAACACAGTATAGATTTGGTGGACCACTACTGCAAGTCGTTATCAAAGATAGGGGCCTAAAGTAATTGGACGATGTTCAGACCACATTGTGCTCGCGCGAATGCAACGGGACGGTGCAAGCAATGGGCGATTGTGCAAACCCTCCTCACGAGTATTGGCGCTGTTTACCCCGAGCAAAGCCGGTGACCCAGTTGTCCCGTGTCACTCCAAGTGTTTTCGCTTAACTTCTGTGGGTGTATGCGCGAACATATGCGTTGCAATCACTGGAACACTGTTGGCTATTATGAATCCACCTAATTCGGTCTAACTTCATTGGTTTACAGCTGTAGCTTGTTACCAGTTCAGGGGAGTAAGGGGGTTGTACGATATTCCGGCTACATTGCGCTTACGCGGGTGCAACGTAACTGCATAAGCACTGGGTGATTGTGCAATCCCTCCTCTTGATCATGTGCGTCAATTGTTTCGATCAGAACCAGTTGTCCACTGTCGCCCTATGGGACTTCGCCTATTTTATGTGGGTGTGTGGGCGAACCCGATCACATGCTAGAATATTGAAACGGTATAGCCTAATTATGCTGGCCTAAAGTTGCAGTTTGTTATCAAGGCAGGGCAGTAAGGCAACTGAACGATGTTCCGGTCACAAGTTGGTCATGCGAATGCAACGGGAGTGTGCAAGCAGTGGACGACTGTGCAAACCCTCTTCTTGATCATTGGCGTCGTTCACCTCCATCGAAACAGGTGACACAGATGGTCTTGCACCCTATGGGCATCCGCGTATTTTATGTAGGTGTGTTAGCGAACCTACTGAGCTACTCGAGTATTAGATCAGTGGAGGCTATCATGACTCCACCGAACCCAGCATAGCTTTATTAGCCTTATGCTGCAAGAAACGACAAAGATGTGCGATGAACGACAATCGCCCACTGGTTACGCAGTTCTGTTGCATTCGCATGAACAAAATGTGGCCTGCACATTATCCAGTCGCCTTACACACACGGGAGTTGTTAAGCATCCAACGGGACCTGTTACGCATTATTGTTTTACCCGTAATAAACCATTGCTCCACTGTTTCTTAATGAGAAACTGCAGCATTGAGCCAATAAAGCTGGACCAGGTTCGGTCGTCATGATAGCCTACACGGTTCGAATATTCCTGCAGTTCCTGTAGGTTCGCCCGCACAACATAAGATAGGTGGAGCTCCATAGAAAGACAGGGGAATCCGGGTCACCGACTTTGATTGAGGTGAACAACGCCAATGATCAACAAGAAGACTTGTACCACTGCTAACTGCTTGCACAGTCACGTTGCATTCGCGCGAGCACAATGTGGTCTGAACATCGTCCAGTTATTTTAGGCCCCTTACTTTGATAACGACTTGCAGCAGTAGTCCACTAAAGCTATACTGTGTTTGGTTGCGTCAAGATAGCCTGCACTGATCCAGTAATCGAGCAGCTGATTAGGTTGGCCCACTCGGAATACGCGGTCCATAGAGTGATGGGACAACTAGCTCGCCGCCTATCTGCTTTATCAGTTACGGTCCAAGTGATCGAATTGGCCAATGTTTAATTCAGTGGGAATGGCGGTCCACATTGAGATGGCGCATCATGATCCATTCTCAAGACGAGTGCTTCACAACAACCCTCCAATACTAGGTAACATTTGTTTAAGTCATGATAGACTACGCGATTGGGGAGTCTGACTTTCCAGTATTCACATAGCCACAGGTCCATGTGTAACTTCAGAAACACGTAGACTATGAGAAGACAGATGGGAAGATAGGGGGATACTCAGTCACCGCCTTTGATTGAGATTCACGATCAAGAGAAGAGTTTGCAGTGGCATCTGCTGGTTACACAATTCGGTTGCATTAGCATGACTACAATGTAGTCTGAACATCGTTTAGTCGCCTTACTCCTCATTTCTTCTAAGCGAATTGCTGATTTTCTGCTTAAAATCCAGTGTGTCCAAAGTGGTTTGAAAAGTATCCAATATGGTTTGAAAAACGTCCAATCAAAATGGAAATAGGGCACTTATTTATTTATTTGATTGTACTGTGTGAATTACATTCCAGCTACTTGGTGTGATCATTAAGTACAACGGGATCTCCAAGGGTAGATGTTATGTCAGCTTATCCCGAGCAGTTCCAAGTCAGGTTTTCGTGGTGTTCCATCGAAAAAAACTACAGAAAGAAGGAAGCTTTGAAGATAGGATGCAAGTGGTTATGGAGAAAATCTCAAAAGAACTAATATGGCTATCCTTGGAGCCGTCTCCTGGTGAACTGCTTCCATGCAGGTTAGTCCCTCGGAAGGTTTCTTCTGCACTTCACCGCCCCATTTGGCTTTGTGCCGGAGTGGCATAATTGCATGTAAGCCATCACCGTATTGACTCATCTTTAGGGCCATCGTTACGTATGGTGAGTAGTAGGCTCACATAAATAAATAAGCTCACTGTTTTTATACTCTTTTAAGCCATTCAGCTGCTGCTTGGTCCTCCAAGACTGCTTAGGTGCGATCACAGTGTGCAGGTTGATGCGAAAGTCCGAGGTTCATTCGATAGTGATGTGTGAATTACGAGCGTCTGCGCCGTAGTTTTCACGTTGACCTTAGATGCTGGCAGTTAGATGAACAATATTCTATCTTATGCGAATTGCAGAGCTTACCATGTGCGCTTAACATATCTGTTATTAGAAGCTCGGGGACCGAAAGGGTTGCACATCTGCGTCGTAATCCTGAGGCCACCGATTCGAATCCGCGTAGGTGCAAGTGACCTCGCGATATTCTCAAGTTGCGCGACTGGCGGTGTTTGCGTGGCAGCGAAGCACCGGTACGGTGTGCCACTGATGCCTTCTTACTTTATCAGTTGCCCGCTATGTCCGGTACAATTTCATGTAGCGGACACATGGCACCCGCATATTCATGTGCATTCCATGAGACGGGAGTCGCACAACGTGTGGATTGCTTTCTCGCTGGCTATTGTGAGATTTCGCCTACCTCACTAACCCAAACCGGGTTGATATTCCATTAAAGTACAGAACGTCCTACTCTGCGCCTTCCGACGGCGCTCCGTCCTTAGAAACGACACACTGTTATATGTATGTTACTGCAATTGCATTCTCATTTTATTGACTTTGTAGGTTTTTTAGTTTCGGTACAGTCAAACAACTTACCGCTCTTTTAGTTGCTGATTTATCTTTTGGATACATTTGTTCCGTGGGTGGATCACGTTTATTCGCGCTTGTGGTTTGCCCATTCTTAGGGCCTTCACTTCTTACACCTGGCCGCAACAGATGCTTGTCACGTTGTTCCAGGAAGTTTTCCACTTCATCCGCTAATCCCAGCGCCAAGTTATTTCTGCCTTCATCCAAAGCTCGTTGTAACACCATGTTCACTTGCTTTAGGAAGGCCGGTCGTCGTGCAAATTTCATAACTAAAAAGGAATTCAAGCAACCACTTGGTACTATAGAGTATTTATCCGACTTAAGGTTAGATAAGGATGACCGAGTATTTGTGCCATCACGCGGTCTGCAACTTGGACTCTGGGCTGCTGTTTCATCCTAGGTTTACCGACGGATATTTGAGGATGCTGTGTACGTGGGCTTACATTTTCTCTCCCTGTCACGACCCCTGTTCTAGTGGGCATTTACGAGAAACCCTCAAGGCTGCCACGACAATTGGACTGTACTAGGTCTGCCTCATCTCATCAATTCTCTTTAACTTCGGGATCGGAATGACCATGATTTGCCTTCTTCAACCCCTTCCGAGGTCCATGCTTTTCTGGATGGTTCATGGTGTTGGGGCTAAAAGTGACTTGGCTACAGTTTGGGAGAGATAACCTTGGTATAATATTTCACCGACGTACTCGGACAAAGAAACGTGTTGCATTCACGGATAAGACTGAATACGTTTGCAAACGTAAAAATGCATCTTCGGGAACCGTTGTAATTTCTATCATAAGGAAACGCTGAGTACCACTATCCTGGTAGGGAACTACGTTGAATGGAAGCTTAAAATCTGTTGCATGGCGAATTACAATCTCGTTAGGTACATTCAACACGAAGTGCCTATATACATCAAGCGGAGCGTACTAATAACAAGTTCCAGGCGAGTAACACTTAATTTTTATCTGCCTTGGCTACGGTCCCAGTGATCGCAGTGACCAAGGTTCACTTCAATGTGCATCGCGGTCTACATTGAGGTTGCACGTCATAATCCAATCACATAACGTGTAGTTCAAAACGGTCCTCCGGGTTTCCCTTGTTCCTGATAATTTTCAGTCAGTATTCCTCATGCTATCTTAAATTATGCTTCAAGTCTAGAGAGTGGAACGGTTAACGATTTTAAAATGTTCGGTTCTGGATGGGATTGTGGGGACCTTTTCAGATATATTAGCCACAGATTGTCTAACCCTCGCTATCCAGTACTCGGTCTGTTCAAAAAGTTTAATATGCAAGAGTGCCTGATTCTAAGGTCGAGGGTAGACAGCTGTGCATAAATGCGATCTCCCTGTTTATGCTATATTTGCCTTCTACTGATATCTGCTGCCATACGACTAGAGTTCCTACGCTGGTGAAGTCACCTCGACTGGTGACGAAACCTCTATAATCACATTACCCAGCCCGTTGAGTAAGTCATCAGCTGGATGAGGTACCATGCTCATTGCGTTCACAATACTCACTTTTAGGTTCTCGAGTGGCCCACTGCTCTGTCTCTCCAGCTATTTAGGCTGTTTTAATGCCTTTTAAGGCACGTGAAGGCGACCCACACCTGTTTGCATTCGATATCTCAAGATAGTCAGTTCAAAATTGTCTGGTCGGACAAAACGTATACACTACTATAGACCGTAGACTGCAATCAATGAGCGCCAGATAGATTCACTGTGATCAAACATTATCTTTGGATACCAGATTTATTGCCCCCCGGTCTATTGGTTCAGGGTGATCCCAGCTACTCGAAACAATGTGATAAGGCACTGCAAAAATTAACGATTCGCATATAAGCCTTATGCGCATAGTATCCGATATGTTTCAGTCTACTACCTTTTCACGAATACCTAGCGCCCACTTATAAGCTCACGTAGAATGGGACATCCAGGTGCTGCATCCTGGCAGAAGCAACATATCACTGCGCTCGAGACTTCACAACGAAGAACATTCATGAACACCAAAGGAATCCTTCATCTCCTCTACCAATTTAGACCAAACTCTTGCGTTGCATAACGGTCAGTATCAGCGCTTTCTTAGATATAACAAATCTTGTAGCACCCAAATTAAATTCGTCACCGTCTCCAGGGTTTCATAACGCCTTCCTGTGAGATCATTATTTAGAGATTGTCACGCAATTTAACCGGCTGGAATGTCGTCAAAATCTCTCTCTTGAGTGTGCCAGGCGTTGCACGCTCTCCCGTCGTAGGTTGTTTTTACTAGTTTGGCGATATTTAACAATCATCTTAACGACTCATTGCATCATTTACACTTCCTTTTATAGTTTATATTCGTCAACTGGCCACATAATGCAAACCAACTTGTATTCCTAACCGTGTGGACCTATAATTGCTATCATGTAAATATCTCGATGAGTTCATCAGTGTGCACTCACTCTCATCGATAGAAATTTCTTTACATCTGCTATTTTCCTCTGGACCGTCCTACAGAATCTATTAAAGGTTGGATTTTTACCCGTAATCTACCCTCGTTCCATTATCCCTTTGTTCATAAAGATTAGAAAATTTGAATTTTGTATTAGCTTCTCGTTTGTTTCGTGTCCCTACTACTTTATTCATGGGCGCTTTCAGTCAATCGGCAATCCTACCACGTGAGTACCGGGCCTTAACAAATTTCGTCTTCCATACAGCATACACCTAGGGATTGTTGCTTTCAGAAACTCACCATCCTTGCATGCAGTTCGAATTGGTTTAGCTCCCAGTTGTGCTGTTACGTACGCTGTATCTTCATGCCCCTCCAGCTCTGTTCGGCTCGGATCTGAAGTCGAAAAACACATCAGGTGTCAAATGTAGAAGATTTGTTTCGATTTGCAATTATTTCACAGATTTACCTCACACGCACTTGTTTCTAAGGTTTCATTTGCCACCCCCAAAAGAGATACGCTAATTAAGTTGGCATTTCTCTTAGTGTCACATCTTCACTGTGTTTTCTCCATCCGTACACGGAATGCCAACGTTTTCTGCGCCGGTCCTGAAATATTGGCAAATCCTTCCAGCGCTCCCTGGGATCACCAGCAATTTGAGCGTTTCTTCCGCTGAATGGTGTTTTTTCTAGTCTTTATTCAAGTTTGCGCATCCTAAGTCAAACAATTACTTTCCTCGGGTACCCACATGAGAAACCACGACTCACAAGCAGAGTAGTTTGGTCACAACACGACCGTAAGGTGAGTCTCTTCTGTGGCAGTTCTTTGAAATTCTGGGAGTATGCTTTCACGGTGACCATAGAAAGAATGCGAGGAACTGACAGGGAAAATCAATTATGAGAAACGGACAAATGCTGCGTAGTTTAATTCCGCACCTCCATACACATTCTGGTTGCTGGGTATGGTTATTACACATGGCGAATGAACCTCAATTGTTGTATATTTCTGTCACGGGGGCAGCAGGGTCAACCGTTTGCTTGGACCAAGAACATTAACCGCTTGATGCCAAACACTTTGACACGGACGTTGTTGTCTACCTCTTTGTCATCCTGTGCTCACTCCGACACCACGGTTAGTTCGGTCATGGGACCGTAGCGTCACAGTAGCTGAGGTGTTTTACACGTCTAGGTAACGTGTATAATGATAACGATGATACCACTATCTCTACCTGATGAGTAGATTCAAGTGCGGAACCAATCGCGTGGTGCTCCGTATACGGTGGACCGAGGTTCCTCACAAAAGTGAGTCGCGGTCTAGATTGAGATTGCGCGTCGCAAACCATTCACACAATGAGTGCTACAAACAGTAGTAGCAGCAGCAGTAGTAGTAGTAGTAGTTATAGTAATCATTACAAAATTCCTGCTGATTCAAAAATGACCGGACTATGCTGATGATAATGTCGCTTGTTGACGACCCACGAATTCTATGCAGGTCATTCTAAACCGCTTGGTGATTGAAGCTACCAGGTATCGCATCACCTTATCACTAGTAAAATGCAAAGTCCTACTCCATAGTTGGTGTTCATCTACCTTAGTACTGTTTCTTAAACCCGCGCAGCTTAAACAAGTAGATATCTTCATTGAGCTTGGGAGCTGTGTTTCTGTTGATAACACCACTGAGAGAAGGATTTCCCCTTGTATTACTAAAGCCCGACCAGCTTTCCCAAATCTGAGACAGTTGGGTCGTCCTCGGGACGTTTTGCTCTCAATAAGAAGCAGAATCTACAATACCTGTGTTCTGAAGTGAGTCCCATCCAATCGGTGTAAATGACTCTCATCGGATTTCTGTCTTTGACAACGGTTGTCTGCGGAGGATGATCCATGTGTGATGGGAACTTCACGTTTGCAGAGATGACGTTGGACATCGCGGCTTAGATAATACGGGCCTCCCTCTTGACAAGCTAATACCGCTGCGCTAACTGAGATGGATGGGTCACGTCCTACACATGCCATGCGAGCGTTTACCACGGCGTGCTGTATTCGCGCGCAGGGCCTCACCGGAAGAAACCGCGCTGTGACCAATCTACCACATGGCGACACAACGTCAACGCACTAACTTTCAGTCTAGCTTTTGTCAGAACCGTACCTCTTCCGGGTTTGGGACTCCTAGATGAAGAAAACCACTGGTTGGAAACTATTAGGGATATGGCGCGGAATTGGGCACATTGGAAAGTTTGCGTGTACGTATGCATTGTTTCCACTCATAAGAGCCGTAATCACTAAACTGATAGAAAAAGACAAGACGGCATGTGAAAAATAAGCAAATAAGTCTCTTTGTCTGTTGCTCATTTTGTGATCTTCGTACTTTTTATGCACATTCATTCCACGGTTTTCGAGGGCTCTACATCAAATATATGGGCCATATATATATATATATATATATATATATATATATATATATATATATATATATATATATATATATATATACTTTTGACGAGCGTTACCTTAGGTGAATCAGTGGCTTTGCGGTGGTGGTTTCGGCTGCCACCTCGGAGGCCCCGGGTTCGATTCCTGCTATTTCTACCTGCTTTGATCAAAGAAATTCGAAATCAGTAGTAAAGTGCAATGTTGCGAGCCGGCAGCTGCCTTCATTTATACGCTTCACCTACGATCTCAGTAACCGAATGGACCGTAGTCCATCACAAATTGCATCGCGGTTCAGATTGAGATTGCTTTCCGCAGTCCATCCGCACTACAAATGTTTCAAAAATGCACCCCCAATGGAAAATATTGGTTGATTAGGTGATTGCAGTCTACAAGCTTGAAAAAGGTAGTTATTGCGAAAAGTCACAATTTCAAGGGTTATTGGTGACCTGATTTGCGCGTGCACCGCTTTACTTACTAACGTTCGATAGCCAGGTGTTTTCCCTTGGTTTTGCAACCAGCCAGCTGCTCACCGTAGAGTCTCCTATAATCCTGTCCGCTGATGGGAGCCGGAGTTTACGAGGTTTTTTCCACTCATTTTCAGATTCTGCTAATGAGGGGTGATAATCACGGCACTAATCACCTTCGTCTGTTTAATCTTGTGCTTCGCTTGCGCACTATTTCAATGCACGGCCCCATACAACCCGTCATTTCTCCTTATAGGGTATCAATAAACAGCAAATCAATGCAAAACCAAAAGTCCGGTCACCTAGTTGTGCTGCTTAGTTTGTAGTGTACGTGAAATAAAAGTCATCGTTGTTTTGCTTCAGTGTATCACTTGCCAGACATTTTTACTTTCGCAAACTTATTTCCTGGTACAGTGGATGGGGTAAAATTAGGCTTTATGTTTCTTCAGTGACTCAGGTGTGCTGAGCTTGTTCTTGTGGTTTAGTTATGCTGTTGAGCTTAAGTCAACTCTTTGACTTCTTTATGAGTCGATTACAAACTATTTAGGCAGGTGAAGTCCCAAATTATAACCACCGTGTGTGTATTTATGCAATGAACCGTTTAATATTCTTTGGCCCTCTTCCGATGAGCTACTATTGTAAACAGGGAGATCAGCAACCGGATTGACAATTAGAGTCAGGCAATCAAAACGTCGCATTTAATGTGCAGCTTATTTTGCCATCACTTCAAACCGCTCATATTCGAGTTAATCATTTCTTTGCTCAAAATCGCTCATCTAAGATAACTGCAACACTACAACCTTTGAACATACTTTGAGTAGCCATAATCGCACTAATGTATCCGTCGATTTTCTTGAGGGATAACGCAACTGATGCAAGTTTGTCTTCCACAATCTTTGGAGGGCTATTCTTTGCAATGGACCCAGATCTTTCTCCGTTGGTCATTTGAAGTTCCTTCATTGTTCTTGGGAAGCTGACGGTCTTTCTTCTCTGTCCCCTGCTTTTCACTTCCGTAACATTTCCGCGCTTTTTGTCCCTCGTACCCTTGATCTTATTCAAAGCTGTAGCAAGGAAACGAACATCAAAGCAAGTTGTAGTCATTAGCAGAAGGATAGCATTAACTAAGTCATTAAGATCACAGAGAATTCAACTTCTTTCGCGCAGATTCATAGCTCTCGTTCACAACCCTCTGTGCTACTGCGGTGTCACAAGACCAGCAGGCCTAAAGTGTGTGACGATCGACACTCACTGCTGGACTCAGTATCCTGACGGTCACCCTTGAACAATACTGCTTTAAAATATTTATTGTACTAGTTTTGCTTCTACGTCAGCCGTCAATTTTTCACAGGGATACGGGGCTTGAACGAGACAGAGTATGGGTAGCCAACGGTTAAATGAATTATTGTACTGGGCGTTGACTGCCGCGGATGAGTCGCTTGCTAGCTATCGCGCAGTGCACTATTTCACTCCTTGGTTTTTCTCTACAAATAAGATTTCAACCCGTTCCGTTTTACCATATGCTTTATACGAGCTCATTAGCGCAACGTGCTGGGGTTATTTGTCTTTTGTGAATTTATTTTATGATCGATCCACGGTTGATGTTAAACTACAACGGCGGAAATTGGACAAAATGTATGTAGTGCGTCGTCTCACATTGAATTCGCTGTGGGAATAAGAGTGCCTACTGCGGTGTCTTGGTAGGCCAAAAATTTTTGGTAGTTAACTATCATTCCACTGGCTCCGGCAACACACATCCACTGGTCCAGTCGGATGTAAGATTTTCTTCATGGGCACCTTGTGACAGTAATCCTACAAATGTTATCTACATAAACTGACCATCCTGCTGTTCAATAGGTCTGCTGCACAGTTCTACACTCCATCCGTAGGTAACCATAGGCATTATAGATGCATTTCCCATTTGGAGTACGCTGTCCAGGCCTGGTTGCTTTCAAGAAGCGCCATCCCGCTACACAAAACCCCACAGAAAAGTGCAAATTAAGATCTTACCGTATGTTGCCGAATATTATCCCGTGCATAGATAAGCCAATAGAATGATTGCAACATCAAATTTGTCCAAAGTCGTAAGTCCATATATTGTCTAAGCCCGAAGATAGCAGCAAAAGAGAAACGCAATTGCTTCTCCACGCTTTCAACGACATCACTATTCGCTCTCACTTGAGTGAGTTTAAGAGAAGCTTGCTCTATTAATGGCCAGTTGTGGTAACAATAACCTTAGAATCCTCGTTACTGGTGCGTATGGCTATTAGAAGAGCCCCCCACTGTACGGGACAGTTCATTGTGCAGACGGCAAGTCACATGAAACAGGTAAAAATTCGACAATAAAGTATGCTCCATAATAACGGTCCGACCTTACTCAGTTGCTCGTTGAACAACCTATACGGGAGCGCACTAACTTGCCACCTGTCCAATGGCAGACGTTGCTCTACCAAAATTTCACTCACCCGCTCACAGGGGTATGACGGGCTGCGGTGATGGCAGAATGCCAGATCGGCGGACCTGCATCCTCGGTACTGATGTTCTGATGTTGGATGGAAAAGCAGACCAAGGCCGAAATGCGTTGACCAACAAATTATGGACTGCCAAGCCAGTATGCTAGCATCATCCGACGAGTGTTATAACGAGGGATGGGCAGACAGAACAACCCGCACGACGTGTATGGGAAATACATTCGCCGTAATAAATGGTCTTGTCACGATCGATGGATACCCCGCTGTGAAGCAGGTTAATGTGCTAGCCACAGCGATCGCTGGCTGTTCGCTGCGGTAGCAGTGGTGAACGAGCACGCTTTGCAACCGCAGTCTCGTAGCGTCCTTGTGGATCAGCGTGCGATCATTCAGCAACTTTGGTGAGTGCCACTCGAACGCGTCGGAAACGGCAGGACGCTACTACGCTACCAACTGCACAATGAGGCCCGTTAACGAGCGGTATGTGTGTCGACGTGAAGAAATTTGACAAAACTGGGAATATGGGCAACACTAAACCAACCGCGTGGTCTCGCATCGCCACGGATGAGGTGTCGGCTTGCGCCATTGTAGATGAGGTAGCCCGAAATAGTGACCTCAGCATTCGGAAAATCGCTCAACATTGTGTCACCACACCATCTTCTGTGCATCAGATACTGCAGGAATGAAACTTCTGAGGGTATCATGCACTGCAGGTACAAGCTTTGAATCCATGCAATTAGGAGAAGCCTCGGGAATTTCCTCGCTGGTATTTGGATACCATGGACATGCATTTAATCAAATGTACGGAGGCGACAATTTTCTGTCACCATGACGCAGGTAAGCGGCATGTTTCGGCAACCAATAACCCATGACCATGCAGCGCCTCCCATGTGCAACATGGCGCACAGCTCATGGCATGGGCTGGGTTGACAGGTCAAAAAATTATAGGAGCATTTTTCTTTTCTAAGCAGGTGACGGGTGACTTAATTTTTTTAACAGAGCTAATACATTACAGTTCTTAACGTCTTCTACAAAGAAATGTTGCAGACCTGCCTCATTCCACATCTGCAGACGGAAGGGTTATTGCGTACCGTTTGATGACAGCAGGTTGGTGCGCCTGCAATGCTGCACAAACGGTATTTTAGTATCTTAACCAAACTTTCGGTCATCATTAGATCGGTCAGAGAGAGAGCCAATGAAGTGGTCTTCACGGTCACCGGATTTGAACCCCCTGGATTTCTTCCTATGAGGGCGCTCGAAACGTAGGGTTTATAAGGTCAAGCCCACTGCTCTGGAAGAACTGAAACTGAGCAACGTCAACGAATATCGCGGGATCTCGGTGGACGCTTTGCGGAAATTGCTAGTCAATAGCATCCGGCGAACACTACCCTGCAAGGAAAACGACGGTGGGCATTTTGAAAGTCTACTTCGTTGGTTTCTATGCTCGTTTTAAATACTTTAGGTAAATATACCTATACTGCATAACGATTGCTTTCACGATTAAATGCTTCGTCAGGGTAGAATGAATGCTAAGAAAGTTGTCTAAAGAAAACAAGACGGTTACGTGAGAACCATACGGTACGTGTTAGAGGTACTTATAGATGGATCTCAGCCCGACTTACTCGCTTACACGGAAACGCGGTTGTCTCAGACCATCAAGGATGTTGGCGTAAACCAACCTAACTATGTGTTGCTTAGGCGCGGTCGTTCAATTGTCTGACAGGGTGGAGGCGTCGCTCTTGATGTTTACTGTAAACTTGATCTCGGTAGACAAAACCGTTGACGATCCGTAGGCTATGTTACGCGCTTCTTGCAAACCAGGGTCGGGTACTTCCGGTGCAGGTCTTATGTTAACCTAGTGTTTGCCAAGCCACTCAATTCTGTAGCTGATATTACTTACGGCCCTCCTCTGTGTGCTAGTGATCAGGTTTGTCTGCGCTTCTGTTGTACTCGGTCTAAACATCACCATTTCGCAAACTTACGTGGAATTTACCATCCCGGTGTGACATCCATAGCGGAACCAAGGTCTTGCTGCTCGCTTTATTTGGAAACGACGGAAAATCAAGCCTGCTATGAGCCTTCATCGTCTGTCTACGATCGCCTATTAAAATCCCTCGTGATGCACACGATGGGTATCGGCGCTTTCGAGGGGTACTCAAGGTCGGGGCATTCGTTAGGTCATGATGTCTTACCAAATGCTGAACCAGCGCAACGATCTTTGCTGCTCCCGAACTTCATTCATAACACCCACATTGGAAGTCATGAGGTTAATTTGGGCAAGGCAGTATAGCCGGCAATATTGCCGCTTTAACATCTCCCTGTGATCCTGCTAGCTGTGGAATGCACTTTACTGGAACGCAATCTCGGTCCCCAATGCACTAGAGAATGAACTCCCGGCTCTGTGTTTACGGCCTTCGTGTGAATGCACTTACGGTCATTGTGTTGCAAAACCCCACTCTGTTTGATTACGCTCATAAAATATCACCACAGCGCCCCAACCATATTTGGCCACCACATGTCGCTTAGCAGCTTCGGCAGTTTGAGCGATACTCAGCGTGTAATCCAGTATCGCGATCCCAACCACTGCCATTTAGCACTTTGTACGGCAATGTCGGTGTCCTTTGAAACTCTCTTATACCGAACGCCCGCTTGACCCCGCTCACCTGCTTGCATGTTTGTCTGCATGTGACCAACGAGACCTTCTCGTTCACATGGACACTGGGCGAGGTGCCGTAGCTTTCTTGAAGCTGTCTTTGCTATTGCTTCAAGCGACATACACACAGCGCACAGCCAGCGGCCGTTGTGACTAACTTATTAACCTTCTTCACAGCGGGGTATCCATCGAACGTGACAAGACCATTTATTACGGCGAATGTATTTCCCATACACGTCGTGCGGGTTGTTCTGTCTGCCCATCCCTCGTTATAACACTCGTCGGATGATGCTAGCATACTGGCTTGGCAGTCCATAATTTGTTGGTCAACGCATTTCGGCCTTGGTCTGCTTTTCCATCCAACATCAGAACATCAGTACCGAGGATGCAGGCCCGCCGATCTGGCATTCTGCCATCACCGCAGCCCGTCATACCCCTGTGAGCGGGTGAGTGAAATTTTGGTAGAGCAACGTCTGCCATTGGACAGGTGGCAAGTTAGTGCGCTCCCGTATAGGTTGTTCAACGAGCAACTGAGTAAGGTCGGACCGTTATTATGGAGCATACACCTTTTGGAAAGGTTGGAGGATATCAGACAGGCTGCCTCACACAGTCGGGGCTCTCATGCATATGAACCGCAGTAGAGCAGTGGGTGAGAGCAAATTACACGGTCAGAAGTGTGGGACGACGTTGTACTTTTAGTGCACCGGACAGCCTAGCATAACATAAGGTTCAAGTGCTTTTGATTCACTACCGCCATCCGTCGCGGACGTTAGATGTGCACTATACTGAGAACTTTCGACACCATAGTAACCTGTCTAGTTATAGGCACTTAACATCCCTGTCTTGAATACCATCCGTTACGAGCTAGTGGTGCTAATGGGAGATAAGAGCGGAGCTATGCAGTCAATTCCTTGGTTGATTTTGCGTGTGCTCTTTTTCAAATCGCGTATGACGTTTGTATAAACCGACCCCTTCTCTACAAAAATTGTAAAGCTTTCCTCGACTTATATTCGGAAATATACGGTATATGCTTGCTCCATCCCTCAGATCAAATTAGACTGATATCCCTCGAAGTGTACAACAGGCCCTTTCAACGTTTACCGTATAATTACTAAGTTTTTACAGGCTAAGGAGCACTGATTTACAAGTCCCGTAGAGTGACTTGGTGGGGTTATGAAATGAGGAACATTTGGTGTCTTGAATATAAAAACACGGACTCATCGCCTGTTGTGCTGTAGTCCTGTAACCCGCGTAGTTTCATTGCACCCACAGGTAACATCACATAAATCTAAGGTATATTCCAGGGGGATAAAGTTATAGTGATAAGAAACAAAGTGTGACTGTTTGCCGACCTACCAGTTTCTAAAAGCCCTTAGTCACTTTTATCGTCACACGTACATTGGTTCCAAAGCCAACTCGAGAGGACACCAGTGTTTGTTGTTCCCGCAATATAATCCATTAGAACGCCCCTTGATTATGTCATATTGCTAATCCGTCAATAGCGGAGCGTTCACGTTAACGAACCACTTGACAAAGTGCTAAGCCATGCGCATAAACTGCAAAACTCTCGAGAACTGCATGGCCCGCATTGGCTGCCATGAGAACCGCGGGGCTCGCATATATGCTCAATCCTTAAAGTATTATTTGTGCGGACCGCAGGCACGCATGGAAAGGGCCGCACGTGGCTCATGGGCCGTCAGTTTGACATGACTGCACTAGGCCGTTTGCATTCCGTGCTTTCACCCGTGCGTACCGATGGATGAAATAACACAAGCGAACATTGCGACCACCGGTTTCTATACAATATAGATTTAGGTAAATTTACACCCCTATCTATGCGAATGCTACGGTGGTTCCCTAGCTACGTAGTCAATTTCGTTGGTAAAGTCTATTTTTGGTTACAAGGTTTTCTTCCAAACTGTTGAGGATTGTCTACCTTCATAGATCTCTGACTGTATGGACTTATCATCCTCGGCGATTGTTTCACTCATGACGTCCTTTTTACCGGTGATTCTGATACACAGGGAGAATAAACGTCTGCCTTATTTTGATATATATATATATATATATATATATATATGTCCCATGCCTAGGCTGATGTTACATTCATGATGCTTTTACACCGCAGTTAGGCTAAACCAACATACACTTAAACTAGGTCTTTTTAAGCTGAATAAGTTTAATTCCACTTTAATTGCTTGGTTCTACCTACCTGAATAATCTACTTTTAACTTGCACACGTCGCTTACGCTGATTGCGCTTATCATCGGTAACTTGATTGCGTTTGTAGCATTTTTCGAGTTATTTGTGGACATTTTGTACTTGTCGCTTATTCTTTGATAACCAGCTTGCTTCATATGCTAATTTAGGGAAGAGTTATGTCCGCATAGCCGTATGCTTTAAAAGATATACTTTTTTGATAACGTTATTTCAAGTTATTGGCTGTTGCGTAATATCCCCGGTGTGGCTGCGTTTGATGTGCATGTTGACAAAATGCCTATCTGTCTATTACCCACTTCCTCGTCCATACTGGCTCCATGAGACAGTTGGTCGTTGCTGAATGGGGACCGGGTGCACGGTTCTTGTGGCCTTGCTAGGCTGGAAGAGTGGTTCCATGCACTCAGTGTGGAGCGGACTACGGTCCAATATCCACCTTGTGTACTTTTTATTCCCCAAATACAGCGTGCTTGTGTTTGCCTGTGAAGCAGTGTGGGCCGGCTCCGTTTATGAAACGTGGCCCCCATCCACATGCGTCGCGGTCTTATTCCTTCCGGTTTACACTGGATATGGGGTGTGTGGTTGGAGCTGTGGGTGGTGCAGTGCAAGCCACCCATGGTCCCTCTGTAGGCGCAGGCTTCCTGTGACTGTCCACATGACATGCAAATCCGGAAGCGGATGCCGCCATCCATATATATATTTATGTTTATTTATGTATATATATATATACATATGTATATTTACCTATATATATATATATATATATATATATATATATATATATATATATATATATATATATACCACTCAGTGCTCTTGGCATCTGGTGGTGGTACGTTCGCCCTTTGTCCGACCGCAGTACCAGTGAGCGTCCCGAGAGACGCAGTGCGCTTGTCACGTTGGAACTGGCGCGCTACCACATCGATACTGCGGCGCTCAGGTAGACCTAGCTCGCTTAGCCAGGTACGTTGCATGAAGCTATTGCCGACTATAACTTCTACTGGGTGGGAAACGTCACATCTTCACGATATGAACATTTGGTCAGGGTTGCACTATCCGGTCGCCTAAATAGACAGCGGGTGGATAAACTGACAGGCATCGGCGCGTGACTGATGTCTGTTCGCCTACGACTTGTAGCGCCCAAAAAGATAACTCTTATCTTTCATGTACAATTTACTTGTTGACCGATTGTACATTACTCCTTCTTGTTTTAATCTTACAACCGGCTCGACACACAACTGCCTTGTAAGTCCCCACGCTCACGTGTACGCTCTTGCCTCGCTTCATCCGTCCGTTTCTTGTTGTAGCCCATCGAATACAGTCCGCTGTGTCCGACTCCAATTGCCTTCTGATATCCGCGCTTAATTCCGCGCATCGTCTCGGACTAGTATTAACTAGTCCTACAGACTCGGAAGTGGTAAGGTTGCCACTTGTATAAGCACGTAAGGTCCGACCATGGGTTGTTCTGATGACACGTGTGATCAATTCTGCACTCAGTTATCCTCCGTGATATTGTGAGTGCCGAGGATGTACCGACTAGTCCTGCTGGATGATCTCAACGCGCGCGTTGGACGTGATGCCTCGGTGTGGGCAGATGTCATTTGTTCGCAAGGCATTCATTCAGCAAATATAAAAGATGACATCCTACTCTCGCTATGTGCCGCTCACAGCCTGACGATCACGAACACTCGGTTTGCACTGAGCGCGAGTGATATAGCAACTTGGACGCACCAACGGAGTGGTCACGCGCACCTGCTCGCCTGTGTCCTTTTATGTCAGCGTGACATGCGTAATGTGCGCATGACTCGTGTACTGCGTGGAGCTGAGTGGAACACGCACCACCAATTTGTGCGGACCAAACTGTATATCTACATGCGGAAATCTACGTACTATGTGCCTGCCGTGAACCGGGAGCATAAATTTAACACTCCCTCGGTACTGTGGCGAAGCGTATTGAGCTGGAGAAGGCGATGGACACACAAGTGTGTGATGCGGAATAAATGGCCACAGTTGGCAACCAGTGGCACCACATTCGCGACTAGGTGACAGCTGCTGCCGAGGAGACCATCGGGCGCGCAAAATCTGATTGGTTTGATTCGAACAATGCGACGATTGGCGCATTGGTGTGTGAGAAGATTGTAGCATTTGGAGGGTCAAGATAAAAATTACATCGAAACGCGTCGTGGCTGTGCAGTGTTTTCGGGTGGGCAACACCCAATTTCTATCTGCTTTGAGTACGGTCCCAGTGATTGTCGTGATTAAGGCTCACTTCAATGTGGACCACAGTCCACTATACTGAGATTGCGCGTCGCAATCCAATCACACAACGTGTAGTCCAAACTTGACCCTCCAATTAGTCATTACCGTTGTGACAAATAGGGTTGCCCACCGTGACCCGGTAGCCAAAGGGGTAGTGGTGTGGGCTGCTATCCCAATGGTCGTGGGTTCAAATCCTGCTGTCTCCACCTGATGAGATGAAAATTACATCGAAACGCGTCGTGGTTGTGCAGTGTTTTCTGGTGGGCAACACCCAATTTCCAATGTAGCATTTGCTTCACATGAGGCAGACCCCAGTGACTTGGGGAAGAAGAGTCAGTTTCGCAAAATACGAAGGCGACTAACTCGAGAGGTCCGTCGCATTAAAATTTCATGACTGACGGAGAAGGTGAAGAAGATGGAATGCTAGGTCGAACGTCGCCAACACAAGGAATCCTTGGCCTCCTTGAAGGCGGTGTATGGACCGAGATTGGAGCCGTTGAAGACGCTGCTCTCTTTGGTAATTCAGACGCTGCCTGCACATGTACTGCAAACGTAATGCAGATCTGACAAAAGCACTTCGACTGTATCTTGAACAATCGTTCAGATATTGACTGGCCTACATAGAACGGCTGAAGCAACACGATGTGAAGGTTAGTTTGACGGACACGCCGACACTGGATGAGACGCATAGAGTGCTTGTTCAGCTGCGCAACGGCAAGTGTGCTGGTGCCTACGGATTCTGGGCTGAAGTATTGAAACACGACGGACTCGCGTTCTGATCGCGCTGCACCACCTGGTGCAACGCTTGCGGACCGAGGAGGAGGTGCCTCCTGAGTTGAAGGATGCGCTTGTGCTCCCACTATACAAGGGCAAAAGAAGGGAGCAGTGTTGTACGAATCACCGTGGTATCAAGTTGCTGAATTGTGTGTGCAAGTTGATTCCCCGAATCCTACTCAACCGTCTCATCAGACAGGTTGTGGAATCGAATTTGGCGGAAGAACAATATGGATTCCGTTCGCGTCGCAACACCATCATTATGGTGTTTGTGGCTCGTCAACTGCGGGGGAAGTACAACGAGTCACATCAGCCATTGTACTCGCTTTTTGTTGATGTCACCAAAGCGTTTGTTATGGTGAAACGCGAAGCGCTATAGCTGGTGTTAGGTAAGTTTGGTTGTCTGAGTAATTCTGTACTTTTAATTGTCTGCATAATGGTGTCTGGGCGAGGTTGCAGCTGAGTGGACAAATCTCGAATGACTTCCAGTTGTCTCCGGTGTGGAGATGGAGCACTAAGAAGGCAACCACAAGTTTGGTGACAGTCGGACCAGTCCGCCTTCCAGGTTGGGGACCACGAGATGCTGCGTCTCAACGGTTGGAAACATTGGATGTCATATCCCGCAACAGACCTCAGTGGCGTCAATATCTGTCTGTTATTTTCCCCCCTTTTATGCACACAAAAAACAGGAAACAAAAACAAAATAATTCAAAATGGCGTGTGCAAAACCAAAACTGTTTTTCCACTTTTCTGTCGCATTTCGTGTTTCTGTTTTCTGTTTTTTTTCTGCCACGGTTCTGATGGCAAAATAGCTGTTCACAGACCATGAATATATATATATATATATATATATATATATATATATGGGATGAAGCAAGGCTGTTTTAGCTCCTGTTCTGTTTACCATTTATCTTCATGCGATGATATTGTGTTCGTGTGATGCGGCTTGCGCTTAAGTTGTTCTGGTGGAGCATGTTATTGTTGGTGGTATGCTGAATATCCGTCGTTTCCGTGCGAGAACCCTAGTCTGAATACTGTATTTTAGAGAAAGCAGAAATGAATTCTGCACAACGCTTTCGAAATATGGTTATAAAGGTTATAGAAATTGTCAGCCGTGAATATCGTTATCGTTCCTATGTAACATTTAAAAAACTGACTCACGGTATTGCAGGACTCATAAATTTGACATGTCATTGTAAGTGTGCGGTCGTTCTCTGAATCAAATGGTGGTAGAATATAAATCTAACAACGTTTGGAACTGCTGCACAGATGTTGCCTCCATCAAATGTTCAAGCAAACTGTTCCAATTATTTACCACTCTCTGTTCGAAGCACAGTGGGTGGGGAACACGCTTCACATCCGGCACGACAAGTTTGTATTTGTGTCCGCGTGTGCTGTATGGCCCTCGTAAGTGCAGCATTGGCCTCAGCATGAGGAAGTCACCGAGATGTAGAATTCGGTAGGTCATAATGAGGTCGACTCGCACCTAAAGGTTGGACAAGGTTTATAGTCCTAGTTTCTCGCATCGGTCTTCATACCCAAAGCGACGTAAACTCAGGAGGAGCCTGGTAACGACATGTTGGACCCGTTCGATTTTTTGTACCTCGCCTCGAGTAATCGGAAAGTAGGTGGGCGAATCGTACTCTAGCATTGGTCTAATGATGGAAAAGAAGAGGCGAATGGCAACCTCTTCAGACCATGTGCCAAAGCTACGTTTGAGCGCCCAAAGCATGCGCACTCCTTTTCGATATAGCCTGTTCGTGTTGTTTTTAGACTTCAAGTCGTAGAGCGAGAATAGACCTAGGTCCTTCTCGGAGGGTGTGGGATTTAGCGGTTGGCCGTCAAGGGTGTAGGTTCGGCCATCAGCACCCTACCCCAGGCTCATAAATACAGACTTGGCTGGGTTGACCGGGTGAATAACTTCTGCAGACCTTGTGCATAGGCGCTTGAGGTTTTGCTGAAGTAGACCACAGTCGTCGGGAACGTCAATTTCTCTCCAAATCTTTATGTCATCCGCAAACAAGGCACACGGCGACCGGAGAAGCTGAGGTAGATTGTTGATGTGGATCAGGAACAGAGTGGGTCCCAGCAAAGTGCCATGAGGCAAGCCAATTTTAGAGGGATACCAGTCAGTTCGATGGCCGTCGACCTGTACACTCCACTTTCAGTCAACAAGCAAGTCGCGGATCCACCGGTGCAGTGAGCCACCGACACCGCACATCCTGAGTTTGTGAAGGAGAACCTCATGACTGACCTTGTCGAACGCTTTACTGAAATCGATGAATAACACGTCAACGGACTTCCCCTTGTTTATTGTCTTCAACCACTCATGCCTCGTCAAAAGCAGGTTCGTAATTCATGAGCGACCTTGCATAAAACCGTGCTGTGCGGGCGTCAGGACCTCGTTTGACTGTAGCAACTGCAGCAATCCCCTCTTCACGATTTTCTCAGTAACCTTTGCCAAAACAGGTGTCAGACAAATTGGCTTGTAGTTGTCTACTTTGCTAAGATAGCCGCCTTTCGGAATAGGCTTCACCACCGAACATTTCCAGTCAATCGGACAGCGACCTGTTGAAAAGGTCAGTCACGACAGGAGAGATGATGATCGAAAGAGATTTGAGAATCAGTGGATGAAGCCCATCAGGTCCGGCAGGTTTAGTGCTGTCAAGATTGACGAGTAGTTGACATACCTCTTCAAAGCCGCAATTCAGACTGTCGAGTTCGGAAAGGCAGTACACGTCGGACTCGGAACAGACAATGGTCATTTGCAAATACAGAAACGAAGTGCGCTGCCAACGCGGACGCACGCTCAGTGCTAGAGGTTAGGGGCTGTCCATCCAGGCCATCCACCACTGGCACATCACTTACCGGCTTCAGGCGTCGTTTCACGTAACCAAAGATTCTCTTTGGGGCGGTTTTCGTGGCGATTGCGAGCTGCTCTTTGAAATGTCGGCGCTTATTCCTTTTTGCACTGTTGCAGAGGTTGTACTGACTTTTATCCCCTTCGTAGTCATTGGCAGAGCCAGAGAGGAGGAATCTGTCCCATAGTCTGCGCCGTCTCCGAGCCAGTTTTCAATACTCCTTTTCAAACCAATGAGGCTTAATCGGTCCAACCTTCCAAGATTTCAAGGGTACAAATTGGGAACACAATGATGTCAATCTCTTTTATAGATATCCAACAGTTTTCCGCAGATGCAGCTTGTGACAGAGACCCATCCAGTTGGCTCGCGGCTCGTGCCCGACCATCGAAGTCCGTTTTCCAGTAGTTGTAAGCTGGTTCCAGCGGACGTGAATATGACAAAGGTAATTCCACATCAGTTATGAGCACTGAATGGTCGCTTGTAGCCATGGGCACCATGATCCGGATGTCAAGCACTCGTTGTTCGTAGCTCGTTAACATCAGGTCGATACAGTACGGGGTTGAGCGTATTGTTATGCGTTTTGGCTGGCATATGTGTTGTGATGCACCAGTTTCAAGTACCAAGTCCACAAACTTTGCTTCAACCTCACTATGTCCATGCATCAAATCCACATCAGGCCATCGTATTGGAGGACAATTGAGCTCGCCCATAAGAAGAAATTGTGGACGACTCATGTGGATTCAAAGATTGGGCAGCCTGTTAGCGAGACCACGTATGTCAGCCACACAGCCTGCACGTGCAAATCGATCGATTCCAGTGCGTGTGATTGTGTGTTACCTTGGAACTTTCAGCCAACCACATGGCAGGTGAGCATCGTTTGATTTCAACCAAGCGTGTAGTTAACGCCTTTCCCTGACAGTTGCTGGTAACATCACTTGTGCAAGTGAACGTTTTCAAGCAATGTGAATTCTGTCTTCTTACTACTAAACGGGATTATACAGTCTGGCGAAGGAGATGGTTGATCAAAATGTTAGCAAGCAAATGTTACGTAATCAGCAAAGTTAATTGGATCAACAGCAGCAACTGTTTGAAGTTCTCGCACGAAAGTTTTCAGCACAGAAATCAGAAGTTCCAGAGGGCAGAAGTGATACTAAACTTAAAGTTGCATTTGTCAATGGGATTCAAGAATTCAGTTACGACCCAGACAGACATTATTAGCTTGGTACATGAGATATGAAGACATTTTTATTGTCGACGGTTCAGCATTGAATGATTCAGCAAAAGTACGGCTGTTGATGCAAAAACTTGGATGTTCTGAACACACAAGATATTGCAGTTACATTCTACCATAACACCCAAGAGATTATAATTTGCAAAAATCCGTGGATAAGCTAACCATAATTTTTGGAGAGCGGATATCTATATTTAACATTCGTTATAATTGTTTAAAGCTTACTAGAGCAGAAGACGAAGATATTGTGGCATATACAGGTAGAGTGAACATGGAATGTGGAAGGTTCCAAAGTAAAAGAATGTCAGACGATCAATTCAAAGCATTGATTTTTGTATCTGGCTAAACATCGCCTGCGGATTCCGATATCAGAAGAAAATTACTATCAAAACTGGATTCTATTTGTGACATTTCCTTGCACGATTTAACCACGGAATATCTCAGAAAGATGAACCTAAAGCGTGATTCATAAATGTTACAGTCAAACAAATGTTACTGATACATGACTTCTGTTGATAAAATTACCAAATCACACGTGGAACAAAACGGATTCCAAAGCAAAGAGGCTGGTTTCAACGACCACCTATACCATGCTGGAACTTTGGCGCCTGACACTTTGCACGCTTTTGTGAATTTCGATTCTATGAATGTCAAGATTGTGGCACATTAGGTCACAAGGAGGGACACTGTGTCCGTTTGTTCAGGCATCGTAATTCAACCCGATTCAGAAGGCAGTCAAATCTAGTGTCCACTACATACAGTTCTCGTGGGAGGCATGGCCGAAAGTTTATCACATTATTAGTTAACAAGTTAATAGTTACCTTACAAATTAACACTGCTTCCAACGTAACAATCATTTCATATTCGACATGGAAAAGCATTGGCGAACCAGAGTACTGTGTTACAAAACGTATTGCTCGGAACGCTTCTGGCAAGCCAATCACCTTTTTGGGACAATTAAACTGTGCGTTCACATTTCGAAGCAATAAATGCAGTGGAACATGTTACATTGCAGCAGAAAATGAACTAAATTTATTAGGCATTGAATGGATAGATGAGTTACAATTATGGGATGTTCCAGTCAGCTCAATTTGTAGTTTCCAAACTCAGAGCATGCGAAATGTGCTTGCAAGTGATGTCGCAACTGTTGCTACAAAAGTGAAAGATGATATTTTGGCAAACTTGCAGGAAAAGTATGCTAGTGTTTTCAAACCAGAACTTGGATTGTGCACCAAAGTTCTGGCTACTTTGTATGACGCACCTGAAGCAAAGCCAGTATTCCGTTCTAAAAGGCCAGTACCCTACTTAGCCGTCCCATTGGTTGGTACAGAACTGAATCGCTTGGCGAAATTGGGCGTGCTAACCAAGGTTAATTATTCAACCTGGGTTACTCCCATTGTGGTAGTTAAGAAGGCGAGTGGCACAGTACGTATTTGTGGCGATTTTTCAGCTGGACTAAAAGTTGCACTTCAGACTCACCAATAGCCATTATCAATTCCGGATGGTTTATTTGCGCCGTTAAATGGTATCAAAATATTTTCAAAAATTGACCTTTCTGATGCCTATTTACAACTCGAAGTTGATGAGGAATCAAGATAGATTCTCACCATTAATACTCATAAGGGTCTATATCAATACAACAAACTGCCGTTTAGAATTAAGTGTGCTCCAGCAGTTTTTCAACAAGTAATAGACACAATGCCAAACGGGTTGCCTTTTGCTATGGCTCACCTGGATGACATAATAATCGTAAGCGCTTCAGTTGAGCTACATCAGCCACACATAAATGAAGTGTTTGACAGGATCAGGAGTTTCGGATTTACGCTGCGAATCGACAAATTTGCGTTCTTCATGTCTCGATTTTCGTATCCTGGTTCAATCATTGATGCCAGAGGTCGTCGTCCTGATCCAACCAAAATTCTGGCAATTTAACAACTACAAGTACCAAAGGACAGGAAGACACTTCAGTCGTTTTTGGGCGTAGTTAACTATTAAAATAACTTTGCCTCTAATATGCACTTGATAAGGCTGCCACTAAATGAACTCTTGAAAACTAATGCAAAATGGGTATGGTCCCCAGCTTGTCAGTCGGCATTTGATGAAATAAAGCGCATTTTAACTTTGATCTTGCACTTACACACTATGACCCGAAACTACCTATCATAGTTGCTGCTGACGCTTCAGAGTACGGGATTAGTGCAGCACTCTTGCACCAGTTTCCGGATGGCTGGCAAAATGCGGTCAGTCATGTTTCACTCACCCTAGCCACACTTGAACGGAATTACAGACAAATGGAATTAGAAGGCTTAGCAATTGTGTTTGCAGTCAAAAAGTTTCGTAAGATGTTCCACGATCGGAAATTTACGTTATGCACTGGTCACATGCCAGTGTTGTTTATGTTTGGTACCAAGAAGGGAATTCCTGTTCGCACCGCAAGTCGCATGCAACTTTGGGCAATAATACTCGGATACCATTTGACCCTTAAACACATCCGTTCGGAATGCTTTGGCTATGTTGACGCCTTATCGCGCCTGCTTTCTAACAGGTCAAATGCGCAGCCAAGTGAAGACACGGCCATTTCATCAGTTACAGTTGATGCTGAGATAAAATCTATCGTTGAGGAGTCCATATGAAACTTGCCAGTTACGCACAATGACATTTGTGAGTCTACGCGGTCAAATAGCTGTTTAAAACTAGTCACCTTTTATTTTCGCAAAGATTGGCCAAGAATTCTATCGGACGCTGAAATTAAACCATATTTTGTGCGTAAAGATGCCTTAACAATAGTGAACGACTGTTTAATGCTGGTAGATCGCATTGTGATCCCCAAAAGTCTCAGAGTAAACGTGATTCAAATGCCTCACGCCAGACACCAGGGAAATAAAACGAATGAAATCACTGGGCAGATGTTATGCATATTGGCGAAATATTGCAAAAGATATTGAAGGCGTTGTTCGTAGTGGTTCTAAATGTGCACAGGTTGCGAAAGCTGACCTTCATCCTTGGCCGAAATCAATTGCTGCCGGTATGCGGATTCATGCGTTTTATGCACGCACACTGAACAATCAATATTTTCTGATTACTGTTGATTGCTTGTAAAATGGCCAGAAATAATTTGTATCACTCAACCAACGACGGCTTCAACAATCGCAGTTCTTCGTCGTTATTTCGTCCAGCTTGGCTCCCAAGAAAAGCTATTCACTGATAATGGTCCACAATTCACCTCGAACGAGTTCAACCGATTTTGTCAATCCATGGGTTCACAACATATACCTAGTCCCATTTATCATCCCCAGTCCAATGGACAGGCTGAGAGATTCGTGGATACATTCAAACGTGTTCGGTTTAAACTTAAAGGAGATGGAGATATTGCTACAAACTTGGATGTGGTCTTGCGCATGTATCGTTCAACACTGAATCCTGTTCTCCCAAACCGGCAATCACCCTCGGGAGGTTTTATTACTCGACCTTTACGCATATCGTTAGACGCCATGTTTCTAGCAAAGAATAATTAGTGTGATCAGAAAATGGCAGGTCAGTTCAACCATAAGCACGGTACTCGCAAGAGATAGTTTTATCCTGGTGACCCAGTCTTTGCGTACAACTACAGGGGTACACATAAAGGTTGGATGCCAGGAATTGTCAAAGCAAGAAAAGGCAATATCCTGTATGAAGTGGAATGTCAAAACCGATTGACTACAAGTCATGTGAATCACATCAAACATCGTTATACACCCGAGCAGATTAAGCAAAATGACACTGCAGAGATTCCCTTGCACATTTTCTTTGCCTAAGCCAATGGAACCACAACCAGAGCAACGCGTTGGTGTGAGCACAGAAGTGGAACTTGAACGAAGACATTCCACGCTACACTCCCCCAATTCAGGGACTCAGTGTCATTCCGATCAGAAGATCTTACGTGTAACAATTTACTTCTAACCGAGGAGGGTGTTAGAGAGATCACGTTTATCAGCTACACAGACTGCACTTGCAAATCGATCGATTCCAGTGCGTGTGTTTGTATGTTACCTTGGAACTTTCAGCCAACCATATGGCAGGTGAGCATCGATTGGTTTCGACCAAGCGTGTAGTTAACGGCTTTCCCTGACAGTTGCTGATAACATCACTTGTGCAAGTAAACGTTTTCAAACAATGTAAATTCTGTCTTCTTACTACTAAGCGGGAGTTATAACATAGACAATCCAAGCAACTACCCAGGGGGATGCGATAAACTGCGCCCACAAGTAGTTCTCCGCGCCTGAGGCGGATGGAGCACCACAGTAGCTCACACAAACCATCGTCACTTCGGTAGGTGCTCACAAGTCTCCCACGCAGGGAAGACCGGATGTAAAGCAAGACACCACCGCGGGCATTCTTTAGCCGATCGCATCGGAAGCACGAGTAACCATTGAGTTCAAGTTCTTGGGTGTATAACTGAATGCAGCCATGTCTGCGAGTCCCACTACGTCTGGCCGTTCAGACGCAAGGAAACAACAAAGGTCATCGCGCTTGTTCACAACACTGCAAGCGTTTGTGAGGGCTACTCGCAGGCCGCAGCTGGAGCCACCGGACGTGCCTGAAGTGTGAGCAGCCTGTTTATCGTGATTCTCAGATTGTTGGAAACCACCCGAAAATTTACGATATGAAGATTTGTTTTCAGTACGTCAGTCCCGTACGTTCGTCCAGTACATCTTTTCAACTCAATGATGGCAGACTTGAACCCACCCTGTCTACTGGGTCCACGTCTGGACGAACATGGATCTTCAAACCTTTCAGACTACTTAGCGGGACATGATCAGTCTTGGACTGGCTCCACCCACAAATGTGATTCTCATAGCCCGATTTTGTTGCTCACCTTGCTTTCCAAGACGGGTAATTTGCCCCACTTTTACCGAGTCCTCACTAGCGTCGAGGAGTCTGTCAATTAAACTCTGTAAATACTCGACATCGTGATCGTAGCGCACTTGGGGTGATGGATCACTGGACTCCGGCGCGTGGAAGATTACTAGGTTATAACGCCTCTGGTCAGACGAGGTTGACCTTACAGGGCGAAGTATATTACCAGCCTCACGTGGCTTGACTAACTGTTGACTTACAGAAGTCAAACGCCCAACATCCCTTCGTAATTTCGTTTTTTATTCTTTCCACTGGTCTTCAGCACTCATACTTTCACTTGTTGGGACATCAGTGCCCGTTGGCCACAACAAAGGTAAACAATTTATGCCAGGTGCAACTGGACTTCTCACAAAGATTGGACTTCGTGCCGGTGAGTTTGCACTGGTACATGAGGAAGACTGAGTTGAAACCTGTAGGCTCTTCGGGCTAGGTTGTTGGGCCAAACACACGGAGCTGATAAAGCATACACATCAGCTTTACTCTTCCTGGCTGTACCTTGTTTCGGCAGTTTTCCAATAAAGTTGCAACGAAATCGTGTTGGATTTCACGTAGACGATGAAAATGCTCAACTGGTAATCCAACACACGAAATGTGGCATTTGGCTTGGCACAAAACGCACGTGCGTGCATTTACTCGGCATCCGAACATCTTGGAACAAGTACCATAGGGTGAGTGCCTCGGTATTGTGAATAATCCGTAAAAATGACAATCAATTGCTGGAGAAAATGGCGATGGCAAGATCGCGGAAACCAAGCGATGAAAACACAAGTATTTCTGGTCGGAAATTCAGAATCATAAATGAAACTGAATTGTAACTAACGTTCACGCAATACTTCCAATCAACGAAGAAATCCAACACAAAGTGACCTTGTCAACACAGCCAAAAATATCCGACCGGAGGTCTCTATCCTCAGAAATAACTATCCGCATATTGCTGTTCGCTAACGAATGTGCGTCCTTTGTACACAACGCGGATGAGTGGCAACGCATGATTTCGGCTCTCGTCTCGACAGTAGCCAAATTCTGGCTCACCATCAACGCAAGCAGAACTGTCTCTCTTTCACTGGAACATGGTATTTAATGGGAATAAAAGCTAGAGCTTTACATGACCCATAGGGTAAAAAAGTTAGGGTCGGGTCTGATGAAAGGCCAAACAACCTTATAGCTAGTTGGACTCGCGTGTTAGGCCTAGGTGCTTCGGGCTTCTGTAGCATTTAAACAGAATGCAGGCCGGGTCAAAGCGCGACATTCCGCCACTCCCTCCGAAACGGCTATCGAAAGGAATTGGGTAGAGGAGAACAAAGAAACTCCGTCAATGTTTGTATCAGAAGTGTTGCGAGTAAGAACAAACCACTGCATCGGGAGGGAGGCAGCTGGAAGTTGACTGGGACTAGTATGGAATATGAAGTGGAGTAGAACGTAGTGGTCTCAGGGAAGATCGCGGAGTAGCTTGGCCTTCACTGGAAGTGCGATCTGTAATTGTGCCTCAAATCAGCATTGGTGATGACGTTTGGAAGCGATTTCCAACTTCTGCTAACTTGGGAGTGTGGTTTCGACTGAGCAGCAAATCGTGAGCTTCGCATCAGCGGATAGAAGGCAGTGGCGGCATTCTGGAAGCTTGGGTACGGAGTGTTGTACAATCACCAGCTTACCGTTGGCACGAAACTGAACAATGAACAATGATTTATCACGGGTAAAGAAGCATGTGCTTGACAAGTCCCGTAGGATGGTTGGAGTGAAATTAAAATTAAAGGATCATCGAATAAGTAAATCGTTATTTCAAGCGTCCACCGAGTTAAATGCACTACTGCATAACGATAGTTTGAAGTGGGAATGGGATGTGCACACGCAAAATAGTATAGAGAGCTGTTATAGTTCAGTAAGTGCGTGAGAAATAAAAAGGAAACGACAACGCTCACTCGTTTGTTTCTTCATTTGACAGATGTGGTATGTTAATCCAGTTTAGCTACATCCAGGCTAATCACATGGACACTTCTGCATGTATCCTCACCGCCACGTTGCGGAGAGGGCCGTTAAGCACATGGTTAGGTTTGCGTTATTTCGTCCTCCAAGTGGAACGGACTATATCAAGTAATGCAAGTTTGAAAGCGTTTCATCAAGGCGTTTTTGAAAAGCGTTAATGTAGGGGCAAGGATAACGTGAGTCGGAAGGGCATTCCAGGCACGGGACACACGGAGGGAGAAAACGTTTCGTCGACAATCAAGTCGACTGTAGTGCGTAGCCAGTTTGAGCTGATGGCCTCTCAGGTTGGTATTTTGGCTCAGCTGCAACAGATTGCGACATGGGTGAGTTGGGTTCGTCAGTATTAAGTAAACCATGATTAGGTCTCCTCGCTGACGTCGATATTCACCACTGTACAATCTCAGGGACTGCAGTCTGCGTTGGTAGGAGAGATGAAACAATCCTCTAACGAGTTTGGTCGCTCTACGTTGTGGAGCTTCAAGTGCATCGACGTCGCGCTGCGCCAGGGACGCCAGGCCTGGATCGCATATTCCACGTGAGGCCTCACGTAGGCGTTCAGCATTTGCGGAAAGATTGATGGCTCAAAATTGCCGAAAGCCCTCCGTAAGAGTCCAAGATGTTGACTGGCTCTTTTTGATGCCTTTTCAGCCTGTCTCGAGCAACCAAGGTCGTCCTGCACGATCACCCCGAGGTCGTTTTCTTGGGAAGCACGTTGTAACTGCTGGTCCCCAAGTCGATATTCATAGATAAGCTGATGGCGTATGCTTACGACTTTGCACTTGGCCACGTTGAACTGGAGCCGGTTATCGGATGACCACGCATAAGCCCTGTCGAGATCGCTCTGCAATGCCATGTGATCATCCGATGTCCTGATATCATGCCAAATTTTGACATCATCTGCAAATAGTAAGAAATTCGACTGCAGTACACTGCCAAGATCGTTAATGAATGTGAGGAATAAACGTGGCCCCAGTACCGATCCTTGAGGCACGCCACACTGGACGTCAATTGGGTCGGAAATGGAGCTGCGGACTCTCACATTCAGCTGACGTTGAGCGAGGAAGTTGCCGATCCAACCGAGTATAGGGTCACCGATTCCATAGCTTCGAAGCTTGTGAAGGAGAATGCGGTGGTCCAAACGATCGAACGCTTTCGAGAAGTCCAGGTAGACAACGTCGACTCCCACTCTGGCATCGGCTGACTCTGTTCAGCTTGCTCGGGCTAGCAGCAAGTTTGTAGTGCAGGATCGATTTCGGCGGAATCCGTGTTGCTGTGACACTAGGATGTTGTTGCTCTCAAGATATCCCATGAGCGCCTCTGCAATTATACGTTCCATTACTTTGGATAAAACTGGGAGGAGAGTGATTGGACGGTAGTTCGAGGGCTCCGAACGATTACCACTTTTGTAAATAGGAGTGACTAGTCCATGTTTCCACATTGTCGGAACCTGCATTTCGTCGAGACAACGTTGAAAGAACCGAGCTAATGGTTCGGCAAGGTTCATGGCCGCTGTCTTCAAGGCCTTCGGTTTGATGTCGTCCACGCCAGGTGAGCTGTGCACGCGCAATGACATTAGCGTTTTCATCACATTGGCTGCCGTGAACGATACGTGGTTTAACCCTGGTGGCGATGGAAGCTGTGTAAAAGCAGATGAAATGATGATTCACTCCGGAAAGTATGGATGAAGTGTTGGCGAAGCACGTTGGCTGCATCTTGTGCGGTTTGCGCAAGACCATCTGTTGCACGTAAAACCGGGATCCCGCGCTGCACTCTGCGGAGCTTGTTGACGTGTCTATACAGCAACTTGGGATTTGTACTGAATTTCGCCGCTAAGTTCTGTTGGTGCTGGAGTTTGTCTTCGCGGATCAACTTGACGCAGTGGTTTCGTTGAGTTGTGTAAGCACCCCAGGTCAGGTTACTTGGACAGACTTTGTAAGCGCGCCAGGCTGAATCCCTTAAGGCCATGCATTTTCTAGTACGGCTCCTCAGGAACGAATTCACTTGCTTCGGGCGAAGGACCTTGCTTTCTGACGCATTTGCCACTAGCTCAGTGAATTGGGTGACGAACAACATCCAGGCGACATCGGGCGGCTTCTCGGCCAGGAAGGACCAGTCGGTTTCTTGAACGAAGTTGGACAGTATATCGTAATGTGTAACGACATAGGTTTCCACGTTGTTCTCACTGATGTACTCCGAGTAACAGATGTAACGAAAGAGCAACATCGCGTGATCGCTACGGCCAAGTGGTGCATCTATGGTCACGGTGTCGACCATTAGTTCCTCGTTGGAGAGCACAAGGTCCAAAACAGAGGGTGTGTCACCCGTTCGGAATCGCGTGGGAGAGGTGACATGGTTGTACAGAGGTACATCGGCGATCACCTCTTGCAAATCAGCCTTGAATTGTTCGCTGTGCGATGCTGGAACTTCGATTGCGTGCAGGTTGAAGTCCCCCACCAGAAGGACGTGACTGTATGGTCGTGCCAGGACTCGTTTCATCGCAGAAGCTAGGCATTGATCCATTTCCAAGGTGGACATTGGAGGGCGGTAAACTATTGCTAGTAAACACACATCACCACGTCTTAGGTGCATACGACACCAAAGAGAATCGACGACTTTCGTTTCTGGGTCCTCAATGACATCAACATGCAGGTCGGATCGATAATACAGGAGCACTCCCCTCCTCTGCTAGGTCGATCGTTTCGTATGGAAGTCATGCCGGGTAGTGCAATCTCAGCATCCGTGATCTCCGTGTTCAGCCATGTTTCGGTGACCATAACTAGGTCCCAAGGCGTGGAGACCTGACGAATACGAAGTTCGGTTAGCTTGCTGAGAAGACCTTGTGCATTGGTATACAAGCAGGTGAGGGCATCGGTGGTCAGAAGCGTGTTTGTGAATGCTGGTTTCCGGTGAGGATCTATGCCAACCCTTGCGGGCTCCGCTGCCGGTCGTTTTTGTAGGACCAAGGACGTAGGCCTTAGGGCCAGTTCAGGTTGTTGTATAGAGCTCTCAGCGCCAACAACAGGGTGAGCATCCTGTCCTCCTTCAGCTGCCGGTGTGTTTTGGCATTGTCTCCGTTCTGAGCTACACGGTGACAGAATTGTATTGGTAAGTTGCTTGCTCAGTGTTACTTTGTCTGGCTGTGTCCCGGTGCCTATTGCCTTTATACGTATTTCGGATGGCAGCAATTTAAGCTTTTTGTGCCACATTTTGATCACATATGTTCTGCCAACAGTTCGGAGTGCAATGATACTTTCATCACTCGGGGACCACACCCTTTGTAGTTAGGTGATAGCAGTAACCTTGATGTCGAATTAGCGATAACATTTTTGAGTGAGAGTACTTAACGAATAAAACGCCATTCATCCCAGTCATGCGCTTTGGCCTCTAGCTCGCTTAGTGTCTGAAGCTCGGGAACACTGTGAACAAGGATAGATTTTGCGTCTTGTTGTTTACGGAAGTCATCAGGATTTTGTTTGCGTTTCTGGCTTTCGCTCCAAGGAACATCTGGAAATAGTCGAACAGTGCATGTGGTGGTACGGAGGCGAGTGGCTGACAAGAGAACTGCCTCTGCATCATTACCTGACTGAAGTGTTACCTGGAGTAACCGCGGTTCACCGTAGTGTATGGAGTTTGGGTGACGGACGAGGCGCATCATATTGACTGGTTTAGCTTGAACCCCTATTAGTTGACACAGGGAGTCCCACTGTTTTTTTGTCGTCTAATATCTTATCTTTTATGGAATTCGCCCTGGCTTCAGTCACATTAGAGCATATAACAGTCAGAGAATTATGGTACTGTTTAAGGTTCTCCTTTATGGTGGGATCAGTGGCTGATTTCTTCGGTTTGACAAATGCTGGGTTCTTGAGTCCCGTAGTGGTATTGCCAGTATTAACTCGTTTGGCAGCAAGCGGAGATACGATGGGAGGTGCCTCCTTCAAATGGGTAGCAACAACGGATGTATATGCTGTCGGTCCTTTAACAGTGTTCATTGTGGCGGGTGGTATTAGTGGAGAATGTGTGGCGAACGCATCTTTATGAGCAGCCGGTATTGTCGTTGTGGTTAACTCTGATTCGTTACTGCTACACTGTTCTGGATAGGTGCTTGATGTTAAGCATCGAATTCGATGCACTAATTTGTTTGGTTCATGGGGGACAGCTTTCACGGCTGTTGCTTGCTCTACAATCTCTGTCAGCCTATTGCACTTCTGCGTCCATACAGTTATACATCTGACAAGTGTAAGAGACCTACACTCAGTGCAGAACCGGAGAGAATCAATCATACTATTAAGCTTTTTTATCTGGCTGAGAATAAGGTGAGCACATCGAGAATGGAAGTATTTTCGAAAGTTTTTGCATTCCATTCCAAATCCCACAAGTTTTACACAGCTGTCTACGCCACAACTAACGTTCATTTCGGAAGCTTTAGGCTTAGCTTTCCGTGGGCAAGCAGTACGTGCCATTGTGACTGTCAGATCTGCGGAAGTCGTTCGTTGCAACGTCTACACTGGTATGCTGAAACCAAACGCTGTCCGTTAAGCTGGGGATCTGGCAGACACCGGTTAGATTGCTGTAGAATAAATCCAAGATGGCGGACACAGACGACAGTTAGGCCAATCAATGAGATCTTCGACAGTAGCCAGCGGATATCCATCAAATTCTCACAGATGGAAAAATACACCAAAGACAAAGTATCGGCGCATAATTCACACAGAGAATACCCATGTAACACAATATTCCTAAAGCAAAAGTAGAATCCAGCAAGGTAAAACAAAAATCCGCGGTGTCCGTGGGCACAGCCCACAATTAGTCTTCAAGTCCTTGATGCTGTCCGCCCTTCTATACGGTAGCGAAACGGTGACCATGCACTGAAGAGATGTAAGATGCCTCGAACGGTTTCATCAGCCGTGTCTGGGACGGATTCTGCGCATCTGTTGGTGCGACAGTTGCAGATACGACGTTGCGCGGAAGTGGAATGTATGCAGTGGACTGCACACCTTTGCTGCGACCCCTGAGGTGGCTCGGTCATGTGAACCGTATGGATTAGACGCGGATACCGAAATAGCTGCTGTATGGCCAACCGAGTGCGGGGGAGTGGCACAGGTGAAAACCGAAGGTTCGTTACCAGGACATGATCAAGATGAGCCTATCACGTTCTGAGGTTGATTTCAAGTGTTGGGAATCGAAGGCGGTTGATCGGCATGCATGACGCGATTTCATCACGAAGGTAGTTGCCGAGGTGCAAGTGCAAACCCTCGTTTGTGCGTAGAAGAAGCGGCAGGTGCGGAAGCGGCAGTAGCCGATGGGTTGTACTCCATCGCTCACGAGCGCATGGCGCTGTGGCGCATGCGGTCGCGAGTGCCTGAGTCAGGCAGATCTAGTGAGCCAAGAGCGAGGCCAGTCGGGACCAGCATTGAAACGACGACGAGTCCTGCTAGACACGTAAGCAGAACCGGCGTAGCTTTGGAAGGTAAACCGCATGCGCTTTCATTCAACTTACCAACCGCGTGCTTGAATGCTGATTTTTTTTATTTTAGGTGAATAGTTTGCTATGTTGTCTTAATGCTTATTTTGTTACCACATTTTAAGGTGTACCCGGATAACCTTATATTTACTTGCACCCTTCGCTTAACTGGGTTGGAGTTAAGTTCGTTATTTTTTTCGCGTTTACTACATTTTGCATCTTTCGGAAATCTTGTGTTTATCGCGGGTTTGTTGAGAACGTAGTTATTCTCTACGCTACTTTTGTGAAGGGTTGTGTCCGTATATCCGTATGTTTATTCGGTCTACTCTATTTGGTACCGTCATTACAAGTGATTGGTTATCGCTTGACATACCCGGTGTGGTTACGCTTGATGTGCATGTTGACAAGGTGCCTCCCTGCCTAAAACCCGCCACCTCGATTACTTGATCCAGTAGAGTGTGATTCGTTGCTGGCTGGACAGAGTGCCCGCTCCTCGTGACCGTGCTAGGCTCGAAGAATGGTTCCATCCAGTATGGAGCGGACTACGACCCAGCCACCGCCTTGTACACTTTTGGTACGCATAATTCCTAATTTAGATGAACAGGAATTCTGCTGTTGTGCATGTCGAAGGAGTGTTGGCCGGCTCCGTTGAGGAAACGTGACGTCCATCCACATGACTATCGGTCTTATTCCTTTGGGTTTACACTGGATATTGGGTGTGTGGATGGAGATGTAAGTGGCGCGGCGCAAGCCACTTATGGTCTCTCTGTAGGCGCAGGCGTCCTGTGGTTGGCCACAGTGACAGACAAATCAGAAATCGGATGCCGCCAACCATATATATATATATATATATATATATATATATATATATATATATATATCCCATCCAACTGAAACGCTAGACTACTAACCGTATTGTTTATGAGGGTTCTGATTTGAAGCGATTGCATTATGCAGCCAGTTGAATACATAGCGGTTATCACGTATCTTTACTCAGAGGGCCACGCGCCCATTAGGATATATGCTGAAGTAAAAGTGAAGTATGATGACAAGACACCATCATTTGGGCCCCATCCAACAATTGGAGTCCACCATTCTGCATTATCCTCATATAACCGTTTGACAACTAGACTCAGATGTCAAAAGTAGTGAGGGGTCTTTTGGATGGTTCAGCCATGCTCGTTTGATCATGTTAAAGGTGTCGTTCCTAAGGTTTTTGCGGGCCACCCACACTTTTCCAAAGACAAGTAGTGGTCACAGGTTCTCGGAAACATTTAACCATGTATCAGAAAAATGAAAATTTTTCAGTAAACTAGTTACACAAGGTAAAACATGGGTGCGCGACTATGACGTGAAGACCAAAATACAATACAAACGATGGAGACAAGGTTGTTCACCGCCCCCAAAGAAGGCACATGTCCAAACCTCAGCCGTCAAGATCCTGTTCACAGCCTTCTGGGACCAACATACAAGTATATGATCGACTTCCTTCATAAATGTGTCGGCATTACCTGAATCTATTCTACTTTGCTACTACATCAACTAAGAATGGCTATCAAGTGAGGTGTGGTATACTAACCAGAGTTGTGGTGCTTCTCTGCGGCAAAGCTCCTGCGCATAACATAAAAGTCTCGCGGACAGAAGCCCGGTCCTGTAGCTATGAAGAAGTTCCTCATGCTCCATACTCTCTGGGTTTTTGAACGATCTGAATTCCACCTTCCCAAATATGAAGTCATTTCTAAATGGAAAATGTGTTTCTGACGATAAGACTCTGAGTACTTAAGACACGTAATGGCTTCTGGCCTAATCTGAGTACTCTTACAAACGTGGTCTGTCCAAGTGCTTAAAACGATGGGAGGAATATGCCAATCCGAGTGGTGGTATCACGTTGAAGAATGAATAACATCTGTGTGAAGTTTCGCTGTTCTCGGTGAACAGGAAGTTTGGCATGGGAAATCTATATTGTCTTTATTATCGTCAGTTCAACCGACGACAAAGTGATTTCGGTGAATGGCCAATTCCTGGAAGTGTGGGCGCTGAGTGAGTGCGCGCTAAAACCTGGCTGGTGTCCAAGTGGGTGCTCTGGACCAATCTACACTATTGAACTGAAGTGCGACGTCTGTGTCAGGTAGAGTAGTAGCCGATGTCGGTCGATGGCAGTTTCAATCAGTGCTCACCACCTGGATGGGAATGTGTGCGCTAGGAAAGCCTTCCGGATGATGCACATTTGTAAAGTAACATACCAATCCCGAACACAGAGTGAACCGATAATGAATTGGCCACTTAAGGCGTACTCTGAGTGGGTGAATCAATCCACCAGAGCATTCATTTCGGCAGCGTCGATCGCCATCTGCGTTTCCCAGCTAACGAATGGGAGTTGCTGAATGTACTCGTATACAGACTAAGTCCATGTCATTTGCACCGAGAGAATGTAGCGGCCACTGCTTATTAACCGCAAGTTTGCCGCGTAGTTAAACCCGTCGTGTGCGGAGCTTTCCCCAGTATTCCACAACTAACCAATCACCTTCACCTTTTCCGATATTATAAGTTCCCTAAGCATCGATCATGCACAATCAGTGAAATAAACCATGTAGCCATCTTCAATACATTCCAGGTTTTACTATCAAGGCTTTCTTTACAACAAGAACAGCATCATGTTTGTGTGCTTCGTTACCCCAGCACCCGTCAACCTCAACACGATTCAGAGCAAAACGGAGCCTGAGCTGTTGACTCATCAGACGCAGCGAATACTGAGTGACGCTATGTACTATCAGGTCTCCCCTTTTAATTGATAAGTTACATGTGTTGTTAACACTGGTTGCGAGTTCAGAGACTCTTCTTCGTTTACGTAAACAATTTACAGTGGGATGGAAACAATTGAAAAAGGCAAGAAACCTTGGCTACATATTTTGCCGGAGCGGCTTAGTGAGCGGTATCACTCGTATTATTTTCGTAGATAATCCGGCTTTCTACTATGCGTCAGGAGCCGTATTAAAGGATATGGCACCGGACTACACTGGTAAATTCTGTTTAATTGTCAAGTTAGTTATTCGATCCGGGTCAGCCATTCATAGTAAACCTACAGAACCATGTGCGTAATTCACGTGACGTTCAAAGTTGGTTGAACTTACCTATAAGCAATACGATAAGTGGGATGCATGGTACTCGAGAGTACAACAAAAATAGTCTAAGCTTGACCTTTGACGCAGCCCGCGTCATCCCTTTTTAGCTCTATAGAGGTGGATGTTGACCACTGAATTGCGAAGTGATCTCAGATGGAGGAATGTTGCCCTAACAAAAACCTACCTACCTTGTATTATTTGCTCGAAATGTTTCTTCGCCAGCCTAAGCACGACCAGAGCTGCCTTTGGTTCTTTCAGCTGATTCAGAATTCGAGCACATCGAAAGGTCACCACAAATACCACTTCACTGCATGGCCAGTCTTGCGGTACCTTGCTCTGGGGTTGTGACTTTTCGACGTTGGCCGCTGCTAGAAGAAGCGACACACACCGGACAAGAATCTGCCGAAACGGACAGGAAAGTAAGAGACTTGGATCATAACTAGCCCGATCTGAGGCATTTAGGTGGTTTTATCAAGTACTTCCACTGAAATAAAGGTCTGCTGCTATACTGTTGCTCGTTTCTTCAATTTATTTATGTGCATCTTAATAAATTATGAGGTTTACTCTCACCAGCCGCTCACCTGGGTCTCACTGCCATTCATTGTTGCAAAAATGGATTGTGAATCTAAAGGGCGTGTTGCTGACTAAGAATAGGCGCTATTCTTCACCAGCATAACAATAATAAGCATAGGTAAAAGATGCTGTTATGACCACAAGGATAAGCTTGTTTTCTTAACCTGAATACATCTGTTCGGCGAGCCTATTCACAGTGCCCAACTCCGTAGCGCGAGCCTATCGCGCAGTGGTCTCATTCCTCTCCTGTAAGCGCAAACCGGCAGGACAAAAGCAACGTGGAAATCGAGGCGATACCTTACTGCAGCATTTTGGTCACTTTGTTCAACTGTCAAGCAGTAAAGTAACTGTGGCTTATCAATTACTTGAGTAGAAACGAAACCATCAATTGACCAAGTTCTTACAGCTTATCGCCTTGCACTAATTCTGGCAGTCATTCGGATTGTACGCAGTACACATTATTTCAAATGAGCACTTTAACTTGAGGTCATCTCGCAACACTCCTTTCACAGTTTTTAACGCGCGCCAATAAATTTGTCTGGATAATTTACCGTCATATGTTCTGGACCCAGCAGATATGATGATTTCTGTTCACCGGACCGAGGTGAAATGTTATTATTGTCACATCACATTGTCGGCCTCCTAGTGTTTAAAGCCTCGAGGAAGAATCACTACTCCACATATTCCATCCCGTCCGTCAGATCACTTTAATCTTTCGAAGACTGTACCGTGGAGTTAAAGATGCACGCGAGGCCATCAAACTTACGTCAAAGATACACTATAACGAATACAAGTAAAGAGTATGGGCCAGTTGCACCAAACTGGGGCCGTCAGTCAGGCCAATGTTTTAGCCCTTGTCCATACACACTGATTGCCTGGCTACCGCGAGTGCTACAAATGCGTGACTCGAACTTTCAATGTTTGTGATCTGCACCCCAAGTTTCAATCTGCAACGTCACGCTTGATGTCGAGTATATATTCCAGTCACGGTACTAGTTTTATCATCACCTCAATCACAGTTGTATCTAGCATTTCTGTATATCCCGCGGCGAAGGTGCACTGATTGATCTTGTTTCGATAAACAGTTCGCTTTGTACCGCTGGGCCGGTGAACTCATTTGTGACACTATTTGGACATTGACAACAGAAGTCTGTTATTACCTCACATGTCATTTAAGACAACCATGGTGACAATGGTGTGTGCAGTAATTGTGACAACGTCCGCATCAAGCCACAAATTGGTTCCCTAGTGCTTTTACAACTGAAATAAGACAATTACGGTGTCTTTCACTTAAGTCAAGTAAAGTACTGTACTTTGGAAAATTTATGAATGAGCGGTAAAAATAAGGTGATCAAATAAACTGACATCACTTCTTCGACTACCTTACAGCATTCCTATCCATCAGCACTGCTGCACCAACATGATGGTGTTGTTGAAACAAGTTCTCCGCACTGTTTTACTTTGACGTCAGCTGAGCGCTCCATGGCCTCACCAAACGCCGAGGAACGAGGCTTTCACGTTATTGATTACTAATGTGATTGGGTTGCGTACAGCGCAGCTAAATGGCTAGCGGCGTTGCGGACGCACATCCTAGAGAACGCGGTTTGAGCGATCACTTCCAACTAAACTTCTGGTACCAGATGTTTGACCAAGCCTTCCTTTCGGAAACTACTCTGCGACCTAGAACGGTCCCACCAGCAGCGTTTTCATGATGTGATTTGTCTCAATGATACCATTTTATTCACTTTCACGAAAAGCCAAATCGAGTACTATTGAAGGATAATGAGAAAAGGAACGTGTAGGTCACGGCAAATAAATTGCATATTCAGTCATCGACGGTTTACTCTTTCTTATTCAGAGAGTTAAATCAAGTCATCTTGGTTTAAAAACTGCATCGAAATACCGTGCCATGATGCACCATGCAAAAAAACGTTAATATCGGTGATGACGATAATAAAATTTCACGGCGAAGAGGCAAGTAATAAAATGGCCTGTCAAAATAGACAGGATTTACTTTATCGTAATTAGATTATAACCCATCAAAGTTAACCATCAATCCGAAAACTGTGGCGTCCTAGAAATTTCCACGTATGGTGTGTAGAGTATTATCAAAGTATCGATTTATTAAGCGGCCGCAACGGATGAACCTCATTTCGCTGTTCCGGAACAAGATTTGGACTTACCATGGATCTCGCGGAAAGCTGGCGGACTCAGTTCGCCATCGAAGGTAAAAATTGCTGTCCAAGTTAGGGCAGCTGACGGGTTACTATGATACAGCTTTCTATGAAGTGAAGGCGGCAAAAGTAGAGGTCACCAGTATGTTTGAACCAGACTACATAAGTGATGTCGATCAGCCACAGCAACGCACAGTCGAAGGTGCACGCATGTGGCCTATCACCTTAACCAAGCAGTGTCAATAATACGCACCGGTCTAGCAGTACTAATCTTCTGTTGCTTTCCCTAACTAGGTTGGCGGCACCCAAGACAAAAAGCAGAGGCAAAGCAAGGGTTACAAATTGCATTTGTACCCAGGAAAACCAGACAGTTCATCTGTCACATGTGGAAGAGTTTTGTTTATAAACTCACACATACGGAACGCTGCCTCTTGTCATCCATGTTATACTGTTTCTTTCCGATCCTTGCCTACGATTCCTTCGGGTGTTCCATATGTTAGCGAAAATATATATATATATATATATATATATATATATATATATATAGTTTCGGATTTGCCTGTCACTGTGGTTAGCCACAGGACGCCTGTACCTACAAAAGGGACCATGGGTGGCTTGCGCTGCACCACCCACAACTCCATCCACATATCCAGTGTAAACCCGAAGGAATAAGACGGAGGCATGTGGATGGGAGCCACGTTTCATCAACGGAGCCGGCCCACACTCCTTCACAGACAAACACAAACACGCTGTGTTTGGGGAATCAATCACATATAAGGCGGTGGCTGGACCGTAGTCCGCTCCACACTGATTGCATGGAACCACTCTTCCAGCCTACAACGGCCACAAGGACCGTGCACCCCGTCCCCCCAGCAACGACCAACTGTCTCCTGGAGCCAGTATGGACGATGTAGTAATAGACAGATAGGCACCTTGTCAACGCGCACATCAAACGCAGCCACAAAGGGGATATCAAACAACAGTCAATCACTTCAAAAGACAAGATGCAATAAATTAAATGAGATAATGCGTACAGCTACGGCGGCATAACTCTTCAATAAATAGCCATTAAAACTAAATTGTTTATGAACGAATCCGCGATAAGTTAAAGATATCAGAAGAAATATTTAAGAAAATGTCACAATCGCGAACATGTTATCCAAGTTAACTACAATTAGTTTAAGCGACGTGTGCAAGTTTATAAAAGATGGTTCAATTAGACATTAATACAAGATTTTTTTTAAAGCATTAGGACAACATTGCAAACCCACCACCTGAAATAGACTTAGCATGGAAGCACGCGGTTGGTAAATCGAATGCAGCGTACCTACAAACGTTGCGCCGGTTCTGCCTACATTCTCTGCAGGACCCGTCGTCGCTTCGGTAGTGGTCCGACTGGCCTCCTTCATGGCTCACTAGGCCTGTCTGACTCAGACACTCGCGACCGCATGTGCTACAGCATCATGCGCTCGAAGTCAATGGAGTACAACCGATCGGTGCTTGCCGCTTCCGCACTTGCCGCTTTTTCTTTACATGCCTGAGGTCTTTCTCCCGTACTTCGGCAACAGCCTTCACAATCAGATCGCGCCATACACGCCGATCAAACGCTTTCGATTCCCACGACCTGCCATCAAGATTAGAACATACGAGGTTCACATTGAGCATGTACTGGGCATCCCCGCATGCCGTTTCCTTATACCCAGCTAACCATATAATAGTTCATTCGGTATCCGCGTCGAACCCATACGACTCACATGACCGAGCCACCTCAGATGTCTCAGCAAAAGTATGCAGTCCACTGCATACATCCCACTTCGGCGCAACACTTCCGCGTCTGCAACTCTGGCGCCCCATCCGATGCGCAAAATCCGTCGCAGACACCGCTGATTGAACCGCTCGAGATATCGCACATCCCGACGGTACATCGTCCACATTTCACTGCCTATAGTAAAACGCACAGCACCATGTATTTGTATGCCATCAGCTTCGTGCCAATGCTAAGCTGATGGTTGTTCCACACTATATACTCTAGCTTCCCGAATGCCGCCGCTGCCTTCGACACGCGGATACGCAGCTCATTGTGTAGCTGCTGATCAGTCGACATCACACTCCCAAGGTGGCAAAAGCGGGAGGTGGTTTCTAATACTTCAGCACCAATGCTGATTTGCGGCAATATGGAAGATTGCACCCCCGGTGAAGGCTGAAAGAGACAGACAGATTTGCTTGTGTTGAGGGTGAGCCCGAATTTGGTCGCTGTCGAATCCAGTGCACTAGTAATGTGCTGCAACTCATCCGCGCTGTGTGCAAACAACGCACAGTCGTCAGCAAACAGCAACATACGGATAGTTGTCTCACAGGCTAGAGTTCTGGCACCGAAACGATGGATGTTCAGCAACCCACCATCAATAAGTTGCTCCACACGAACACCGTAAGCACAAGCGGCATCAAAAGCACAAGATATCATTACATGAAGATAAATAGTAAACAGGGCAGGAGCTAAGACACAGTCTTGCTTCACACCAGTGACGACTGCAAAGTCATCCGAGGTCTCTCCACTCAGCTGCGCCCTCTCCCGCATACCACTATGCAGATATTAAATTAAACTTAAGAACTTACGCGGGCAACCAAACTTACCGTACACCTGCCACATTGCTTCGCGGTTCACCATATCTAATGCTTCGTGACCTCAACAGAAAGGCAGTACAACGGCTGGTGTCGTTCTCTGCACTTTTCCTGCAACTAATGAGCCGCAAACACCACATCTATAGTGCCGTGAAGCAAACGGAATCCACATTGATCTTCTGCCCCGTCAGGTTCCTCAAATTACTTGCCCCCTTTGCGCTTGTAAGGTGGGAGCGCAAGCGCATATTTCAGCTCAGGCGGCACCTCCTTCTTAATAAATAAGCGTTGCACCAAGTGGTGCAGTACAGTCACCAACGCGAGTCCGCCGTGTTTCAATACTTCAGCCGGGAACATGTAGGCACCAGCACACTTGCCGTTTCGCAGCTAAGCATGCGCTCTCTGCGTCTCATCCAGTGTCGACGTGTCTGCCAGACTCGCCTTCACATCGTGCTACTCGAGGCCGTTCAAACTAGGCCAGTCGACCTCTGAACGGTTGTTCAAGAGACAAGCAAAGTGTTTTCGCCAGATCTGCATTATGTCTGCAGTCTGTGTTCAGGTAGCGCTTGAGCTCCATCGATCAGCGTCTTCAGCGGCTCCAGTCTCCGTTCATACACCGCCTTCAAGAAATCAAAGAATTGCTTGTGTTGGCGACGTTCAGCGTAACATTACATCTGCTCTACCTTCTCCGTCCACCATGTAATTTTACTGCAACGGAGCTCTCTGGTCAGTCGCCGTTGGATTCTGCCAAACATTCTCTTATTCCCCAAGTCACTGGGGTCTGCGACATATGCAGCAACTGCTGCATTCTTCTCACACACCAATAAGCCAATCGTCACATTGTTCTCATCAAACCAGTCAGGCCGCTTACACTCTGCTCGCCCGATAGTCTCCTCGGCAGCATCTGTCATCTGGTCGCGAGTGTGGTGCCACAGGTCTCCCCCTGTGGCTATGCAGTCCACATCACACAGGCGTGCAGCCATCGCCTTCTCCAGCTCAATACTTTCGGCACAGTACCGAGGGAGAGCATGTTAAATTTACGCCGATTCAAGGCGGCAATGCAATACATAGATTAACGAAAATATAGGTATAGTTTGATGCGCACGAATTTGCGATCAGTGCCACACTCAGCTCCACGCAGTACACGTGTCATGCGCATTTCCCGCATATCACGCTGACGTACGATGACATAGTCGAGCAGGTGAATGTGACCACTCCGTGGGTGCGTCCAATTTGCTATATGACTCTCACTCAGTGCAAACCGAGTGTTCGTGATCGTCAGGCCGTAAGTGGCACACAGTGAGGGCAGCCTGTCACCGTTCGCATTCGCTGAACCAATGCCATGCGGACCGATAAAATCTATCCACACAGATGCATCACACCCAACGAGCGCGTTGAAATCGTCCAGCAGAAATAATCGGTCGCTCCTCGGCAAAGACCGTATCATGGAGGATAGCTTAGTGTAGAATGGATCACGCGTGTCATCAGGATAACACATGGTCGGACCGTACGTGCTTATAAATGTGGCAAACTTACCTCATCCGAGTCGTAGGCGAACAGTCAGCAGTCGCGCGCTGATGCCTGTTGGTTCACCAACCAGCTGGCCATGGAGACGATCGGATATTGCAAATCCGACCCCATGATCACTTGGTGCTGAGGCGGCGTTGCCCACCCAGTAGTATGTGTAGCCAGCACGTGCTTCATGCAACTTGCCTTGCTGAGCGAGCCGGGTTTCACTGAGCGCTGCAATATCCATGTGGAAGAATGACAATTCCATCGCGACGAGTGCAGTGCGTCGCTCGGGGCGCTCACTGGAGTTTCGGTCCAGTAGTGTGCGCACGTTCCATCATCCGATGTTGAGAGCTTTGCGCGAAGGCCTACGATTGCATTAAGTGGCAATCACACGCGAGGTGGCGGTTGTGCTTCGGAATTTTGCTTGAGGGACTCGCCCGAAACCTTTGGCTCAATAGCCTGAGCCACAAAGCGATGAATTGTCTGAAATTTTGCTTGAGGGTCTCTACCCTCAGCCTCTGGCTAGATATTCCGACCCATAAGGCAGTGGGAAGCAGCTCCAGCTCGGGAATGTGATTGCAGAGACAGATTGTGATCTGCTTGATGGTCGTCACACACAGCCTTTGAGGTACTGGAACGATTCATATATGCTTTGCGATCGTAGTATTATACGCACCTGCGACCACGGCCAGACGCAGGTGAGTTTTGGCGGGTTTGCACAAATTTGCCTAGGGGTTGCATGGATTGAGACAGGCAGTAGCAAACCATTGAACGCCTGGAGGTGCCCTCTCACCGTCAGAAACAATGCGTGACGCTTGTGCTCTACGCTAGTCGAGCTATGAGCTTATAACCCACGCAGCGGTCACCATGAGGACTAGCGAACAACGTCTGGATCTTTCTTCCAAATAGTACTTCTATGGAGATTTTCCATCAGGGGCGTTTGGGTTCGGAGCGTTCCGATACATGCATAGGAAAGATTGAATTGCGCTCTGTGAAGCTCTCCATTGCCCTGCCTTACAGAGTGCACGTTTGACCGTATCCACGAACCTTTCCGCCTATCCGTTTGATTGCGGATGAGACGGTGATGAGAACATCTGCTGAATCCCTTTTCGTAGAAAGTTCGTAGAAAGTAGAAGTCACGATTAACATTCACGCACAATAATGTGCCTCGACGAGGAATCGAACCCCGGTCCACGAATTTCCGGTCCGCTGCTCAACCACTGAGCTACCGAGGACTGACGATTAGGTGCGCAAATTTTAATACATGACTTCTGCTTGGTGCGCGACGTATTGCCAATAAGCTCACAGTACCTCTCCTGGTGTTTCAGATTGGCTCACTCACCCGTCACTTCCCAATGAACCGAAGTACATGTCCTTCAGATGTCCAATGGGCGATGGTAGATTAATGGTGGATGTTTGTGAGAAGTTGAGGTTGAGGTGAATTGTGTTCCATTGTCTGTCACTAACATCTCTAGCAGGCCGAAATATCGGAACAGCTTCTCCAGCTCGTTGACAATGTGCTGGGCAGTCGGATTGTTTACCGGAATCACATCAGGCCACTTGGTGAATGAGTCGACCAAAATGAGATAGCATTGGCCATTGATTGGTCCTGCATAGTCTAAGTGTATTCGTTGCAACGGTTTCTTTACTTTAGGCCAAGGTTGCCACTGATACTTGGGAGGGGCCTTCGCTGCAAGTTGACAAGATTCGCATTGTTGGCAAAAATTTTCAATTCCCGAATCCATTTCTGGCCAGTAAACAAAACTGCGTGCCAAGGCTTTCATGCGGCTGGGATCAGGGTGCACCGCGTGGAACTGCTGAAATATTTGACTCTGAAATTTTGTTGGCACCACCACTCGATCTCCAAACATCAGACAATGGTCCACGTCTGACAGAGATCCACGTCGATTGCATAACGGCCGCAACTCCATGGGCATGCCTCCATTTGGCCAACATGTTCATTCGCACTGCATCGCTTTCTCCAAGATTCTGTCCCGTGATGTCTCCATACGAATGGGTTCGGCAGTTACCGGTAGTCTTCTCACACTATCAGCCAGGATTCGTTGGACTTCTGATTCGAAACTGAAAGCTGCAGCCGCATAATCATCATTCTCCTTTGGGTGTGAATTGATAAAAAGAGACAGTGCATGCGCTTTACCTATTAGTTGCGTAGGCTTATACTGTATACTGAAGTCGTAGGCCAGTAGTATGGTCGCCCATTGTTGCAATCGGTTTGCCGTAAAAACTGGAATTCCTTTCTTTGGCCCGAATGTCGACAGAAGTGGCTTGTGGTCAGTCAGGAGCATAAAATGTCTGCCATACAGCATCTTATGGAACCTTTTCATGGCGAAAACGATCGCGAGCGCTTCCTTCTCTATCTGGCTGTAGTTCTTTTCAGCTGCCGTTAGTGACCGTGCTGCGTACGCGATAGCCTTCTCTCCTCCATGCGGAAAAACCTGGGAGATAACTGCACCGACATCATAATTGGAAGCATCTGTGGCAACGACAGGTTTAAAATTTGGATTGAAGTGTGTCAAGAGCAGAGCAGATAAGTGAGAGCTGCTTTGCCTGCTTCAAAAGACTGCCGGCACTCCTTCGTCCATTTCCAACCCTCGTCTTGTGTCAGTAGCTGGTTCAGCGGACTTCTGGTTTAGTGAAGGCCTGGTAGGAAAGTGCTATAATGGCTAACGATCCCAAGGAACGAGCGGGGCTGTGCAATGTCTTCTGGCGCTTCATTTTTTGATGGCTTCCATATTGGCAAGATCCGGGAGCCGGCCTTGTTTGTCGATGATAACCCCAAGAAATTTGACACTTTCGAATAGAAACTCGCATTTTTCAGCCCGTAATCGGAATCCAACTTCTTGAAGGCGCGAAAGCACTCTCTCCAGTGTCTGTATCAAGTCTTGCTGATCCGAGCCCATGATCAACGCATCGTCTAGGTATACTGCTGTATTTGGGATATCGCTCAGCAGGGTATCCATTATTTGTTGAAAATGGCCGGGTGCGGTTTTCACTCCGAACGGCAGCCGGTTGTACTGAAAAAGTCCGGGTGGGTATTTACTGTCGGTAATGTTCTGCACTGATGGGCAACCGCGATTTGCAGATACGCCTCAGTTATGTCAAGTTTTGCGAAACATTTCCCCCATTGAGTTTGCTGAACAAGTCTTCTGGTATCGGCAGGGGATGCTGATGATCGTCCAACACAGAATGCAAACCTGTCGAGAAATCACCACAAATATGGACTTTATCGCCACGATAGGTGCTGCCCATTCTGAATAGTGAATTCTTTCGATTATCCCTTCAGCTTGTAGTCGGTTTAACTCGGCTTCCACTAAGGACAGGGTTGCGTAGGGCACCGGGTGTCTTCGTCTAAAGACTGGCTTGACTTCTGGTTTAAGATTCAATGCGGTAGTAGCTATGATGCAGCATCGGATACCAGATTGGAAGAATACCTCAAGACGCCGTTTTATCTCAGTAATCGGACTCTGAAACAACGGACCTGAAGTCAACGGTTGCGACAGCAGATTGACTTGCGGTGGCTGACATATACTGTTCACTGATTGCTCAAGCAGTTTCAGTGCATCCATCCAGTCGAGCCGCAACAAATCTAACCCCGGCTGATCTGTCACGAAACATGTCGATTGGATCTGTTAATCGTGACAGTGTACCTGACAATTCAGTTCACCAAGCAATTTTAACCTACCTCCTGAAGCATTCCGTGCCGTGTGGTCCGTTTGTATGAGTGTTGGTCGCCCCAGCATGCACCAAATGTCGCGAGATATCAGGGTGATATCTGAAGACGTGTCGATTTCTAACTTGACTTGGAAGCCATTGCTTTACACAATTGTGTATTTGTGCTTGCTGGCCCCGTCAACCTTGGAAGTTGCCGTGATAGATTTGGTCAAATTGGGACGCCGGAACGATCTGGCATTGTTACGTATCTTCTTGGTCAAAATTGGACGACTCGCCAGGCAACATGACTCCTTATGCCCTTTTCTGCCGCAACGGTTGCAAGTGTGAGTTTTGAATGTGCACTCGCGGGCAAAATGCCATTCTCTACAAAACCAACATGCAAAGGATGGTTTAGAATGCGGTGAACTCACGTGTGGAGCTGCTTTTTGGGGAGTACGGCTGACTGCACAGACAAAATCTTGATCGTTCTGATTGGATAACTGCTGAATCATTGCCGTATCGTGCTTCAGATTCGTCTTGCGTTGGCACTGGTGGTTCATTTGCTGCAATGTGACATCCGGATTCTGCTCAACTGTTACAGTAATTTTTGTTCGAATGTCGGCATCTTTGGATGCTTATAGGCCACAAAGGTATATGAGACATTTAAACTGATCACTTGTCATCCCATCTAGTGGTGACCGTTCGCACTCTCGATTCACAAGGCTTTAATAGTCAACCCAGTCTTCCTCTTCTTTTTTTGTTATTGTCAGACACTTGTACCGGATGTTGAACAAAGATATCCGCTCTCCGAAAATATGCGACAGGACTAAAACCACTCCATCAAACGACAAATCGGTACTCTTTTTAGGTAAGAGAACATTGGTGAACTTCCCGTGTTCGGCAGCACCCAGCTTCCGCAGCATTAGTCGAATCTTCTTTTCCGCTGGAAGGTTGGAACAATCAACTCGGAACATGTCTTCGTATTTGTGGAACCAAGAAACAAATGTTATATAGGCATCAGTGTCACAATGGAACTCACTGATCTTCTGAGTCAGGGTTTCTGGTGAACGAGCGCTTTCACTTGTCCCTAACTCTGGGCTTGACTGTACTGTCAGCTTCGAGTTAGTTTCTCGAGCAGCTTTGCCTGAGATGCTTCAAAATGCGCCTGTTGTTGCTGCAAAAGCATCTGCAAGTGTTAAAAGCTTATTTCCATTTTTGGGTTCGGTTGTACTTGCGTCGCCACTATTATAACGCTGTACCCACAATCCACTGGTTGACTCACGCCTGCTGGTAAATCTGTGCCATTACACCTGCTCTGTTTGACACCTTGGCAAACCCGACAGGAAGGAACACAGAAGACTCAGCAGACCAGTTGTATTAGGACCGAGAACGCTCATATTTATATGTCGGTTTCACCAATCCTCTAAACACCACCTGGCGGATTTGGCTGTAAGCCTACGCTCCACACTTGATTGTCCGCACCGTCTGGCCAGTTCGCCGTCTTGCTCGGGCACGCCAGTCTTCATCCGCCTACCCTGGGCATGGCAACGCACATGATGTGTGATGCGCGATTTCATCAGCTTTCGTCTGGGCCCTGGGAACAGGCTCGCGGAGTCTGTCCGAAGTACGATTTGTGGTGAACACGTGCGCGTTGGCAATCAGCTTTCTCGCCCACCTGTCAAACTGTCGTAAAGTAATTACGATGCACTAGATAGTGGCTCCAGTTCTCAGGGTTAGTGTTTTCCCTATTCACATACCACACTGCGGCCCTTAACGCCATGCGTTTTCGGGTTCTGCTCCTAATGATTGATCGTGCTCTTGTAGAACGAATAGGTCTGTTTACAGATGCAGAGTTAGTCAGATCACTGAACTTTTCAGCAAACTCCGTCCATGCATTATCGATGAAGCAAATGGCAACCCCAAATAGTTCTCTGTATCGCAGTGGGTGAGTGTTTGAAACAACTCACTATGTTCTGGTAGATATTCTGCATAGCACACATAGTCGTAACGTATGGTTACGTGATCACTCCACCCAAGAAGACTCTCCATCTTTGGTTTCTCGATTACGAGTTCATCGTAAACACTAAATCAAGCGCAGCTGGCTACTTTCCCCTTCTGAATCTGGTGGGCGAACTGACATGGCTAAAAATCGGAATGCCTGCAGTAAGATCTTGCAGGTCTGCCTTGAATTGTTTGTTGGAAGGAGCCGGAACTTTCACATCGTGAACGTTGAAGTCACCAAAAGACAAGTGTCTTTGCCCCTTAGTCGCAAACTGCACCAGAGCGAGTCTCTGGGCAGCGTTTCCGCATCGTCCGCCGGTTCGCGCTGCAGATCAGAACGACAGTATAAAATTATCCCACCATCCTTACAGGAGCCATCGTTTCGAATGAGGGATATGCCATGTATCGCGACCTCAGAGCGGGTGTTTTCTGAATGCAGCCAAGTTTATGTTATGAATGTGAGGTCCCAGGCGTATGATGCATGACGTAGCCGCAGTTTGGCAAGCTTGCTCAGTATCCCTTGTGCATTGGCATACATACAGACAAGTTTCTCTGTTCTTAGCAATGAACCGTGGGATGTGCGTTTTCGATATGATGTTGTGCCGACCGTTGAGAAATCGGCAACTAATCGTTTTTTGGGTGGGATGATGATGAACCCATCTGTGCCAGATCCAGAGATCCTGCCATTACCTCTATGATCCACACTTATATGTAACGTATGGGGTGTGTTTACTATTTGCATTGTCTATCTGAGTGGCGTTATCCAAACTGTATTCTGGAGGTGGTCCGACTAAGTGGCTGCTTTCGTATGTTTGATTAGGGGAAGCTGCTTTGATCTAGAGCTCGGAAGGAAGGCTGCTACGACCGGCATACCAACTCTCTAACACCCTAGTTGACATTTGCGTGGACTGAAGCACCACTTTCACTAGCCTTGGGCCAGTTCCTTTGTAATTTAGCGACCTGTGAATCCTCGAGTCCGATTGTGTGATCACATTTTCCAGGGACATTGTCTCTCGAAAGTATCGCCACTGCTCTTGGTCATGGACAGTCGCTTCGTGCACATCATGACCTCCAGCCTCGGGAGCACCGTGTACAAGGATGGTCCCAGCTACGGATTCTTTTCGGTGTTTTTCCAAGTCATGCTTCGCTTGTTTGTGCTCACCCACGGAATATCCGGGAAGATGCGGATGGAACATGACAAATTCCGAAGACGCGGTGTCCACAACAGGATAGCTGCTCTGCCCAGCATTCTTCCACTGCTTTGCAGCGGGGCCTAATGGTAAGTTCCGGTGTTTGCTCACTGTCAAACGTTCCTCAAATGAATCAACTTGGGTTTTCCTCATTTTTTCAACGATTGTCACCAGTCTTCCTTGTTTCTGCGCTAGTTCCTGCAAAATCTTCACCAGTGGGATAACCGTACATTCCTTCACAGAACCACAGAGAATCTGGTTTAATATTATCTATTTTCAACTGTTTTACTGTGATCTTTGCACATTTAGAATGGAACTTGTTTCGGCAGTTTCCACATCGGATTCCGGTTCGTACATTCTTATGGCATGAAGGAAAGTCACCTGCTACTGTCAGCCTTGGTGAGGAATAAGGGTCAACTGTTGGTTGGTGGACACAAACCATTGTGTCGATCGATGCCTTTTCGGTCTATCAGTCGCTGCATTTTCAAGGTCAACCCGTTCGGTGCGTGCACAGCTGGCAAACCAAGATTAAACGGGTGCATGGTTTACTCGTTTAGCGCTAAGTAAGTGAAGCGAGTAAGCGATGGGGCATAACATGCAGGATAGCTAATTCGCTTAGCAGTCGACAGCTGTGCTTGAAGGCTCGTCACATAGATCTCTGAGTTGACTTTCATTTGAAACCACGAATATGGCTTAGTGGTCTGGGGCCCGACAATTCCTCGATTCCGTTTACGCAGGAACCGTGCAAAAACCCCGATGTTATAATTACAGATGATCTACACAAGTGAGATCCGAGAGATGGAGTGCACTAAATAGCGTTAATGAAGTTGGATCAAATGAGGGTAAACACACATGTTTGTTATGAGTGGTGTGTCAGTAAATTCGATTAAAGTACGAGACCAGATTTTTTTTACGTCCGCGCGGTTGACAACCTAACCAACAAAGAGGACTGGTACATCACTGGGTCACCGCCGGTTTATTTACCAAGCACTAAATGACGAAGTTCAGTAGTACTCATTCGGCTGTCCCATCAGATAGTGCCAACACGTCGCAAACATCCATCGTAAACTGTGGTTGGTCTTATAATATCCTTAAGGCACCACGATTAGGCCTCGAACCCCACGGTGGTACTAGCCACACTGCAGCGTTGCAACCACTTCTCTTCAACAGTAAGCTTTCCTTCTCCTATCTCCACAGGTGGCTGAGGCTCTGAAAAGCCACACGAATCTTATCAATGCGTCCATTAACCCCGCCTGTGATATTAATGCCTGAAATAGTGCAGTTACCCAGATAGATAAACCGATCGACAACTTGGAGTCGCCGTCCCGTGTTAGGGAGAATTGGAGATGAACCGGCCTAGCTACGAATCAGTATCAAAAGACAGTTAGGCGAACAAGCTTGTTTTCGGTTGTTCGCATCAGGTCAATACACCACAGATAATAGGAATAAAACAAACACAGTGTATTTAAATACGATGAATTAACCAAGTTAATTGACCGGTTAATGTGCTCAACTGACCACACTGGCTTGGGCATCATTAGTGGAACGGGCAAGCGTGGTGGCAAAACATGGGGAAGCTTGTGGCCATGGCAGCTGTAGAGCCTGTACAGACATCTTTTGAGCCCATAAGTCAGGCTTATGGAGCCGAATAGCGATTGTTTTAGCTGTCGCCAATAGGCGACATCGGACGGCTAGCGTGTGGCGTCCAGATATCGTGTGGATGGGTCGGAAGGCCTCCCGCCCATTCACTTGGTGATTTGTGTCGGCCAAATGCCCCAGCACCGCGCTGACTACTGTCTTTTTGATACCAGTGTAGAGCCACGCTGTCCAAATGCCTGTTCTTTAGAAGATATTTGATAGTCAGTTTGTACCTCAAGTACTGGTGTTTACCAATGTGGATTTATGCTGTTCGGCTGCTAATGCTGATGATGGTGTTAAGGTAGAAACTTGAGAATAGAGATTTTCAAATTGGACTTCCAAGTCTAACTGTTGTACATTACCTCGGGGGTAACAGAATTTCGGGCCTAGTGAGAGGACCTCCATTTGTGTTCTATCTAATTGCAAAGAGGAAAAATTGTGTACATACTTCTCAGGGTCCGGTGGAAACGAGTTACTCTGCCTTATTGAAGCGAACTGTCGCCCTAATGAGGCTATTCGCACTTCCACTTGCCGAGCCATAATTCGCTGAACGAATGATTTGAACTGTTTGTATTCCGCATAGTCCAATTCACTCAGTGCGTCGGAGTAGCTACAACGCTTGCAGTCAAGGTCATCAATCCGAGAAACAACGGTGTCTCGCTTGTTCAGAGTGTGACGCTTTTGATTCTGATGTCATCTCAGGGATTACGAATCAGTACTTTGCGATTTTAAGGTGCAAATCACGCGCGATTGTGCGCAGTTCTACGCGTCAATCGCCTGGGTTGAACTGACCTAGTAGTTGTGTCAGAGCCAAAGAGATCTATTTCGTCCGCGTTCTGTTATTTTTAACTGCGGTCGACGGTATAACTCCGACCCCAGATTGATATGAAATAGAGAGACAGTATATCCACCCTACGATACATTTGTCATAGCGAAAGCGAAGCTGAGTTTCCGTAGACTCTAACACAAGGGTCCATACGGCGACTTAAAAGCAGAAGGGAATTTTTGGGCGAATTGTTCAGAAACACATCAGTAACAAAATGAGATAAGAAAAACTTTCAAAACTATGAAGACTAATATGCTGTGCTTTTTATGGTTATGATTATTTTGATGCACCAATCGTAGAGTAAGAGTGTTGCCAAGTTATCCACCACCGAGTTAAACCCCGGCTTAGTTTTTACTAGTTTGTCTCACACAAATATCAGTTATCTCCAGCATCATGAGGCACAAGACTAGTTTTGAGGAAACTGTGATCACGCAGACACCGTGCTGATTCTCACGGGAGGACATTTGGCGCTTTTGTCGGTGTCATTAATAATTGACAGCAACTGTTCGGAGAGCAACTACTCTTCACGCTAACAAATCTCAAAAGGGCCAGATAATGTAGTCCCCAGTGGGGGATCATCATCCCTCGGCAGCGGTGCTGTTAGGTCGTCTAAGCCTGGTATCTTGCTCCACTTCATCGGAGATACCTTGCGCCGGATTACATTCATAGTGAGGCTTGTTAGGTCAACTTCTTATGTCGGTTCATGTGACGCGGCTGATTTGCTGCAAATCAGTTTTCACACGAAGGGTAAACACATGGTTGGCGGCATCCAGTTTCGGATTTGCCTGTCACTGTGGGTAGCCACAGGGCGACTGCACCTGCAGAGGGGCCATGGGTGGCTTGCGCTGCACCACCCACAACTCCATCCACATATCCAGTGTAAACCCGAAGGAATAAGACAGAGAAGCATGTGGACGGGAGCCACGTTTCATCAACGGAGCCGGCCCACACTCCTTCACAGACAAACACAAACACGCTGTATTTGGGGAATCAATCACATATAAGGCCGTGGCTGGACCGTAGTCTGCTCCACACTGAGTGCATGGAACCGCTCTTCCAGCCTACAACGGCCACAAGGACCGTGCACCCCGTCCCCTCCAGCAACGATCAATTGTCTCCTGGAGGCAGTATGGACGAGGTAGTGGGTAACAGACAGGTAGGTACCTCGTCAACACACGCAGCAAGCGCAGCCACACCGGGGCTGTCAAACAACAGCCAATCACTTGAAATGACATTAGCAAAGAAAATAACTCTGTTAAAGCATACATCTTTGCCGACATAACTCTTCGCTAAATTGACATATGAAGTATGTTGTTTAGCAACGAATCCGCAATAAAAACAAATGGTCCACAACTTATTCAAAATGCCACAAGCGCGATAAATTTAAAGCAGATATCCACAATTAGCGTAGACAACGAGTGCAAGTTAATAGCGGATTATTCAGGTAGGCAGAACAAACTAAATAAGGTGGAATGAAATGTATCCAGCTTAATAAGACCTAGTTTAAGTGTAAGTTGGTTTAGCCCAACTACGATGAAGAAGCGACAGTGCGTGGAGAAGGCACTAGGCAAGTGCACTCACTGTGTAATTGCTCACGATCTGACCATGAATTGTGTTTAACAAACATCTAGCGCGCGTTTGGAAACTGTCAACGTGAGCGTCACATCATGTTTACTTAAAACTGAATTGTTATTACACTCTTAGTTGTAGGTGACTGTGATAATATTCTCCTCCCCCCTACTCTGTGGCGGAGCTGTACGCTATCGGGCGCGTCCCCAGGTTGAGGATTGTGGAATGCCCTCCTTGTGCACGCAACTGCGAATAAGTCTCGTTTGCCTCGCGGGCGAAATGAATAAGCAGTCGCAGGCAATCAGCGGCAGTGTCTCAGAGGGTGGGGAGTTCTGGACTGGTCACCTGGTTCCCCATCATTTGCTACGATAGCTCGTACTGCGCTGCGTCCAAGCCAATGTGACCGGCTATAGGGTCACTGATCACTCACCTCTAATCAGAGGTGAGTCTATAACAGAGAGCGGACGAACAACCTTGCTGGCCACCGGCTTCTCTGTGGACTGCTACTGAACACAAGGAAGGCGAAGGAGCCATCCGAATGTCAACGGTCTTCGTTAATCGCCCCGCTGCCTTGCGGGTTAGGTCTTAAGACCAAAGGCTCTTGGTAGGGTCCCTTACGTCAACCCACTTCCTCGGCCTGGGCAACCAGGAAGATCTCGGCCCACACAACACGTTAACCTTCTAAAATTTCCAAATCCTTTCAATGACTCCCCGTTTTCCCCCTTGTTGTTGTTGTTAACTATGTGTTGTGACAGCCAATTCTACATTGGCCAAGTGTTGAATAATAATAATATTAATTTTAATAATAATAATAATAATCTCTCCGTCTGAGTCGCATTCGCTCGCCCAGATTCAAACTTGTTTTTTGTCAGCTGAACAACATTCTCATGTTTCTTTTGTAACATTACCGTCGTTTTACTTTGCTCGTTCTACTCCTTTCGTTTACCTATTGTCACAGAGAGACGGAAACATTAATGGACATCAGTAAGACGCAAGCAGACCACTCGCGCACAACATCGTTTTCGAAGCCTTATGTACTCTGCTTGCTGGCTAATGAATTCGGTGACTCCACCATTCACCATCATTTCTACGTCCAATTAGAATACGTCACTTCCTTATTCAAATAAACAGAAATTTGCCTTTTATTGCTAGACAAGAATGTTCGTCTTCGCATTTGGTTTTGGAAAATTCCCGACTAACAGTCCTACATTAATTAAAATTTAGCAGAGCTTTCTTTGTGGAGTTTGACCCCGATGTGCTGGAAATTACACGGGGTGGGACATCTTCGAAGACTGCGACCTCGCTGAACGCAACCTGCGAACCACATAGTGGACCACCGATTTCAAAATGCCACGTGTGCGAACATTTGGTCAAGCACTATTTTGTAGTACCCCGAGGTTGGAGTGTGTGGACTATAGTGCGAGATTCGAGCCACTGTCATTTGCTCGGTAGATGGACCATTGAGGTTTTTGTCACGCTGTCAAACTTGCTAACTGCCATGTCACTTTCACTGTATTTCCTGTCACTATGTTGACTCACTACAGTGATCGATTCGCTAACACCACATTCATTGTAATAGTCGTATGCCCTTACATCTGGTTGGTTAGATTACTGTGCGCTGTCTGGTTTTGTGGCAACGCGTGCGCGTTCGGACGCATTGTTCATCCATACTTCACCCTGACGTTTCCGTCCTGTGCCTCTACCGACACAGTGCTACCATATACAATTTACGTTGCACCCAGCAATTTCGCTGACTGTAACACACCAACAAAAACAGACAGCACTTAGAGTGTTTAAACGGCTCCACGGATGACCATTTGGCGATTTCATGGTGACGATCCAACCTATCTGTTGCTAGTTACTTGTCATGACTACAAACGGAAGGGACCTTTCCTGGGTGCCCGAGATTTTTCGAAAGCTACGGAAATAATTTGCTCAACGGTCCTACTAACCTCAAAGCGTCCATCTGATCAACACTGTTTTCGTCTACAAGTTGTTGCATACATCGTACAATTTTCAAAACATTGTAAGGTGTTCTGGAAAGAAATTGCATATGAATAATATAGGATGACATTAGCGAGTAGCATTATATCTAATACTCATACACTCACTTTCAATACTCAGCCCGACTATTCATTGGCACTTGGAAGTCTCACATTGCTTTGCCTTTTAAAAGCAATTGACTAATTACAGCAGGAAAAGGATTGATATTGAAGCTGTAATGCAGTATAACGTATTTCGGGGTATCTACCGGTTTTTAAAGAAACCTTTGGAATCTATGTATTTCAACATTCTCATGTTGCGATGACGGAATTGTCGTGCTAACCGCTCGAACCGTAGGGCATACCTACCTTTGCCATAACTGGTATGCAGATGTTGTTCTCCATCAAGGGCGCTATCAGAATGTCAATTATTTTGGCCATCCCGACGAGCACATCGTCCTCTTCAAGCGTGGCTGCCAGCTCCATTCCGACGAGCAGACGTTGACTGAGGTCAATCCTCAATGTCTATGCAAGGGTTGGTTACATAAGAAAAGAACATAAAACGAGGCGATTACCAGATCGTCTCCTAGTTTATGCAGCGTATAATGTTTTTAAGTGGTTGGTACCTATCAAAACCAGTCACGATGTTATAGTTACATTCCTAATCCCTGCCCACATAGGTGTACAACCTAATGCGATGGAGCTCATGTCTGCAAGTTGCCTGCACACTTTAAACCGTTATACTTTACAGCACTAACAAGGAGCTGACAAATAGTGTTAGGAAGCGAAACCGCTCAGTCTTGTTAAGAATTTGCAGCTGCGAGGAATTCACCCAATGGGACGGTATATCATAGACTACCTGGAGAGTAGCAAAATCCCTGTCCCGGAGCAGCACGGATTTCGCCAAAGTCGGTCCTGTACTACTAATCTGTTGATAGCCCTTGCAAGCTGGACGGAATCTGTGGATGCTGGTATAGGAGTAGATCCAGCCTATCTGGATTTCTCAGAGACATTCGAATGCCTGGACCATCGCATTCTACTGCGCAAACTCCAGAATATTTGTATCAGCGATCCCTTACTGGGCTGGATAGGCGACTTTCTCGTTCAAGGTCACCTGAATGTGAGGGTTTACAGCACCCTGTCGGAACCAATCGAGGTTCAGTGCGAAGTACTTCAGGGCTCGGTACTCGGGGCCCGCCTGGTCTTCATAAACGATCTCGAAAGCGTGCTTTCCTTAAACTATCTACTATTTGCCGATGACCTAAAGATATGGCGTGCTATCGCTTCAGTGGAGAATCCCACAGCACCTCAGGATGACCTGGACAAAGCTTATTCATCGTCCATCGAGACCATGCTGCAGTTCAACGGCAGCAAGTGAAAAATTATAAGTATAAGCCATCCGAGTACTGGCAACCACCGTCTACGGCCACAAATTCTACAGCGGACTTCTCATGACTGAGATCTTGGCGTGTTCGTGCAACAGGACATTGGGTGTTAGAGGTAGACTGAAAAGACGTCAAAGAAAGCGAACCGGTATTTCGGACTTCTTCTAGAGCTTTCGGGAAGTTTGACACCTCAATGGTTCCAAAAATGCTTGGCGCGTACTTACAGCAGCATGCAAAATACACTATCCAAGCATTGCAACGCTGGCAGAAGCATCAACTCACCGCGCACGATACTACACAACGCATGGTAACACTGAACGTCAACTGTTTGTCCGGGTTTCCCCACGCACTCAGGCTAAACTATCTCAACATCTTCAGCGAACGTTGTCGGCATCAAAGGGGCGATCTCGTAAGGATGTATCAGGTCCTAAGAAATCCCAACCACACTTGCCACTCTGCTTTGAAACAGTCAAAATACATCTCTAATGGGTCATCAGTTTAAGCTTGCCACGCAGCACAACCGACTGGTATATCGAGGAAACCATTTCTCTCACCGAGTGTCATAGCTTTGGAACGTCATTCCAGCGCAGGTAATTAATGCCCCCACCTTATCCCTTAGCGAAAAACGCCTTGATGATACCCTGACACATTTACACTACGTGATATGGCCCGTGACTACCAGATGGTGGCATTAGTGCACAAGAAACAGTGGACGATACCATAACCCTCCTGAACTCCAGCCAGGAATACTCACACATGTGCTACTCCCAACCCCTTGATGAGTCATGTGTTTCCAACCTTCTTCTAATCCCACCGATTTTATATATTTTTTTTCTTTTTCATCCTAAGCATCTTATAGGACGTATCAAGCATTCGCTTTCATACTCGTCATAAACTATTACACCATCTGTCTCCTACTCCTGAATATGAGTTTCTGTGTACATATGTAGCTGTCTGAAGATTCCATCGCTTTGTCTACGTCTGTTAGGTAAAATATAACTAAAATCATATTATTATCACTTAGGTGTTCGATGCAGAATGTTGAAATATATGTTTAATCTGTTTGTCTGATCCGTGATCAGCACAGACACACACGGCGCGACGGTTGGATTCACAACGCCGGAAACCTGCGTGCCGTTGTTTTAACCTCCCTAGGAACCCCCGCCTTTCTTGTCCTCGTGACCTTGACTGAGGACGCTTTATTCTGCGCTTGAATGTTTCCGCCACTCGGCTACCTCCTGGTGTCTGCTTATCAGCATGTACTCGATACCTCGCTTGTCGATATTAGTTCTTACTATGTGGATGGGGTTTGATCTCTGGCCACCTACGTTCTCTCTGCTTTCCATTCCAGATCATCAGGTCTGGTCCGACCTACGCTGCGTCTCAATTACGGATGTACCCAAAACCCCAAACCGGAGGAATATTACACACCGCTCCATCGCGCGGTATCCATCACGCTTTCCTAGGTAGCACGAGTCGTGAGGATGTATCACTTTTAGCCAAAACACGGGACTACTGGATGTCCCACTAATAGACATACGTCCAGTCACGCCCATGCAATCAACTATCGGGAACGATACTAGCCAAAAGCCAGACGATTGCGGTAAACTTATTAGCGTAAGCTGACCACCCGCAAAACATGAGTCGGGGAATCAGGGTCATTCCGCTAATTGGTCTACCAAACAATTAATACGTGCTAGTTAAGAACATTTTGTAGCTATTCAGTTGTAATGTCGTACGCGTTAAATTGACCTGGAGAATCACACGTGTATTGACATAGCCGTTGTTTGCGGCCGAACCATTCCGGTGTGGGGAATGTGTACACTTGGACCAATATCATACCTCAGCATGTGCGAAAGAAATTCCTGTTACCGCCTTGTGTCTTTAAGAAGAAAAAACAAATGCTAATACTAAGGCAGGCATGGCCGTTGGACCGGGTGCGATCAATTGAAGGCTTTTGTTACCATATTTCCATAACTAACCTGGTGTTCCAAATTCTCTCTGAATGTCTCCGTTAAATTCGACGGATGAAACTGGTTCACGAAAAAGGTCGCATCAAGGAGAAGACAACGTACGAAATATCTCAGGGCGATTCTTGGAGCCACCTTCTCGTTCCCCGATAAACGTAATCTATAAGAACATCGAAGTAACAGGCAATCGATTGACCTACTTATATACTTTGAGTGGAATTATCACCGATGGCTCCGGAATCTTTGTGGATGGCTCAAACATTTGTGTTTCGACAAAGTTTTCCCACAAGACCTGAAAAGCTCTTCTTGCTACCGAGAGAACATTTCGTCGGAATGCAGTCTGAAATATGCACAAAATCTATGGGTTACTGGAGAGGACGATCGTTCCTCACATGTCAAATCACATTCGTGCTTCACGTGTATGAGGAGAAATAAAAAAAGACCAGGAACTTGCCTTTGCCTCCAGTGAAGCCTACTCAACCGATCTCCGCCACAACCCATTGCATTTACCAATTCGTTTGTAACTGAGGTAGTCGTTACATTGGCAGAACGGATCGATCCTTGGGTAAGCGCAGTGGAGAGCATATCCCAAAACGGATTGCCAAACTATCGACACAACAAGCAGCCGAACGAGAAAAGATATCTAAGCTGCCGGCCTCATCGATCGCCAGACACCTACTAGAATCAGGCCATCAGGTTGACCCTAGGTCAACATTTACAGTTATCTATCGGAATGACAACCCCAAAGTGTTGAGGTTTGCCGAAGCGGTGGTACTTAACCGGCATCGCCCTATCCTGTGTGTACAAAAACAATTACCAGTCTCCCTGAAGCTGCTTTGGGGCTCATGACCCTAAGATCAAGATGCTGATCTGTCATTCTTGCGTCTACGTAATTTTCCCTTGTGACCAGTTTCAAATCTTCGATTTTTCTGTCACGTGATTCATATATATGTTGTTAGTTTGCGAGTGAGCAGATAACACGAACTGGTTCCATCTCGCAATACCAGTCTTCTTATTGTCTTATTTAGAATAAAATATTTGTCTAGAACTTCAAGGGTCTAATGTACACAGTGAAAGATGTCTAAATCGTTGCTTGAAGTGGGTCATCATCTTCATCATGGATGTGTTAACTACCTTGTGCACAAACCAGACATGGAATGCAATTACGCTAGCGTTATTCCCATCAATTATTTGAATTTATCTGAAGCCCTTGCATGTGGTACCTTGGAGTAGAAGAACTCTCACTGCCTGAAACGTTTATCACACACATGTTCACACACAATGAACGCTTGGAACACCCGCCACTAGAAAGTAGAATAGATGATTTTGCGCACAAATCTGGGTCGTATTTTTGGTGAATGGATCTCGACACCAGAGATGTAGAAACCTTTGTAGTCGAATAGGGAAACGGCGGATGGTGATATTCACGTCTTCACAATGGCTGACCCAGACCGTGAGTCACTCGTGCGCCTGAACAACACTTTATTGTGGGAGTATGAACAACGTCAACAGACTTGCTTCTTCTGGTGTTAACTGGCGAGTACCGCAATAGAGCATATGGCATCGGCGACTTCATGGCGAACGAAGAGACTACAAAACGGTAGCGTCCGCAGTTCTGAAAAATGGAGTGGTTGGACGGCCTTAACGTCAGTGTGCAACTGGAGAATTATTACAGCACTATTTACCTACGGATGTTTTCTGAGTCGCCAATTATGTGCCGAAATCCGGTGACACATCATATTTCTTCTCCTTCACTGTAGTTCCGAAGGCAACCAAACCATTCCGTCTTACCATTTAGATCAAAGAGTCAGCTTATCTCCATTACTTGGTATACCGTGCATAGCTCAAAAACGGTAACTGACCTGAGCTAGATGCGCTATGGCAACCAACGTGGACTGCATAGGTGCTGTCAATATTGGCTGTGTAGATTTTCCCAGTCCGCAGCGATGTGTGCCAAGGGGTTGGGCGTAAGCATCGTAGGCTGACACTGCGAAGGTATATTCCACGTCAGGCGCCAAGTCGAATGCATGCAAAATGCAAAGACCTCGAACCACAGGAGTCTGGGAAATCGGAAAAATGACAGATCTCACAATAGATTAATAGACTGAAATTTTTTCCTGGGTAATTTAAATTTTCTCCATTAGTTTTCCCGCTCTCTAATGGGTGGTTGTATTTATTGAAACCCATTTCGAAGGTGATACACGTGTGTCTTATGAATACCTGAGAATAAATACCTCTTGGCAAATTATCTTAGCCTTCGGTTGGTCAATGCGTAGTTTGGACTTCGTGGCGGCAAAGGAAAATGACGTGCCTGAGAAGTGTTCCACAGCCTCAGCGGTAGACACATCAGGCAGTGTGTGTCTAGATGACCAAAATAAGGGTAGCTATCGGTGGAAACCATCTTGTGTATTCTATATGCTAATTCTGACTAGTAAATACCCATAAAAACTTGAGTTTGAAGATTTAGCGAAGAGACTGGCCCACACAAATAAGCTTGTCGTACGCTTCTAGCTACCATCGACTACGCTACCGTGAGAGGAAGAGAAGGTAAATAGGTTCTGGGACGATTCTTTTTCTTGGTGTAGTACTGTGAACCCGTATATAGGCTAGCGACATGACGTCGGTCGGATCGAGGACCATCAGGTAAGGACAACAGCGCAGCTCTTGGAGCGCCTGAGGCATCCAACCAGGGCGCAGTGCGTGTGAAGTGCTCGCGATTCAGAAAAGCAAGTTCAAATTGCAGTCGGTGTTTTGCACTAGTCGCCTAAGTGTACAATGAGACAAGATTGCGGCACAGTAGCTGTGGTGTTCACCAACTCTAGCTAACGTGTATGATGATGATGATGATGCCAATGAGATAAGGATATTAGTTAGGATTTTCTACAAGCTCAGTCAAACCAGGGAAATGTATAGACAGACTGCTGAAAAGCAGCGAAAGCATGTTTATCAACACATATACCCTAGTACGAACTTCATTATCAAAAGTAACAGGCACCGTTCCTTCTATTTATCTCAAGGTGCTATAAATTGCAATATCGTTAACTAGGTTATCAGCATGTAGCTTGAGTCACTTAAAAGCAAACACTAACTGCACTGCATCACGTGAGAGAATGAGAAAAAGTGGCGGCTAGTATTTTTGTCCTCATTGTCTTTTCAATCTAGCGTCTGGCATAATTATGTCAGTAAGATACTCTGTGCCCTTTTTGTAGGTTAGTGACTTAACAGGGTCGTGTGTGTAAACCTTGAATCGATTTCTTGCATGTATCAATTCTGATATGCCTTCATCTGAGTCCACAATGAGTCCACGTTCAATGTGACAGTTGTCACTTGGTTATCACCCCGATGGCTCAAAAATAACTGATCTGTCTTGGCAAATGTCAACAGTTAGCATGGGAAGGGTTGCCTAACTTGACTGGAAGTTACAGTTTTCATTAAACCGTTGAATTCTGAAAGTGAAATTTCCGGCAGAAACTGCACAATATGAATAAGGAAAATATCCATTAGTACGATGCTTCCGCAGAGTTCGTTAAGTGAATTCTTGTTTCAGTTTGATGTAACACCAATGCAATCAGTCATGTCTTTCGATCGATATTTTATATGTGCCAGTCTTTGGATGACCAACGAGCCCTTATTTCACTCCCTGTTGAATACTCGGGCCACAATTCAAATACGTTTGTTGTATGTCTCCAGTAGTGAGGGCCAGAGCCGAATCCGGCCCCCGACATCGGATCCTCCAGCTCGCCGATTTTACTCGAATTTGCTTGGTAAGGCGTATGGAACACGAGCTGCTGTGAGACAACCTGCATTTAACAATACATGTCGTGTTGTCCTTGACGTTATACTGTTTGAACACCAGCGGGAGCCATCTCATGGTCGTTACATGTTGTACCGTAACCACATAGCATTGAAAAATTGATACACGCGATGACGCAGGATATCAATTCACGCGTGTAACCTGCCGTATTTCTGATTACCTCATAGGTTTGCACAACTTTTAATTGGTCAACTTCCTTGAAGCAAATACTGTACAAATTGACGCTTATGAATACATCCTTAGTATATGCAGATATTATATTGAAGCGATATTTGTTAGCTGCTTGGATAGAATTGAAACTTGTTGCGATGGAGCAGATGGAAATTGGGCGTCTCAGCCCGCAAAGGCTGCACCCCACGACGCGTTTCGACCTTGTTTACTCGCACCGGATAGTGATGGTAGTCATCGAACCCTGGGATGTCAGTTGTAGCCGCTAACCCTAAGCCACCGGGTCACGACGGGAAACGCTTGGTGCAACGGCTAATGACTGACTGGAGGGTCATTTTTGAATTACACGTTGCGTGAATGCATGTGTTTCCGTTGCGGGCAACACCCAAGTTACATCTGCTTCAGCTGCGGTCCTAGTGATCGAATGATCAGGGTTCGCTTCAATAGCAATCAATCACAATTTACATTGCGATTGCGGGTCACAATCCGTTCACAAAAAGTGTATTTTAAAATAACCCTCCAATCAGTCATTACGGGTTGGGCCAAGCATTGCGTGGCGTGGCCCGGTGTCTTAGGGTCAGCGGCCACAACTAAAATCTCACTGGTCCCGAGTTCAATGCCTGCTGCTTCTATCTGATGTGATCAAATGAAGTCGAAAAGCGTCATGGAGTGCAGTATATTTGGATGATAACACCTAAGTTCCATCTGCGTCAGCTGCGGTCCTAGTGATCGAAAGACCAAGGTCCAATTCAATGGGAATCGCGGTCCGCATTGTTTGTGTGGAAGTGCACTGGAAGTAACAATTGTTGAGATTCATATATTTTAGTATTATTAAACGCATGTGCGGTGCCAACGTCCACTTCGAGAAAAGTGCATTGTTTTCGCTCGGCTGGAAATACGTTGACCAAGACTTCCACTTACGTTCCCGCTTATCTATATACAAATATTTAGTATACACACTATTATTTTAACTATTCTATTACCGAAGTTACCAGGTAACTTTACGCGTACTTCTAATGAGTTGTAACACTATAAATGACTTTCAATACCCTATGTTTCCGGAGTATAATTAAAATTTTGCTGTGTTTGTGCTTCAGCCTTATTTTCTTGTACATATCCCATTCACCCTTCATTATGGTTAACATCATCCGGTTCCTGTTTTGCTTGCCCCTGTGACCTCCATTAGACAGCCACAGGAAGCCTGCGCCTACACAGGGATAATGGGTGGCTTGCACTGCATCACCCACAGCTCCATGAACACACCCCATATCCAGTGTAAACCTAAAGGAATAAGACCGGGAGGCTTGTGGATAGGAGCTACGTTTCATCAACGGAGCCGGCCCACAGTCCTTCAATATGCATAACAGCAGCATTCCTGTTCACCTAGATTGGGAATTATGCGTACCAGAAGTGTACAAGGCGGTGGCTTGTCCGTAGTCCGCTCCATACTGGATGAAACCAATCTCTGAACCTAACAGGACCATCAGGACCGTGCACCCATCCTCCAGTAACGATTCACAGCCTCCTGGAGCCGGCAATCGAGGTGAAGGGTGTTAGACGGGTAGGCACCTTGTCAACCTTCATGTCAAGCGCAGCTACACCGAAGATATCAAATAAGCAACACAGCTAGGGAGGAAACTGAATGCACAAAACAACACGGAATATGCAGTAGAATAAGAGAACTGAGCAAAGCAAGTAAAGGGGAATACTTTTATCCAGGTTAAGAAGATCGTGTCAAAGTTTACGTCGGTGTAGCCCAACTGTGGTGAAGAAACGTGATGTATGCAACATCAACTTCAGCATGAGGCACACCCTTCAGTATGAGTACAAAAATCTGAAAAAAAGACGAAGAAAATGCGACAGTTGGGTACACGTCTTTTTCTTTTAGGCCTCACTCTTCGTTATGACTGATAAGCCTCAATAGGGCGAAACGCGTCTGGTGCTTTTCCGGATAATGGCTGAGCTGTGCAGCTTGTGAGCTGCTGGGGTGAAAACATTAAAAAATGAAACGACTGGGCTCCGCGGTCACATTTTCTTCGCCTTTTTTCACAGTAATTTTGTTCTGACTGGCAAGTATAGAGTTTATTATTACACGGTCCACGCTAACCCCTTTGTCAATTATTCTGTCCACGCTAGTATTGTTTCCCCTTTATACGACCTGTACTAGTCATGCTCTCTAGTCATCCTGCCCGCCGTGTAAAAAGTTTGGTGACCCCTGGGTTAGACCGTTGAAGACCTCAGAACTGGCATGGGGAACGGAGGACCATTATTCGGCCACTGTAAACACATGCTAAAGATTTCCTTCTCGTTCTTTCAGGGTTCATTTTGTGTTTGGGCATAGTTTTGTGATCCCCAACTCATACTACTGTCCATAGTTCTCGGTGTTTCGCTGGATGAGGTTTTTAATTTTTGTATTGCTGATATTCAGTGGTTGGTGCCGGTTGGTTAGTTTGGCACTTACCATGGTGATCGTTCCATGAAGCTTGTCATCCACTTCCTGAACTATCTTCTTGGACTTAGTGACTGGACGACCATACAAAGCATAGTAGGCTACCTGCAATCGAAGTAAAATAAAAAGGTGACGTGTTATGAACAAAGCACTGAGCGATTAACATTTTATGTGTCCGCATGGAATTGCAAACGAAAGATTGCGGAGTTATTTTCCACCTGAGATCTAGACTACCGTTTGGCATAGACTACCAGCCGGTACCCACACTTACCTATCGGTTTCCACATGGCTGTTTGACTGACAATTTTCGAAGAAGACGCCAATTGCAATTGTTCATACGTACCGCAGCTACTCTTCACCTAGCCAGTGAACATTGGGACAGAGTCTTCACTAAGGTTGACGTCAGCTACTCATGCCTTACACCAGTCCGCCAGTGACAAATGAGAAGACTCATCTTTATTGTGCTCCCGGAATGCCAGGTTCTGTTTGGCGACAAACACTGTGATATCGCGCAACCTGTGCAAGATATCTCTCCAACTTTGCTTCTCCATGTCTATCAAGACAATACTTTCGGCGTTAGTTGTTTGTGCCAGCGCAATGTAAGTACTCTTCGGATGTCGCATTTATGTGCACTTTCGGGCTGAGTTTCGACCACAACTAAAACTCCTCTATTTATTTGGGACTGACAAATGTACTTACTAATATTTTATTATAAACCGGATTGTCAATGTGTCTGCAATTTGTTACCGTATGCCGTCAAAATGATCAATAAGATAACATTGTTAACGTTGTTAATGTAGACATACACTTATTATTCTATTGTACTAGACAAATGGACGTCTATTATCACAATATTGAAGCTTCAAATACCATGCTGAAATAACGGAAACAAGATCAGGTTCCTTTGTCTGTCGGTTTCTAATGGAATTCACCGCCGCTACTTGGATTGGCAGTTACATTTTGCCGACTCAACTCCGTGCCTTTTATAGGGATTTTTGGGTAAAAGCATTAGGAATCTTATTGACATACTAACCGTTTTCTTCTGAAATATTAGACCTGGAATCATCGACAGTATTATCTTGCATTTTCTAATCATCCTATGTAATGGTGTAACTCGGTGCGGTCATCAACCTCCGCACCCCCTTGTGACGCTTCTGTATGGAGGAGGGGCGTTTCCATGACTGATAAGACCAAAGTATCGGCGGTCTTAGAATTTGTGCCACTCAGTCGGCTTCAGCCGGGGATCGCATTTTGACAATTTGCGCGGAATATGAATGATACCATCTGAGATCTGGTATGTTGGCATGCGGCCACTATCGTTAAATGAACCTCAAAAGTGCACCCAACGTCTACCGTATGTAAGGCAGCTCAGGTCTTTAGTTTGTTTCGGCCAGTCGCTGGGGCGTATGTAGTGTACAAAGTTCATGCTGCCAGCAAGGCTACCGTGGATGATTGGATTGATCAAGATAAAGTCGACCGTATGCATTTCACGTTAAGAATAATACTGGTGGATGAACACCCGGAAGTAAACGGACCACTTGCTGGTTCGGCGGAGCTGTACGCCACCGGGCGCGTCCCCAGGTTGCGGATCTGAGAACGTCTTCCGTGTGAAGGTAAATGTGAATAAGTCTCGGCTTTTCGCAGGCGAAATGAATAAGCAGTCGCGGACAATCAGCGGCAGCGTCTCAGAGCGTGGGGAGTTCTGGGCTGGTCACTTCGTTCCTCATTAAATACCAGAAGAGCTCGTAAGATGCTGTGTCAAAGCGAATGTGACTGGCTGTGGTGTCACTGACCATGCTTTTCTACGAGCAGAAGTGAGTATTCAGCTGAGGGCGGATGAACCAACTCGATGACCACAGGCTTCTTTGAAAGCGTATGAGCCACCTGATTGTCAACTGCCTACATGCTTTACAGTGAGTACGTTGGTCTAAGAAATCTCCTGATTTTCGTGCTGCCTCGTTCGGGCTTCTTTGGCAGACTGAGCAGTTTGTTCCTGCTCTAAAGCCGTGCTATCATCATCGTGGTAGCCAGCTCCCAACGGTTCGTGGTATATGTCAATCGCCATGCTGCCCTGCGGGTCAGGTCTTTAAACCGAAAGCTACCAGTTGAGTCCCACTAAATCAAGCCTCTTTCGCGGCCAGGTCAACCGGGAAGTACCATGCGCACACAACATAAGGACCAGTGCTTCGACGACTTCCTGCTATCTCTCTCTCTGCTCCTGCCAACGCTTTCGTCGGCCGAGGTGCTAGCGGCCGAACAGAACTCGCGCTCTACCGCACCACCGTTCGGTTACCTTATTCCACGTTTGTTCAACGCCATATCCTTGGCAATCCTCCTCCGTTTCCGAGTCCATAACATCGTGCCGCCTTGAGCATTCAGTGAGGCTCGACCTTAGCGTGGTACCATGGTTTGCGTATCTCAGCGATCCATTGAGCTTTGCTGGGTGGGGCTTTTTTGCACCTTCAGAGCCACTCATACCACATTGGTCAATAATTACAAGCCAGGAAATTCGGCCTCTGGTCGTCCAGTTTGGCGCTTGGAAGGTGGGCGGCTCCTTATTCCTTAAAACGGACGTTTTATAGTCCAAAGCCAAACCCGCTGTCTTGCGGTCAAGTTTAGGAACCAAAAGCTTTTATTGTGAACCCTCATCGATCTTCTGTCTAGGCCTGGGCAATCTGACAGTATCCTACCCACGCAATACCAGCAAGCTTTTGTCAAACAATTTCCTGATGCTCTGGTCACCACAGAGATTAATCAACGGTGCCCTATCTGCTGCATGGAGCATGGTGGATCAGGGTTAGGATGCTGCTGCTCAAGCCTTCCCGTCTTCTTATTTCCCCTCTTACGCTTTTTCACTCTTACCGTCCCGTTCCAGCTTCACTCGTATCCCCTTATTTTCAACCTCCAATTCATGGACCTCCCCAGTTTGCTTTGATAGGCCTTTACCTTCTAGTTTCAACTCACATGTGAAGGCGGAGCGTCATTCCTGCCCTATCGACAAGCCCACGTCCAACCAAACGGTCCACTCCAGTTCATCGGCTTCCATTTAGAGTCCTCGATCCTCCTTCAGATTGGCATTCCTTTATGTACCCACACTGCTACAGATGGGTCAATAGGCAGCACTTGCCCGAACATTAGCTACCCTCTCGATCGCTATCTACTGCCTAACGGAAACCCGGCTGCAAGACTCGAGCTCTGTACTCACTTTGTGATCCCCTTCAGGTGACACAAGCAGCACTCTCATTGAGCCTATCCGGTGACGATGCAGCCTCGAGCACCGGCCAAGCTGATGATGGCATTGCCCTGAGTCCCCGGGCTGAAGCTGCTCTGCTTGATTGGATTCCAATCAGTAGCCGGATGTGTGCGGTCCGATTGGCTGGCTCATTCAAAGCTTCGAAGTCGCGCGAGACTAATAGGTATTTATTCGTCATCACTGCCTACGCGCTCACAAACTATTGCGATGCTTCGATAAAAAGCGACTTCTACCGCCAACTGACCCAGCTCCTTCGCCACAGAAGAAGCACGGACACTGTTGTGCTGGCGGGGGATATGAACGCACAAGTTGGAAAGTTGTCCACTGATGAAATGCATCTTGGCGGTCAGCACGGTGTAGGCTCCCGTAATGATAACGGTGAGCGGTTACTTCATTTGTGTGAAGATGCTCGCTTATTTCTTGCGAGCACTAATTTCCGACACGGCACCCGCCGGAGGGTGACTTGGCACCCACCAACCTCGAACCAGCCTTAGACGCAGATCGATCACATTGTTATTAGTTACCTCTGGAGAGGCTGCATGCAGAATTGTCGCTCGGTTTGGAGCAAATGTGTGGACACCGACCATGCACTTGTATGTGCTGACATGCGGATGCGTTTTGGCGGACGCCCATGACGATGCTGTAATAGCATTGGCACCAGCCAAGTGACGAAGCCATCTGTTCTGAATGCCTATCAAAGTACGCTGACAAGAGAGTTGAGTAAGCGCTTACTGGAGACAATTGAAGGTCACTTGTCTCATGTTCACCAGACCTTACTAGCAGCAGACAAATCCTCATGTGGTAAGTCTAATCGTTAACATGGACATTAGGTCTCTTCGCAGTCTCTGGTACCTATCAAGACTTGCCGGCACATTCCAGCTGGAAGCGAAGACAATGAGACTCGCAGAAATTTTTGGGAAAAATTCCGTGCTAGCCTAAAGATAGACCTCGAATCCTGGGAGTCTCATCGCGCATCAGAGATGGAAATGGCCGCTGCCCTTGGTAACCATCGTAAGTTATTCCGTCTGATACTGGAAGTAGGCAGCACGGGGGCTAGTTTTAGTGAAACTATACGTGAAGAGAGTGAACAGCCTATCCACAACATGTCAAAACGCTTGGAGCGTTGGGCTGACCACTTAGAAAGGCAATTTACTTCGCCGGAATCGTCAGATTTCTCGCCGCCCACTGATCACGCTGCTCCTTGTGCTGTACGTTTGGATCCGCCCCCTCACTTAGAAGTTGAACGTGAGAGTAGACTGTTGAAGTTAAGTAAAACCACGGGAACAGATGATCCTTTTCCAGCACTTTACAAATTCGGATAACCTGTACTTTTAAATGATTTACAATGGTTACTCATGAAACTGTTGCAGCAGGAAACTGGCCCTACTAACTGGTGTCGCTCCGTTATTGTTCCGATCTTCAAAGGAGCTCGCGTTCGGAATGCGGCAACCATAGAGAAATCAGTCTGATCTCCATCACATCCAAATCGCTTACCTCTGTCATCCTTCACAGACTGACTTGCACTCGGGAAAGTCAGATTCGTGAAGAGCAAGCCGGGTTTCGTCGAGGTCATCGCTGCATTGACCACCTTCACTTTGTGTCGGTTGTTGACGCACCGTCAAATATATTGGTGGCCCACCGTAGTCGTGTTCGTCGACATAAAAAGTGTATTCGATTCGGTGAATAGACATTAACTTTGGGACTTTATAGTCAGGAAAGATTTACCCAAGAAATACGTAAATATTACCCGAACCTTATACGCACGTAGCTCTGGCAAAGTGAGGGATTACTGCCAGCTGTCGTCGCCCTACAATATCTCCAGCGGTGTGAGACAAGGATGCCCGTTGTCACCTTTCCACTTCAACTTCGTTATTGACGAAGTCATGAAAATCGTGTTCACAGTACACGACTTAGAAGGTGTGGATCTACTCCCAGGAGGACGACTTCTTGACTTGGAGTATGCTGACGATATTACCCTAACCTGTGACAACTCCCAGACGTGTAAAGCGGCCCTGGACAGATTAGCACTAGCTGTCCGTCACTTCGGGCTTTGCTTCGCACCCTTGAAGTTCAAAGCGTTCCTCCAAGATTGGCATGGACCGCCTGCTGCGCTCACCCTTTGATCAGCTAGAATTCGTTCAAAAATCCAACAACCTGGGATGTTGTAGCGCTCGCGGGATTAAAGATGGGACCATGAACCGTATAGCAAAACCTTGAGGCGCTTTTGCTAACCTTCGCCACTTATGGCGCCGGCGCAATGTCAATCTCGCCCTGAAGGGTAGAGTGTACAGTGCAGCCGTACGTTCGACCCTACTGTACGACTGTGGAACCTGGCCCCTTAGATCAGTGGACATAAAGAGGCTAGTTACATTCGATCACCGGTGCCTTCGCAAATTGGCTCATATCTGGTGGGAACACTGAGTGAGCAACGAGCGTGTTCGATGCCATGTTTGCGGCACAAGCAAAGAAAATGAACCGCTCAGCACCGTTATTTCACACACCAGGTTCCGATGGCTCGGCCACGTGTTACACATACCAGCCCACCGACTCGCGCGACGTGTGTTGTTTGCTCGCCGGGGCTGTGGATGGAAGAACAAGAGAGGTGGCCAAGCGATGACTTGGTCAAGAGGAATGAAGTCCATCACTTCGGAGCTAGCCTCGGTTGGAGCGTCTCGGTTCCCTGGTTGGGGTCCAAAAGACGGTGAACACGCTTGGCTAGATTCACTTGCTGACATGGCAAGGAGCCGACCTCAGTGGCGTTCGTGCTGTGAGTTTCTTTGTCCCACCCCATCCCTCTTAGTCTCCCTCGCCAACCACGTCTTACTACTTAGCCTCATATAGTTTTGCATACTAAATTTTTTTGCTACATAGTAGCCCGCTGGTAGCTTACCGGAAAGATGTCCATCCGTTACCGGTAGCTCAGTTGGCTTGCATTTGTTGCATTTTTCCCCACCTTTCCCTTGTTTATTGCGGCACAGTAGCTGAGGTGTTTCCCACCTCTAGCGATGTATGATGATGATGATGCCGCCTTGGGCGTGAGATTATGCCATACGGATCATGAATTTAGGTTCCAGAGTGTGCCGCCAAGTGGTACTGACAAACCTTTTCTCGCGGTCCATTCCCAATTCAAGATGGCAACCTTTAACGTCCGGAAGCTGATGCAAATCGGACCACGAGCAACCCTTGCCGGCACACTTGAGACTACTGCCATAGATGTCTACAGCCTCACTGAAACCCGATTACAGGATCCTAGCAAAACGCTACGACTGGTTTCGTCGTCTAGAAGTTCCGCTGGCATTTGCACCTTACGCTTGTCGGGAGACGAAACCACTGAAGCCGCTGGCCTTGCCGGCGTGGGGATTACATTAAGCACACATGCTGAGGCCGCGCTACTTGACTGGATCCCTGTCAGCAGTCGGCTCTGCGCTATCCGACTTGCGACCTCTGTGCGACTTTCCAGCCGTGGAGCCAGCAGTGGGTGCTTGTTCGTTGTAGCAGCATATACTCCCACAGACTGTAGCCTGGAGTCAATTAAAGGCGAGTTCTCTGGTCAACTGTCCGACCTTCTCTGAAAAAGCGCCCTACAGACATTGTGGTGTTTGCAGCGGACTTAAGAGCGCAGGTCGGTAGATTTGAAGATGAAGAGCGTGAACCCGGTGGTCAACATGGCCATGGCACGCTCAGAACAGATAACGGTGATCGCCTACTTCAGCTTTGTGTCGATCACGGACTCTTCCTGTCGAATACTAGCTTTCGGCGATCGTAGCGCCAACGCGCGACCTGGAAGCCACCGTCAGCTGGCCAGTCATGAACGCAACTTGACCACATCGCCATCAGTTATCGCTGGTGCCACTGTATACAGGATTTCACTTCGGATCATGCGCTCGTGTGTGCCAAAATTACTTTACTTTTTGATGGCCCCCAACGTCGTCGCGGGACACGGTTTGATGTAGCCAAACCTTCTGCCCCAAGTGTTCTCGGCGCGTTTCAGGATGCCTTGGCATCAAACCTCAAGAACTCCTCATGGTCTGACGTTGAAACGCACTGGGCACACATCCTCAGTGCCATGCATAACTCTACGACCCTGGTCTGTGGTTTCATCAGAAGTCCTGGCAACCACTGGATCTCTGTACAATCACTCCAACTTCTGGAAGTCGGGCAATTTCGGCTGGTAATATCATTCACCACCCTGGACCCATAACGCTAAACTTAAACAGCTGCTCAGGGAGGATCGCGAGTGCGGGTGGACGCAGCGGGTCGTTGGTATGGAGCAGGCAACCAGCACGGAGGATTTCCGAAAGCTTTTCCAGCTGATCCGATCCACTAGCAGCAAAAGGCCGAGTGTAAGCGAAGTTTTGTGCGAAACCAATGACGAGAGAATCCACTGCAAACAACGTCGACTTGTGCGTTGGGCTGAGCCCTATGAGCAGCAGTTCAGCTAGACTGCAGCACCGGTGATCCCTCATTTGGGAACCCGTAGTGCTCGCTGGTGTGTTGACACTTCATCACCTTCTGCAGCTGAGGTTTCTCATGAGCTTCGCCTTCTAAAGCGTTACAAGGCCCTTGGCCCGGACGAACTCCCTCCAGCACCTTTCATAGATGAAAGTCCATCACTTGTTTGGGAGCTAACTGCTCTCCTCCAAGGGGTTTGGACCACCGAAGCAATCCCGTCCGATTGGAGTCTCGCGGATATCGTGCCCGTCTTCAGAAAGGGTGCCCGGACGGACTGTGCAAATTACAGAGGGATTATTCTCATTTGCGTTGCCACTAAAGTTCTCGCCGCCCTGCTTTTAAGGAGGGTTAGCCTGGTACCCCGCACAAAACATGCGCGAACAGCAAGCTGGGTTCCGCTGCGGCCGGAGTTGTATCGATCACGTCTTTACTCTCCGCCAACGACTCAGCCTCCAGCAGTATCAACTCCATTCTCTCTCCCTCGTATAAGTAAAAACAGTGCCTGCAGCGCGCCTGCCTCAGCTTCTGTACTGTGTGCTGCACCTAGTAGTCTGTTCGCTACACTCGAGACTGTAAGCTACAGTCAACCAGAAATGGTGAACCACCCGGGAACGTACGCATCGGTTGCCGCCAAGCAAACACCGGAAAGAGCACCGGTAACCTTTGTGCCCGGACTAGAGAAAACTAAAGTGACGCAGCACGGATGGCACACACCAATGCCTTTCACAAATTCAACAAAAACACCAGATACCAAGCCTCCAAATCCAAAACCAGTAGCCACCAGGCGAAACCATGGTGCCCTAAATATTGTATGCACTAATGTCCCCGAATCCAAATCTAATACAATTAAGGGTAAGTTGACGGACGATCGAAATCAGTGGGATTCCATCTGTACGTCGATCGGTGTCCATGCTAATCCCACGACATTAAGAAGAATCTCGCGCCACCCAAACGCGTTGCACTACGGCGAACCCCGGTTACTTCGGGTAACACTAAACTCAGCAGACGAGACTGAGGCCGTTCTGCTGTCTGCGAATCGTCTGCGCAACGACTCAAGTGGAGTGCGCATACTACCCGAAATCCCGTGGAAAGAACGTTCAGGGGATCCCGCTAACAAAGAGAGTTACAGAATAAGTCAAAATAAGAAAACAGTGATTGCTCACGGTGTTCCTGAGCTTACTGCTTCCTCTTCCGACGATGCCCAGACGCACGACCGCGAGCAATGGCACTACATCCGGGAGGTTCTTTCTCTCGAAAATGTGGTGGTCACCTCGATGACAAGGATCTCCATATCACCAAACTATAAAGGGTGCGGTCCCAGGCTCTTAAAACTTGTGTTACAGTCAGAACTAATGGCACAAACCGTACTAGCGAACTGGGTTAAATTCCGTTGCAGATTGCCAACAGAAATTCGTCTGAAAGCAGCAGGAACACCCACACCTTTTGATGACAATTCAGTAGAGGCACAACTCTTAGTGAAAATGCCAACTGCAGGACCCGACTCGGGGACGGTTTCAAGAGTAGCCATAATATCCGGAGGTGCGCAGCAGAGCACGAGCAAACAACGGGATTCGGAGCATCTGATACCTGCCTATATATCAAATACTTCTCGAGAGTATGCAACCCATCCAAAAAACGATTAGCCGCCGACCCTTTAATGGTCGGCGTAAACTCATTTGTTTCATCCATCCAATCTAACACACTTTTGGTCTCCGAGAATCGCTCATGCATGTACACAAATGCCCAAGGTCTACTCAGCAAATTAGCTGAATTAAGACTTCGACACGCGTCTGCAGCTTGGGACCTTATCGCTGTCACCGAAACGTGGCTGCGCTGCGAGATAACCGATGCTGAAATTGCACTAACGGGCATGTCCGTTATCCGGAAGGATCGAACCAGCAGAGGTGGTGGGGCAGCCCTTTATTTTCGTAACAACATGCAATGCGAGCGCATAAACGATTCGGAAACTGACGTACCTGACGCCATTTGGTGTAATTTCCGACTGAGAAGGAACGATCTTGGCCTATTGATTGTTGTTTACCGCCCACCCTCGTCTACTCCTGAGATGGACTGCAATTTGATGGCTGCATTGAAGCACGTGATAAACAGGAAGTACAGTCACATTCTAGTCACCGGTGACTTAAACTTACATGCCCTCGAATCCCAGGCCACACCAGGAGAGCAATTCAAAGCGGATTTGCAAGATCTGGTTTCAGACTATCCTCTTTATGGCCACATCACTACGCCCACCAGATTCAGGGGAACTGACAGACCATCCATTTTGGACCGAATATTCACCAATGAAGAATTAATGGTCGAGAGAGTGATAACCGATACTCCTTTGGGCCGCAGTGATCATGCGACGCTATTGTTTCATTACATGTGCTACGCGGATTATCCTAAAGAGCATGCCGAGGAATATCGTGTCATAACCAACTATGAAGACCTGTCCGACCTAATTGATGCAACCAGCTGGTCGTTCTTAGCTGAATTAACGCCTGAGGTAGCCTGCGGTGAATTCGTCAACATATTCACCAAGCTCGTGGCACGGACATCTGAAACCAAATGCTACCGGACCAAAAAGATGAAGTCCTTCGTAAGGAGCAGGACACGTAAGTGCATGTCATTAAGGGACTCGGCATGGCACACCTATATAGCCTCCCCGAACGATCATACCTGGGATGTCTACACAATACACAGAAACCACTGTGTCAAACTCGTTCGAGAGGATAAACTTAAGAACCAACAAAGTCTAGCGGAAATGTTTAGCTCCAATCCCAAGCTGCTATACAGGCACGTAAACAATTTGCGCCGTGTTAAGCGCGGTATTCCTGCCCTGCACACAGCATACGGTTTAGCCCAAACAGCACAAGAGGCAGCCAATCTTCTTGGACAACAATTTGGCCGTACCTTACAAAGCGAGCAATCACCGTACATCCTGCCTAAGCAGATAACGCCGCCATCAGGGCTAAACCACATATCGTTTACCTCCGCAGCTGTACTGAAGAGGCTGATGTCTCTGCGCGAGTTCAGCTCCCCGGGTGCGGACGGCATTCGCTCGAAGGCGTTGAAAGTTGCTGCCATGAGTTTGGCAGGACCATTAGCAATTTTCTTTCAACGATGTATGAACGAGGTGCACGTCCCCACGATGTGGAAGCACGGAATCATCACGCCTATCTACAAAAGTGGCAGTCGTGCTGATCCAGCAAATTATCGCCCGATAACACTCCTTCCTGTGATCTCCAAGGTTATGGAGTCCATTGTAGCTGAGGCTTTAATGGGGTACCTGGAGAACAACCAAATTCTCGTTCCGGAACAGCATGGATTTCGCAGAAATCGCTCCTGTACAACTAATCTCTTGATTGCTCGTGCAAACTGGACGGAATCTGTGGACGCTGGTGTTGGAATCGACGCGGCCTACTGGGATTTCTCAAAGGCATTCGACAGCATAGACCATCGCATTCTCCTCCACAAACTCCAGAAATATGGAATCGGCGATCCTGTTCTAGGCTGGATAGGAGACTTTCTCCTACAACGTCACCTGAATGTTAAGGTTAGGAGCAACCTATCAGAATCCATCGAAGTTCAGTGCGGCGTACCTCAAGGCTCGGTACTTAGACCCCGCCTGTTCCTGGTCTTCATAAATGATCTCGCGAGTGTGCTGTCTTCTAACTGCTTGCTATTTGCTGATGACCTAAAGGTATGGCGCACTATAGCTGAAGTGGAGGATCACGCATTGTTACAAGAGGACCTGGACAAAGCGTACACATGGTCCATCGACAACATGCTGCATTTCAACGTCACCAAGTGCAAGGTTCTCAGTATACGACACAAGAGTTTGCACTGCTACCACCTAGGATCAAAAATTCTACAGCGGGCTTCTCACGAGTGCGATCTCGGCGTGATAGTTCAAGATGACCTCGGTTGTTCGAGGCAGACTGAAAAGGCAGCTAAGAAAGCAAACCAGTACCTCGGCCTTCTTCGCAGAGCCTTCGGGAAGTTTGACCCTTCGATCTTTCCAAAAATGCTTAGCGCGTACGTGAGGCCGCACGCGGAATACGCTATTCAAGCGTGGCAACCCTGGCTCAAGCACCATCTCACCGCGCTCGATACTGCACAGCGTAGGGCAACGAAGAGCGTCAGAGGTTTGACCAGCCTCCCCTACCCACTCAGGCTGAAGACCCTTAAAATCTACAGCGGACATTATCGGCGGCTAAGGGGCGATCTCATAATGGTGTACCTAATCCTGAGAGACCCCAACCACCCATGCCATTCCCTTCTAATACTCAGTCAAAACACCTCGCTAAGAGGTCACCAGTTTAAGTTAGTCACGCAGTACAGCCGCCTGGAATGTCGGCGAAACTATTTTTCCCTTCGAGTGTCCCAGCCTTGGAACGCCCTCCCCGAACATGTAATTAATGCATCCACCCTATCCCTTTTCAAAAAACGCCTTGACGATACCCTGTCACATGTACACTACGTGCTATAGCTCATGACCACCAGATGCTGGCACTAATGCACAACAGACAGGGGCTAGTGCCATAACCCTACTCGAGAGCGAGTCACTCCAAACGCCTTGCACGAAATTTGATAAACACTAATACTATAGACACTGGATTTCTGTATCCTGTCGACCGACGATAATCGCACACAAGTAAGCGTTGTCCTTGCTATCGTTTTTTTTTAAATTTTTCTCGCCTATGATGTGAACAATAACCACTCTCCTGTTGCTTTGTGTGCGTATATTCTCGTTTCGAACCCCCTTTATACGAAAATGCAGTTACATCTGTAAGCGCCCGAACTGACAACATTATCCCTTAGCTATCTTTTTTGTCACGCTCTCCACCCTACGGGACATGTCAAGCACCTGCTTTTTTACCCGTCATAAATCATTGTTCATTGTTCATTGTTCATCGTGGAACGTTTGGCAAGCTAACTATCGTTGTCTTCTTAGACATAAGAGCCGCGTTTGCCTCAACTGACCGAGCTACTCTCTGGAGCTGTCTCTTGAGAAGTGGGATGCCTGATAAATATGTCAATCTCCTGCGAGTCATCTACTCTCGAACCTCGAGCCGAGTGCGGGTGTACAGCGAACTTTCACCGTCCTTTAGTATCACCAGTGGCGTGAGACAGGGCTGCTCTGCGTCACCCTTCCTGTTCAATTTCCTATTGATGACATTCTGGAAAGCGCTCTGGAGCATTGTGGACCGTGCAGCGTTGAACTCCTTCCGGGGAACCAACTTTGCGATTTGAAGTATGCATATGATATCGCTGTAATTTGCGATTCTTCATAGGCCACGCAAAATGTCCTGTGCAGGTTGGCGGTGTCTGCCTCCCAGTTTAGAAGGAACTTTGCCCCTTTGAAGTGTAAGGTATTTGTGCAGGAGTGGCTACGCACTGCTTTTATCCATACCTCTTCAGGCCATTCATAGGAACTAGTAGACTAGTTCGTTTACCTCGGAAGCTGCATCAGCGCTTACGGTTTAACGGCTGAGGTCTCCTTGCGCGTTTCTAAGGCCCGGGTTATGTTTGCTAATCTCTGTCATCTCTGACGTCGCCGCGACCTGAGTTTAACATTGAGGGGTCGAGTCTACAATGCAACGGTGACAGCGGCCCTGCTCTTCGGTCGCGTGAATTGGCCTGTTCGCGCAAAGGACGTTCAGAGTCTGTCTGTCTTTAATCACCGCTCCCTTCGGAGCATTGCTGGTGTATGGTGGCAACACCACGTTAATAATGAGGATGTTCGCCGAAGGACTTTCAAAACGAACAGAGTTTGCCGGTCGCTGTACCGTATAATTTCACTGCATAGGCTTCGGTGGCTTGGGCACGTGTTTCGCATGCCCCCTGAGCGTTTGCGTAACCGTGCACTCTGCGCGCACATCAGTCGCCTGAAAGCGAAGACAAAGTGGCCAGCGAATGACTTCGGCCAAAAGCATGAAGGCACTGACTTCACATTTTGTCTGGGTCGGGCAAACTCGACTCCTCGGTTGGGGGCTCAAGTACGATGAGCACACTCGGCTGGAAACCCTATCGGACATGTCAAGAAACAGTGAGCAGTGACGAACATGTTGTGTGACTCTACCACCATGACTCCAGTTTTACATTATTTAAATTCGCTATTTCCTTATACTTGTTGTATTATTATGTCTGTCCATAAGTTGTGGTAATCTGTTACTTTATATATATATATATATATATATATATATATATATATATATATATATATATATATATGGACACTTTATGATGCATTTTCGGCATACAATTCTCTGGGGTTCGAGGTGATACGACGGTACCAGGTAATCAAGCAGACTAGCACCTCCAATGCCGCAAATTGCACTCCTCTGCGAAATCCGAGCATGTCCCTCAGTCTTCCAGCTATCCATTCGGTTAATTCTGTTTGACCGAAATGCGCCAGCAACTGTACCTGCGTTTGGTGCACGCACCACTGCATGCGCAGTCATCGATTTCGAGGGTCCGTTCTGCAGGACTGAACCAATGCCTCCCTGAGAGGTTTGAATGATGAAGTCCAAATGTTTGTCCTTGTTGTTTCTGTACAGCTTTTAGATCTTTGATTGCAGCATCATAGGGACTGATCAAAGTAAATTCAATTTGATCAATCTGTGGATCGCCAAATGCTAATCAGTTCCTTTAATGTGCGCTTGAAGGACAACGAACTAGCAGGGAACAGTATCAAGTGGTCGCTAGGTCTTGCAATACCTGCAGTATGCTTGAAGTACCGAACGCAACCTTACTTCAGACCGCCGTTGGAGGTGATGCGATTCCGCAAACGAGGTTTTCGAGTATTGCGCCGTCGGCCGGATACCTGGTCGCCAGGCACATCTTGAGTTCAGCAGTGAAGCATAGGAAAGTTAGGACGATAGCTCTAGTTTGGTTAAGTGTGAGCGCTGGTCTTAGATTTGGTCCAGACGTCAAACTTTATCGTGTTCACACTAGACTTCACTGGTGCTAGATATGGGTTCTCGGATTCCCACTTCGAGATATCTTTCAAAAGAGTCACCATACACATAACGTCCTAGTGTGTAGTGATAATATGACAGCTGAAACCTTAGAAATTCTTAATGTATGCCACTGACTCTTATTTCCTTGTTAAGTACTTCGATTCACTTGCGAAGTTAAAAGAAACCCTTGTGATTCTAAAGGATTACGCGTACTGTTTTTAATGAGACAACCTAGAAAAGTTGAAAATTTATGCGGCGGAGTAGATCCATTTTAACATGCAAGCCACCTTGCTTACCGGACCGCCAGTCTTCGCTGTCCATGGTTTGGTCACTAAAGTCACAGAAGTCCTTGTTTTTGATATCACTTGCGGTGGTGGAGGGCGTTCTGCTTCATCGGTGATAATCTCCAGCTTCTCTGTGTGTTCGAATTTTCCTTCTTCACGGACTCGACTCGACATGGATTCTCGCGAGAGCAACAGGGCTTCTGCTTTCTGAAAAATAACCATTTCCATAAGTACTCTCTTTACTGACCATTACATGCATACCCGAGCAGAGTGAAAGTGAATTAAGACATTACAGCATGCGCATATTCATGGTCAAATAGCCTAATGGTCTTAAATTCCTGTTCACCGTACCGGTTCCTCCTATTTGTTAACGTTTCATTTTCCATTGCCTATTTAATCTTCCATGAATCATTCTTGATTTCCACTTCTCCCGACCCACCGAGTCCAGAGTAACTTTGGGGTTTATCCTGCCTTCCCGGGATGGGATCGTGGGAACACCTTGCATAGTTGCTAATGGCTGACCTCCCCATTGTCACACAAAACAATAGGCACACCCATTTAATCGGAACACCGGTGGCTGAGCTGTTGGTTAAGTTGGTGAACTAGTTGATGGACCTAACTACACTTGTAGAAGGTTACCGCGTGGCTACTTCTGGATATCAACATGATGTTCAGTTCGCTTATCACATAGCCTTTCTCGGTATGTTGGCGTATTTAACCTGCCGAAACGTACACCGCGTTTAGGGTCATTCATTTCAAGTCTTTCCACATTTTGATGTGGATTCCTCATGAATCCTGATCATTCTACTACTAAAAATGTTCCCACCTACATGTAACCTGCTTCAATTGCATCTCAACTTAGGGGGTTTTCAGTGTTACTCCACTCAACCCTGACATCGTATGGTCGCTTTCGTTCTCGTCTGGACCCATCAGATAAAGATAGCCTGAGCTGGGGTGGAACTCGGGATCTAGTGATTCACGGCTGATGTGTTGATCGACAGACCAATCGACTGCATGAGCACCGCTTGGCAAAGCGGCCCCGATAATTGGAAGGAACGAAGTCCAGTTCAAGCTAATCCGAAGTCCCAAAGTGCGCGTGCCACAATCCAACAGCGGGTACTTCAGACCCAGTTTTGCGTTTCAACTTACTTTTCCTTGGTGATCGTGTACCTTCTGAACGTACTGCCACTGTGGATCTCCTGTAGCCCTGGTGCTCCGTCGAATTCAGACGAGGGGAAGTAAAAGACAACCTGCCGGACCGGAGTATACCAATGACAGAGGATGGTTATATTTTTGGGGCGCACCTCTTAATCTTTGTCGATTAACCATCACCTGTCCACTCACATCCATACCTGTTTGCCATCTATAGTAGCTAGCTGTGGCCCCGTTAGTGCCTACACCATAGCAACCCGTATAATGATGCTGAACTGATTTTGTCAGCTTGTCGCGTGGCTTACCTCAAACACATTTCAATTCTGGAAATCATGTCTCGGAGTGCATTCGTTGCGGCCACCTAACACATAGTAAACGATTCTTTGTACTTTCAGCCCTTGCACGGATGATGCCGCTCTCTGTGGCACATGAGACCCATGTGCTCATATGGTCTCATTTTTCTTCAGACATTTGTCAGTGCTTCCGGTTTACTATGCTTGTATTTCATTTTGCTAGATTCAGTCTAACGGCGCACAAGACAATTTTTAGAGCCTACGTTTTGCCACCTAATTCTAGTTTTCTCAGATGACTTGACATGAAAAGTAACTTAGACTTCCTCCTCGACATTCGTTGAACTCGTCACATAGTTAAAAGTAGGAAATTCAGCTTATGCCTTCTTTTACCTATTTTAGTGTGTTCAGTTTATTGGTCTAAACCTGCATTACTACTCGAGATGTGTTTTTTCACTCCTACATAAAAGCAACTTGCCGTCAACTGTTTACACTTATCCGCCCATTCCTAAGTTGCTTATAATGCCCCTGTTGACCATTACTGAATGAACAACATACTATCCTAAATGAGGTGGCAGCGATGAATCTTCCATTTGTGTGAGGATTTTCTGTCATCAAAGAATTACATCCTCGGTCAACTTTGGATTTTATCTTGGGTTTGGATCGGGCTATAACTGTTTTAGGGACTCTATTAAATGTCTTTAAACCCTTTCCCCACTGACTGGGTGTAATACACCTGAAGACCATCTTTGTTTGATGACAACTTAAGCATCCCTGATAAGAATTCAGGCATACTCCACCTACTCCTTCAATAGTTCAATAGTGTATGATATGATAAAAGGCATAACTTTCCAAGACCCACAGGATAGAGATGCAAAAGAAAATTAAAATCATAATGTTGCAACGTGGAACATGAAGTATCAGTGGTTAAACCATTGCGCTTTAGTAAACGATTGTGTAGCGTTTATCACTAAGACGAAAGCCTAAGAGTCTTTCAAATGTCGTCATGTTTGGTGTGTTCACCACATATCTTGATCATGCATTCCAGTCAGAACAGATTGTAAGTGAGTAAAAATACTTTCTACCATTCAGACGGGAGTGTCACGTCATTACTTTCAGGCGGTTGCCTCGGCTTTGTTTGTAAGGAGCTAGGGTCAACAGTGATGTACGTGGACGCTTGCTTTCAGTTAGTATCCGGTATGTGAGCAAGATCACGAAGCCGTTGGTATTGTGATGCGAACACACCGAGTACACGAAGACGCAGTTCGTCACAGACCGGATAGTTACAGTGAAAATATTCATTTGTCAGTTACCATCAATGCAAAAGTATCTCTTTTACTAAGGTTGCAACATTTTTCCTACAATCCTCACTAACTGGGTGTAACAAACTCGTGCACCTTTCATAAGACAAAAGGAAGGAAAGATAACAACAAAAATAGATGCAACTGGAGAAGTGACCATAGGTGAGCATAAAGCAAACGAAATTCAATTCAGATTTTTATTCGGGTCGTTGGCCAGATAAATTAACCTGTTTCCGAGAGGTAGTGTATGACACAAACAAAGGAAAGGGTGAAATGCTGGCATTTGCTAATTCTGACAGGACATTAGTAAGAACAGTTTTTTGCGTGGAAAGTCAATGTGTTTTTGCTGATGAAAGTCCCATATTGATGGACAGAGAGCAGCGCCTTTATTTTTGTACAGGTTCGGTAACTTTTGCAATTTTGCTGTCCTCTCTGTGGTTTTTGGGATGGGTGGACCTGGTTCAAGGGATTTCAAGACAGCTGGTAAGTTTTGTCAATCTGGATCCTGAAGCCATCACAATGAGGCTGGACCTTACCGTGGTGCGATGGTTTGCGTGTCTCAGCGATCCATTGAGCTATGCTGAGTGGTGCTTTTTTGCACCTTCAGAGCCACTCATGCCACATTGGTCAATGGTTAGAGGCCAGACAAACTCAGCCTCCTGGTCCTCCAGGTTGGCGGTTGGAATTTGGGCGGCTCCTTATTACTTAAAACGGACTTTTTGTAGTCTACAGCCAAACCCGCTATGTTGCGGTCAAGTTTTGGAACCAAAAGCTTTGATTGTGAACCCTCATCGATCTTCTGTCTAGGCTTGGACAACCTGACAGTATCCTGCCCATGCAATACAATGAATTTCTCTTCAAACGGTTTCTTGATGCTCTGGCCACCGCACAGGATAATCAACGGTGCCCTGTTTGCTGCATCGAGCAGGGTGGAGAGGGGTTTGGATGCTACTGCTCAAGCCTTTCCATCTTCTTATTCCCCCTCTTACGCTTTTTCTGTCTTATGGTCCCGTTCCAACTTCATCTTGATCCCCCTGTTTTCAACCCCCCAATTCTTGGCCCTCCCCCACTTTGCTTTGCTAGGCTTTCATCTTCTAGTTTCAACTTATATGTAAACGCACAGCGTCATTCCTGTCCTACAGACAAGCCCATGTCCAACCAAGCGGCCAATTTTGGTTGGATACACTTGTTGATATGGCTAGGAGCCGACCTCAGTAGCGTTGGTGCTGTGAGTTTCCTTTGTCACACCCCATCCCTCTTAGCCTCTCCCTCCAACCACGATCTCTTTATTGAGCATTTTAGAATTTTGCATAGTAAATTATTTTTTTCTGCTGCATAATAGCCGACAGGTAGCCTACCGGAACGATGCCCATCCGTTACCGGTAGCTGAGCTGCCTTGCATCTGTTGCATTTTATTCTCTTTTTCTTTTATGTATTGCGGCACAGTAGCTGAAGTGTTTCCCACTTCTAGCTAACGTGTATAATGTGTGTGTGTGGGTGTGGGTGTGTGGATCCTGATGACTTGGCACTGGTGCCCTTCTCTTGAGCAGACTAGTTGTGAGAGACAACCCATATTTATATTCAATCTTTCGTTGTTTTCTTCGTGACAGGGGGTGTACGATGGACATTTGTGTTTGAAGATTACTCTCGCAGCGATGAGTGACAAATCCTGGATGTTGCTGAAGAGCACCAGTGGTCTTTTGTTGGTCTTGCGCTTAACATTGAAAGTCTTTTCTTACAAGGATGAGTTTTGTCTGTGAACGTCATAATGATCGCATGAATTTGCAGTTCGGTATTCAGAGTGAAGCCGATACCTGTCATAAATAAATATCCCACCGGGTCTTACCTTTTGTTTTACAAAAAGCTGGACTGATGGTCATGTCAAAATATGAAGGCAAAACTTGTTGGTTTTCGTTACATGAAGTTCAGTATGGCTGAACTGCATGGCATGACTTGAAACAAGGGGATCATTGCCGATCAAATTTGTTGTCGGCCGGGTAAAGCTACTATATGATGACAACTTGGTCTAAAGTGGTTATACAGAAATACTTCTTGATCATCCACAGCTAACAAATGTTCCCGAATCTCTTTGGTTGTCCGTTTCAGGAACAGGTTCTCACATTTTACTCGGATGTGTTTACAACTCGCCAACTGCGGCAAATGCGAGTGTTAACATCATCACTTCAGCCTTCGAGTTTGTTGCTGAGATGCCACACAGACAGAAGATAATTGCTGGTGATTTTAACCTACCAAAGATTAACTGGTCCTCTCAACCATCGTCGTCTACAGATACAGCTTTCCTTTCTTTGCTCAGAATTGTTGGCTGGATCCATTGGGTTACTGAGCCAACAAGAGCGACCAATATACTCGACCTCATATTCACTTTGGGGGTCACAAGTGCGCAAACAGAGGTATTAGACAAACTCTCTGGTGGTGACTACAAAATGGCAAGATTCACTTTCTGCGTCAAATTGGCCATCAAACATGCTTTTCTTCCGCAAGGTGTATCCCATAGGATAAACTGGGATCAATGCCAACAATTTACCCGATCAGTCGAGTGGGACGCATGCCTCCTCTAACAATGTGTGCAATGCAGCAGACTATTTCTATCAGTAGGTCCATCAGGCAATTGCTGTCCTTACTATCCGAGACGAGGGGACCACACGGGTCCAAAAGACGCACACGTGCGTTCAGTCAGCCGGAAACACAGAAGACTAATTGGTGGATACAGAAAGACGGGAAGTTTTACCTTGCTTTTACCGTTGCACAACATCCTTGATAGGTTTAAGCATATACAGTTGGCGAAGAGGATACAGGAAAAACAAATGGCTCTGCGAACCACATGTAAAACGAAGGAACTTGTTAAAACTCTGCGTCTCAGAACTAATAACCACTCCCCTTTAATCAGTGGACTGGTTAATGCAGACAGACAGTCCCTTCATGATCCAGCCGACATCTGCGATGCGTTTAGTTCATCTCTGGCTACCTCCATGAGTCTAGTGACGATCCCGTTAAATGCAAGCATTGGGGTGCAAACAATCAACGCTCTGGGTAACATGGAATTTTCTATCATTGCTGGGCAACATTTAATGCATTCTACTAAACCGTCTCCCCATCTGGATTCCGCTGGTATCCCACCTGTCGTCATCAAACAGGGAGGGCCTTACATGCCGTTGCTATTCCTAAACATGTTTACCTTTTCGTTGGAATCAAGCTACTTTCCAGACCAGTAAAAAACACTCATCATCCATCGTCACAAGGGTGGCTCCAAACAAGAAATTAGTAATTACCGGCCAATGCATCACACTCCTGTATTCGCCAGAATATTAGAGAAACTGGTTAAGAGTGGTGTGATGAAGTTCATCACTTCGCCGGAGCTAATAGACTGGTCACATCACGGGTTCCTGGACCAAAGATCGTGCATAACGTGCATTACATTACATTACATTATCTTACCCATGTTTTGGATTCGACTGACTCAGGATACGCAATCATACTTCTGTTCCTGTACATGGAAAAGGGCATTCGATCGAGTGTCCCATAAACGGCTGCTGAAAAAGATTGTTTCCTTTGGGATTCAGAATCTACTCCTAGGCTGACTATTGGCATACCTGAGCGGCTGTTCACAGGTAATTACCATAGCCGACCACCGCTCTTCACCACTTTTAATCACTAGTGGTGTTATTCAAGGGAGTGTACTTGGTCCGTTGTTGTTCTTGCTCTACGTCAATGACTTTAGTGCGGTTACCAGTTATGGCATGCCGTTCCTATTTGCAGATGACCTAAAGATAGTCTACAAATTCCGATGAGCTGAACTTCAAGATGCACTACTGCTCATACTTGAAAACTTCCACTCCCTTGAGAAATGGTGTGACACTTGGATGGTGAATTTCTCGGCGAAAAATCTAACATCATTTATCGCGGCTGTTCAAGAACCGAGGGATCAATTACACTCAACGGCGAACACCTTTGTGTACAGCTGTCTACCTGCAACCTCGGAATCAGGTATTCTTGCACCTTCAACTTTTCTGCACATGTGGAAAACCGGCTGGCTAGGGCTAGCAAATCAATACCTAAGATGCTGCATATGATCCAAATAACCCCAGCCAGAGTAGAACTCTTCAAAATCCTCAATGGACCCATTTTTGAATACTGCAGTATCATTTGTGGCAGCATAAGGAAATCTGACAGAGTATCTCAGGAAAGTATACATACATCATTTATCAAACGTCTGCTAGGTAAAACATCCACTATGAACTGTCGGGAGCGCTGCTAACAATTCCAGCTCGATCCGCTTTGGCTACGAAGAACGAGACATAACCTGATGCTTCTCTGCAACATGATTCATCAAAACGCCCACTGCTATTTGCTCTCCGTAGAACTACAACATAGTTCGACAAAGGAGCTATGCAATAAGGTTACTCTGAGTGTTCTCAGGTGCAGGGTAAACTGGCGGTCTAACTTTTTCCTTATCAGATATGGTGTCTTGTGGAATAAGTTCCCAGTCACAATCAGATGGTGTGAGAGCAAAACGACCTTTCGCGTTAACCTCACCAATTACCTAGATTTGAACACGATTATGACCCTGTTCTCTGGGGACAGAGCACTGGACGATTTGTACCAATAAGGGCCAGACAACATCTAATGAGTGAAACAAAAATTTCCTACTGTCTGACACACCCCTAGTGCTGTTGCCATCCACTATTCCAACTAGTGTCTATTGCGTTGAAACACACCTGAGTTGATACAATCCCTTGAAACACTAAAAGCAATGAAAATCACATAAATGTTTATCATTTATACAGAGATATTCTGTAAAATATGATCTGTGCCAAATATGACCACAGATTCTCACTCGATGAGCAATATACTTATTATTATTATCATTATTATTATTAATGATGTAAAGCTCATATGAGTGTAATGCATTCAGTTGATCGGAATAGGCTAAAACAATTTTTCTATATACTAAATGTACGGGTGTGTTGCATCCACTCGATGGGAGCAAGGTATGATATATGTTCTTCGTTGCACAACGCTGGTCTGAGTCAATAACTTTACTTTGTAGTTCAAGCTTTCTGCATAAGCGCTATTATTAGTGAAAATTTTCGGTTGGATTACGATCGAAATGTCCCCAGCTCATGTATTGCCGACACGTGTATCCCTACCGATGTGCAGAAAAATAATCGAGAATATATCAGTACTTTTATTTTCCTTCCTTTAGCCTGATCTCTTGGTCACTTACTACCGAGCTTTGACTTTGCGGACCCGTTGTTTTCTCTCAAATAACTGCTTCTTGGAAACTTTCTGTTCGGTTTACCGTGTGAACGGGTTAAATCCACGACAGAACTGCATGTAACACCGCACCATGGTTAATTGGGACAGCCTCGATGTATAGGTGAACTCGTTTGCACCACTCACTCACCCCGCTCAGGATTCTTAGTGTCAAGTCAAAACGATTCCCAAGGTGCATGAACCGCACAAACGCACTGTATCTCCCCCATATTCGGATTATATGGGGATGGGGAAACGAATCTCCGTAGCAGAAATTTTTGAGTCCTTTCGAAGATTCCACGAATCAGGCTAAACAAATAGCTCACACTTCAAGCTTGTCCGGTTGTTCCTGCTGCGGCCTGCATGTGGCCATTATCAGCATTTGTAGTCGTATGCTCTCTATCATTTCGTAGTATCTGAGCAGACAGACATAGTAGGACTCGCAGAGAGGTGACTGGATTCTGAGGTGATAACCCAAGAAATTGAACTCATTAGCTACTCATGCTTCCGGTGGGATAGACGAACGACTGCTTATGTTGGCGTCTTGCTCTATACAAGCTCCTCCCTGTGTGGGGAACTTGTGGGCGTCTACATAACTGATGATGGTCTGTGTTAGCAGCAGTGGTGCTCAATCCACCTCAGATGCGGGTAGCTGCTCATGGATGTATTTTATCGCAGTCCCCTTAGCCGTTGCTTGGATGGGCTGTCACATCTCCGAAGCCACATGAGTTGTCCCCACTGTCCACTCATGGGTGCTTTCAATTGTCCTCGGATACGTAGGCCTGAAGTTGAACTTGTACCAAGACTTCGCGAGGTGGAAACAAACTTCGTGGACTTAATACTTGAAAGTGGAGCAGCGCAAAGCATATACCAGGTGACTTGAATAAAGCCGCCCTCAACTCCGTCGTGCATGGACTTGGTATTAACAAGCAATGAGCAATATGTGTATAACGTTCTGGTCCTGGTGCTCCTAGCGGCAAGCGATCACTCGGTGCTCATAGCCAGCATGGATCTATACCATATTCCCGCCCGCCGGAGCCAGCTTACAACTACTGTAATACCAACTTCGACAGTTTAACTACAGCCGCATGTCAAGTAGATTGGTCTCTGCGGCAAACTGCATCGGTGGAAGACTGTTGGACTGGTATTAGAGAAAGACTGAGATTACTATGCTCTCAGTTTGTACCACCGAAGTGTCGGAAAGTTGAACTAGTCAAGCCGCATTGGTTCGACAAGGAGCGTGATTAACTGGCTCGGCGGCAGCACAAATTGTAGGACAAGTCCTCCTCTCCAGCTCTTCCAATGATAACCAGGCGCATAAAAGACAGCGAAATATTTGCTAGCATGCAAAAACAAGCAAGCGCCAGCATCTTGCAAAGCAGTTCGCAACCGCCGAAAAGACAACTCTGAAAAGAATAGTTGCTTAATCGAAGCCGCGCTTCGAGCCAGCAGGTGCTCTACCAGTGTTGCAGGGCCCGAACGGACAGCCCCTAACCTCCAACTCTGAACGTGCATCTGCCTTGGCGACGCACTTCGCTTCCATGTTTGCAAACGACCAGGTGTCTGTACCGAGTTCAATGTGTACCGAGCCTACCGAACTCAACAGTCCGCTTTGTGGTTACGTAGAGCTGCATCAACTACTCATCAACCTTGACGGCACCAAACCTGCTGGCCCTAGTGGTCTCCAACCCCTGATTCTCACGGCTCTATTGGCCATCATCTCACCCGCTATGACTGACTTATTCAACATGTCAATATCCGAAGGTTCATTGTTGAGCAAATGGAAATGCTCAGTGGTTAAGCCGTTTCCGAAAGGCAGCGACCCCAGCAAACTGGGCAACTACAGGCTGATTGGTGTGACAGCCACTTTTGAAAGGCTTGCCGAGAAGATAATGAAAAAGGGTTTACTACCAATATTCCATTCAAAAGCTCCACTGACATCCGCGAAGCACGGTTTTATGCTAGGCCGTTCATGAATTGAAAATATTCTGGTGACGACGCATGAATGGTTGAAGGCAGTAAACCAGGGAAGCCTGTCGACGTAACTTATGTAGATTTCAGTAAAGCCTCCGATAAGGTAAAACAAAAGATCCTCCTACAAAAGCTGAAAATGTGCTCCATTATTGATCGTTGCATCAATGGTAAAAAGAATTCCCTCAGGGTGAGAGTAGAGCGTACAGGACCACGGCAATCTAAAAGACTGGTATCCATAGACAATACAATTTTCGGACAAGATATCCACTTATGCAACAGAAGTAATCTGAACTGCCAAGGAGTTGCGCTGAGCAGCATACAACATGAGTCTACTCAATTGATTTGAGCCGTGCGTACGCCGCTTACTTGTGCAGGTGTGTAAGTGTGCGTGTATACCCCGTCGCCTTCAGCCAATTGGATCTCAGACGCACTAAATCATAGGGTGCAGGTGGGACGCTTCAGCTCCTACCAGGGACAGTGTCGCTGGCCCATGCACTGGGTTGGCATTTGTTCCTCTGTCCTAGGAAGCGATTCCCACCAATTAGAACGAGAGTAGGGGGTTCGAATGACGATTGGGTTGGTATAACGAGCCACAGCCAAATAAGTTTGTCGTATGCTTTTGAATGTGCAGTTCAACTAAACGCAACCGTTGGCCTGTATGGTCGGCACTCGAGGGAGGTGAAGAACCTCGTACTGAAAGCGTACGAGGAAGGCGATGATTGGAAGCAGGTCGCTTGCATACTGAAGGTGAACGTGAAAACTTGCCGCAACTGGATACGGGCGTACGAATCGACGGAACCGGTGGGGCAGCACGGGGGAGTCCGTCGCAGAGCACTGGGGAAAGCCACGTCGACTCTCTGGTGGAGTGGGTTTCTGCGGAGCCTGCCGTTACCCTTGAAGTTCTTCGTTTGCGGTTGAAGGCGGAGTTCAAACTTTCAGTAAGTCCCAGCATCGTTTCACGATACTTGGATGGTAAACTTATAACAATGAAGAAACTGCACACCATTCCGGCGTCCATGAACACGCTGGAGAACAAACAGTCACGCAGGTCATTCGTTTTGCAGCTCATGCATTACGAGGTGGAAGGAAGGCAACCGGTGTGGATTGATGAGACCAACTTCAACTTATTTTGCTCCCGCACTCGTGGCCGCTCGTGAGGTGGTAGTCGATCGCAGTGTACAGTGTCGAACAGCCGGGGACCGAATGTTCATCTTGTCGGCGCCATGACAAACAACGGCTAGATAGCATGTTTGGTTCTGAGAGGAAGTTACAACAAGCAAAGGTGCGCTCAGTGGCTGCAACAAGTGCTTGATACCAACAAAGCGGGGTTTGTGGAAAGGTGTCCTTTGATTTGTGACAACGCGCCCTGTCACACGCACCTGGAGCACGTTTTCTCGGAGGAACCGTACCGCTCTGTGAGACTTCTATGCCTTGCGCCATACTCACCAGCCCTCAATTCCATCGAGGGCATCTGGAGCATAATAAAGGCTCATGTAAAACAGGCAATGAGGGGACGGTACTCCGAGATGCACCTGGGGGATGGTGAAGGCATTATGAATAAAAGCGAGTGGCGGATTCGCTTTTTGGAGCCCGCGGTCTCTGAAGCCCGAGCTTTAGTGAAGCAGCAGCATTGCCAACAAATGGTTCAACATGTCAGTAAGAATTCTAGACATGTAGTCCATTTGGCCGATCTGTAAAACATTCTGTTGGCAGTAAACTACCTGTTCTAAGCGTGTGTCTTTCTTATGCTGACGGGTCAGAGTGCACTTTGTACTCTGCTAGAAATAGCTAGTTCTCTAATCGGGGGAACCTCGTGTATTTCCGGTAAGTTGGTGCGTGTGGTGGCGTCGCATACCCATTTTAGTTGCCGCGTTGTAGAACCATCATGTGGGAGCTTGACAAACAGATGCCACTCTAACACGGTTGTGTAACAATCAATTATGTTCTACCGCCTGTCGTTGATTATGTTTGGAGAGCCAGTGGATAAGGACTTTGATAAGCGCATAGTAAATACGAAAATTGAACCATGCAGACTTGACGTACATGGGTAGTGTGTATGGCCGTTTGCCGGATTGCTTAACCCGTTGCACCGACGCAGGCGGCTGGATGCTGTATGCGGAAACGCAGAGTATGTAGGATAAGCACAACTAACGTTTATCACGCTCTCTAGGGAAATATTTCCCGATGGGTATTTTTCAGTTGTGGACTGTATTCGAACACACCACAGGGTTGCGGTGAGAGGATGCTTTGAAGCTGCAAATAAAATGTACTCGCTTCGGCGAAGCACATTTACTCGTCGGGTTGTAACGTCTGCACAGGGATGAGTGGCTCCGCATGACGCAAACCAATCCGTGCGTTCATATGGCATTTGCCATTTCCAAGTGGAAGTTGCTATTTCGCTCCATCCCAATTCTACGTGGGTAAATGATGCGGTTATAGCCGGACATCTGTTGCAATCATATCTCGTGCGTTATCGTCATCCATCCACACACCTCAGCCTCGGTCCCCCATCGCCAGATGTGACTACACCGTGTAGCTAATCACGAGATATAAATCAGGCGCACTCTCCATCCACCTCGGACTCCTAGTAGGTAGTTGATATGAAACGTTCCAGCCGCCTACCAAGTATTTGTTTTGCCTTTCAATCCCCTGGGTATTTGACGACCCAATGTACGTCCGGATACGGAAACTCTGGGTACTCTCGCCATGACACATATTACATTAGGCGAGCGATCCGTCGAAACTTAGTTCCAGTGTTGTTCCCGGGAAAATGAGCGGTTAACTTACGTCCTTAATTGCTGTCGACTAAAATTTCACATGCTTTACTGGCACATACAACCAAGCGCTTTTCATCAGGAACGTCATGTACATCGTTGTTAACCTGGTGATGCAGCTCCGGTGTAAGCGCTTTGGTTTTCAGTGCACTCGGTTTGAGTTTGGATGAGCAACTATCGATGATTGAGCTATGGTGTCGTTTCTGGACTCCCAACACGTGAGCGTTCTTAATGACGGGGAGTTGCATTATGTAGATGAAGAGATGACTAATCCGCTTTGAATACGTGTAATTGTTTCCTTTGCAGAGGCGCAGTATGGGGCCGCGTAAGCGGTCCGTCCAGGGCGGCACGTGCCACGGGGCCGCATTTTTATTACCGTCGTTTGCTGGATACCAAATATGAGGGACAAATTACCCGGATAAGCTGTGGGTTGAATATTCTAATGTTACTCTGTATGATCAACAACACATTTGCGTCATGTGTCACACTTGTGCAAAAGTTCTTCCCAGCGCTCCTCTTATTTGTCCCATAATGGTCACTTTCAATACATTCACTTCAAGGTCCCAAGCGCATATTAGTTTGCACCGCAAGCTGGTGTGCTCTTTACCGATCGTTTGGCCCTCATGCGCTTATGCTGCCCTTAGTAAAAGTGATAATGTTACAATCTCCTCGGGTGGCAAAGTACTTGCCACTATCCACAGTGCCAAGTGGCCCATCAACGGACGGTATGTTCGTAGGCTGGTGAGAAACTTTGGGAAAACTGGGAGCGTGTGCGTCGCCAAAAAGACAGGGCGGCCTCGCATCACCACGGATGAGTTTTCTGCTTGTGTGGTTATTTGTGAGGTGTCCAGAAGCTGCGATTTAAGCATCCGTAAACTCGCCCAGCATTGCGACACAGCCAGATATGCTGAACGTTCGTAAACACACAACAATGGCTGCTGATGCTTACAATGGCGTTGTAAATATATATCTCGATATGCGTAAAGCATTTCACCAATTTCCAATCGTTAGATTGCTGATCTTGTTAAAATTTGTTGACATCCTGTAATAGAACTTATCTGCACTATGAATTGGGAGTCAACATTCTGAACCGGCAACCCGACTATGGCTGCCTGTGAATTTGTCAACCACGTTGCTGCATGTACTGATGTACTGGGACCTGTGGTAAGGAGCCGCACCTATAGGTAATGCGATATACATACCCAACTGATAAAGGCCGAAGGCCAACTGAAGAAACCTAGGGCATCTTATCACAGGAGCAACATTTTCGATACGCAACCATATATGCATCAAGCCGAATTAAGGTTTGGGACCTGTTTCCAAGCTTATGAATGAAAACTGCGTAAGAGATAGCTGTGATTCGCTACCTGCATTAGGACAATGTGCGCAATCACAGCTGATGCCTACGCCAACGCTTCGTGATCAAAGGGATTTAAGTTAACAATTCGTACACATTGGTGGAAAATGGTATGGAGTCTCTTGGTTAGCTAATTACGCTGAACGATCCACCAGGGTTTTGGCACGCGGAGCAATCGAGTATGTGGCGGACAACAGTCTTGGTAGGTAGCTTGGGACCCTTTGCAAACATGTTATGGATGTGCTCTGCGATTCTCTCTGACAGCTTATTTTCAGTACGACCACTGTGCTTGCGGTAGCATGTATTCTATCCACAAAACTGCCTTTAACACTGTAGTCAGCTGGTTCCCTTAAGATAGGCTGGATTACATTGGTCAGGCATTTGGCCAACTTCTGATACGGTGCGCCTATCATTGAAACAATTGGTGGTAAGGGGATATCTTCGTTGTGGATTTTCGGTAGTCCTTACAAATAAGGAAGCCGAGATGTTCGAGTGCCCAGGCTGTGTCAACGTTTTTGCTTGATTCCATCCCACCGTCGTTAGGGTCATTAGTTCACGAACGTTTGATTTCATAACATATTCCGTTTTATTGTTATCTGTCACATCAAGAACGAATCAACTAGTCTGCGAGAAATTTTTTCATTTTCTGGATGTAGCCCTGTTTCTGCATTATGAAGACACTTAATCCCATGTCTCAGTGTTACAACCTTTTCATTACGTAGCTGTTATGTCAAGGACTCGCAATGATCCTTCGTCATGGTACGTCAATTCTCGGTGTCACTAGCGCATGACTGTTTGGTAAGTTTTACCCTCGTAGTTGTAAAGCAAGCGCTTGTCTCCTCATTGGTCTAGGTTCAACTGGGAGGATGTTCGTTCAAATGTGTAAACTGAGCCTGGACTGCTATTCTACCACATGGATTTGAGGGAATAGGTAAACTGAACCGTAGGAACAAGTTGCAAGTTTGGGTGACGTACGGGAGAACGAATATTCCGAGCTATTTATAACACGACACGCGCACGTAAAACGCCAGGAGAAAACATTCAACTGCTGTTCCTAAGAAACAGACAGCATTAGCCAGCACACGAATTCAGTCGATAAATCTTTGCATGATACATATATATTTACAGATTATCAGTGTAATGCTCAGATTTGTCAGCCAAGTTGATGTTCGAAGTGCCCGCCGGCGTTTTGCGTACAGCACAGCAATCGCCTGATAGTGTTTGCTGGCACTTTCTCCAGAGTACCAGCCGTGATCCCGCGACATTCGTGCAAAATGCTCCGCTTTAATCCCTAAAGAGAGTATGGCTTCGTTTTTTAAACACGCTGTTTCAAGTAACCCCAGAGGAAGAAATCCAAAGGGTTCAAATCTGTTGACGGAGCAGGCCACTCTATAGGTCCTCCTCGCCCGACCCAACGGCAAGAGGACGTCTGCTTGAGAAAATCCCGTACCGTTTGTGCATAGTGTGCAGGTGCGCCATCTTGTTGCAACCAAACGGTACTTAATAACCCGGCGGCTTCCAATTCCGGAATGGCAAAATTTTCCAGTATTTCCTTGTACGAGGATGCTAGAAAGCGTAAGACATTAGTACAGCGAAACAACAACCTGCCGTTCAAATTACCGAAAAAGAAAAATGATCGCACGATTCTTTGGCCAGTTAACCCAGCCCATACCACGAAGTTTGCTCCATGTTGTATACGTGAAGCGCTGCATCGACGTGGATTATATGTTGCCCAAAACTGTTGCTTCTCCGCAACGTGCAAAGGGAAAGCAGCGTCATCGGTAAAAAGGATGGAATGGATGTCCATGACATTCAAAAACCTGCGGCAAAAATGAAACCAATTCCCCGAATCACATGGGTTTAAAACCTGCACTCGACGGGCTCTATACCTACGGAATTACCTTTCCTTCAAAGCCCTATGGACAGCATATCTGGCTGTGTCGCAATGCTGGGCGAGTTTACGGATGCTTAAATCGCAGCTTCTGGACACCACACAAATAACCACACAAGCAGAAAACTCATCCGTGGTGATGCGAGGCCGCCCTGTCTTTTTGGCGACGCACACGCTCCCAGTTTTCCCAAAGTTTCTCACCAGCCTACGAACATACCGTCCGTTGATGGGCCACTTGGCACTGTGGATAGTGGCAAGTACTTTGCCACCCGAGGAGATTGTAACATTATCACTTTTACTAAGGGCAGCATAAGCGCATGAGGGCCAAACGATCGGTAAAGAGCACACCAGCTTGCGGTGCAAACTAATATGCGCTTGGGACCTTGAGGTGAATGTATTGAAAGTGACCATTATGGGACAAATAAGAGGAGCGCTGGGAAGAACTTTTGCACAAGTGTGACACATGACGCAAATGTGTTGTTGATCATACAGAGTAACATTAGAATATTCAACCCACAGCTTATCCGGGTAATTTGTCCCTCATATTTGGTATCCAGCAAACGACGGTAATAAAAATGCGGCCCCGTGGCACGTGCCGCCCTGGACGGACCGCTTACGCGGCCCCATACTGCGCCTCTGCAAAGGAAACAATTACACGTATTCAAAGCGGATTAGTCATCTCTTCATCTACATAATGCAACTCCCCGTCATTAAGAACGCTCACGTGTTGGGAGTCAAGAAACGACACCATAGCTCAATCATCGATAGTTGCTCATCCAAACTCAAACCGAGTGCACTGAAAACCAAAGCGCTTACACCGGAGCTGCATCACCAGGTTAACAACGATGTACATGACGTTCCTGATGAAAAGCGCTTGGTTGTATGTGCCAGTAAAGCATGTGAAATTTTAGTCGACAGCAATTAATGACGTAAGTTAACCGCTCATTTTCCCGGGAACAACACTGGAACTAAGTTTCGACGGATCGCTCGCCTAATGTAATATGTGTCATGGCGAGAGTACCCAGAGTTTCCGTATCCGGACGTACATTGGGTCGTCAAATACCCAGGGGATTGAAAGGCAAAACAAATACTTGGTAGGCGGCTGGAACGTTTCATATCAACTACCTACTAGGAGTCCGAGGTGGATGGAGAGTGCGCCTGATTTATATCTCGTGATTAGCTACACGGTGTAGTCACATCTGGCGATGGGGGACCGAGGCTGAGGTGTGTGGATGGATGACGATAACGCACGAGATATGATTGCAACAGATGTCCGGCTATAACCGCATCATTTACCCACGTAGAATTGGGATGGAGCGAAATAGCAACTTCCACTTGGAAATGGCAAATGCCATATGAACGCACGGATTGGTTTGCGTCATGCGGAGCCACTCATCCCTGTGCAGACGTTACAACCCGACGAGCAAATGTGCTTCGCCGAAGCGAGTACATTTTATTTGCAGCTTCAAAGCATCCTCTCACCGCAACCCTGTGGTGTGTTCGAATACAGTCCACAACTGAAAAATACCCATCGGGAAATATTTCCCTAGAGAGCGTGATAAACATTAGTTGTGCTTATCCTACATACTCTGCGTTTCCGCATACAGCATCCAGCCGCCTGCGTTGGTGCAACGGGTTAAGCAATCCGGCAAACGGCCATACACACTACCCATGTACGTCAAGTCTGCATGGTTCAGTTTTCGTATTTACTATGCGCTTATCAAAGTCCTTATCCACTGGCTCTCCAAACACAATCAACGACAGGCGGTAGAACATAATTGATTGTTACACAACCGTGTTAGAGTGGCATCTGTTTGTCAAGCTCCCACATGATGGTTCTACAACGCGGCAACTAAAATGGGTATGCGACGCCACCACACGCACCAACTTACCGGAAATACACGAGGTTCCCCCGATTAGAGAACTAGCTATTTCTAGCAGAGTACAAAGTGCACTCTGACCCGTCAGCATAAGAAAGACACACGCTCAGAACAGGTAGTTTACTGCCAACAGAATGTTTTACAGATCGGCCAAATGGACTACATGTCTAGAATTCTTACTGACATGTTGAACCATTTGTTGGCAATGCTGCTGCTTCACTAAAGCTCGTGCTTCAGAGACCGCGGGCTCCAAAAAGCGAATCCGCCACTCGCTTTTATTCATAATGCCTTCACCATCCCCCAGGTGCATCTCGGAGTACCGTCCCCTCATTGCCTGTTTTACATGAGCCTTTATTATGCTCCAGATGCCCTCGATGGAATTGAGGGCTGGTGAGTATGGCGCAAGGCATAGAAGTCTCACAGAGCGGTACGGTTCCTCCGAGAAAACGTGCTCCAGGTGCGTGTGACAGGGCGCGTTGTCACAAATCAAAGGACACCTTTCCACAAACCCCGCTTTGTTGGTATCAAGCACTTGTTGCAGCCACTGAGCGCACCTTTGCTTGTTGTAACTTCCTCTCAGAACCAAACATGCTATCTAGCCGTTGTTTGTCATGGCGCCGACAAGATGAACATTCGGTCCCCGGCTGTTCGACACTGTACACTGCGATCGACTACCACCTCACGAGCGGCCACGAGTGCGGGAGCAAAATAAGTTGAAGTTGGTCTCATCAATCCACACCGGTTGCCTTCCTTCCACCTCGTAATCCATGAGCTGCAAAACGAATGACCTGCGTCGTTTTGTCAGCGTTCATGGACTACGAGGTGGAAGGAAGGCAACCGGTGTGGATTGATGAGACCAACTTCAACTTATTTTGCTCCCGCACTCGTGGCCGCTCATGACGTGGTAGTCGAGCGCAGTGTACAGTGTCGAACAGCCGGGGACCGAATGTTCATCTTGTCGGCGCCATGACAAACAACGGCTAGATAGCGTGTTTGGTTCTGAGAGGAAGTTACAACAAGCAAAGGTGCGCTCAGTGGCTACGACAAGTGCTTAATACCAACAGAGCAGGGTTTGTGCAAAGGATGTCTTTTGATTTGTGACAAAGCGCCCTGTCACACGCACCTGGAGTACGTTTTTCTGGGGGAACCGTACCGCTCTGGGAGACTTCTACGCCTTGCACCATACTCACCAGCTCTCAATCCCATCGAGAGCATCTGGAGCATAATATAGGCTTATGTAAAACTGGCAATGATGGGACGGTACTCCGAGATGCTCCTGGAGGATCCTGAAGGCATTAGGAATAAAAGCGAGTAGCGAATTCGTTTTTTGGAGCACGCGGTGTCTGAAGCACGGACCTTAGTGACGCAGCAGCACTGCCAAGAAATGGTTCAACATGTCAGTAAGAATTATGGACTTGTTGTTCATTTGGTCGATCTGTAAAACATTCTGTTGGCAGTAAACTCCCTTTTCTAAGCCAGTGTTGTTCTTACATTATTATGATGACGGGTAAGAGTGCACTTTATACTATGCTAGAAATAGCCAGTTCTCTACTCGAGGGAACATCGTGGATTTCCGGTAGTTTGGTGCGTGTGGTCGCCTCGCACACCCATTTTAGTTGCCGTGTTGTAGAACAATCATGTGGGAGCTTGACAAACAGATGCCACTCCAACACGGTTGTGCAACAAGCAATTATGTTCTACCGCCTGTCGTTGATTGTATTTGGAGAGCCAGTGGATAAGGACTTTGATAAGGGCATAATAAATACGAAAATGGAACTATGCAGACTTGACGTACATGGGTAGGGTGTGTGGCCTTTTGCTGCATTGTTTAAACCGTTTCACCGACACAGGCGGCTAGACGCTGTATGCGAAGACGCAGAGCATGTAGGATAAGCACAACTAACGTTTATCACGTTCTCTAGGGAAATATTTCCCTGATGGGTATTTGTCAGTTTTGGACTGGATTCGAACACACACTGGGGTTGCGGTGAGAGGATGCTTTGAAGCTGCAAATAAAATGTACTCGCTTCGGCGAATCACATTTACTCGTCGGGTTGTAACTTCTGCACAGGGATGAGTGGCTCCGCATGACGCAAACCAATCCGTGCGTTCATATGGCATTTGCCATTTGCAAGTGGAAGTTGCTATTTCGCTTCATCCCAATTCTACGTGAGTAAATGATACGGTTATAGCCGGACATCTGTTGCAATCATATCTCGTGCGTCTTATCGTCATCCATCCACACACCTCAGGCTCCGTCCCCCATCGCCAGCTGTGACTACACCGTGCAGCTAATCACGAGATATAAATCAGGCGCACTCTCCATCCACCTCGGACTCCTAGTAGGTGGTTGATATGAAACGGTCCAGCCGCCTACCAAGTATCTGTTTCGCCTTTCAATCCCTGGGTCTTTGACGACCCAATGTACGCCCGGATACGGAAGCCCTGGGTACTCTCGCCATGACACATATTACATTAGGCGAGCGATCCGTCGAAACTTAGTTCCAGTGTTGTTCTCGGGAAAATGAGCGGTTACCTTACGTCCTTAATTGCTATCGACTAAAATTTCACATGCTTTACTGGCACATTCAACCAAGCGCTTTTCATCAGGAACGTCATCTACATGGTTGTTAACCTGGTGATGCAGCTCCGGTGTAAGCGCTTTGCTTTTCAGTGCACTCGGTTTGAGTTTGGATGAGCAACTATCGATGATTGAGCTATGGTGTCGTTGCTGGACTCCCAACACGTGATCGTTCTTAATGACGGAGGGTTGCATTATGTAGACGAAGAGATGACTAATCCGCTTTGAATACGTTTAGTTGTTTCCTTTGCAGAGGCGCAGTATGGGGGCGCGTAGGCGGTCCGTCCAGGGCGGCACGTGACACGGGGCCGCATTTTTATTACCGTCGTATGTTGGATACCAAATATGAAGGACAAATTATCCGGATAAGCTGTGGGTTGAATATTTTAATGTTACTCTGTATGATCAACAACACATTTGCGCCATGTGTCACACTTGTGCAAACGTTCTTCCCAGTGCTCCTCTTATTTGTTCCATAGTGGTCACTTTCAATACATTCACCTCAAGGTCCCAAGCGCATATTAGTTTGCACCGAAAACTAGTGTGCTCTTTACCGATCGTTTGGCCTTTACGCTCCTATGCTGCATTCAGTAAGAGTGATAATGTTACCAACCTCTCGGGTGGCAAAAATAGTTGCCAATATCCACAGTGCCAATTGGCCCATCAACGGACGATATGTTCGTAGGCTAGTGAGAAAATTTGAGAAAACTGGGAGCGTGTGCGACGCCAAAAAGACAGGGCGGCCTCGCATCACCACGGATGACTTTTCTGCTTGTGTGGTTATTTGTGAGGTGTCCAGAAGCTGCGATCTAAGCATTCGTAAACTCGATCAGCATTGCGACACCACCAGATATGCTGTCCATAGGGCTTTGAAGGAAAGGTAATTCCGGAAGTATAGCGCCGTCAAGTGCAGGTTTTAAACCCATGTGATTCGGAGAAGCGGCTTCATTTTTGCCGCAGGTTTTTGAGTGTCATGGACATCCATTCAATTCTTTTACCGATGAGGCTGCTTTCCCTTTGTACAGTGCAGAGAAGCAACAGTTTTGGGCAACGTGTAATCCACGTCGATGCAGCGCTTCACGTATACAACATGGCGCAAAGCTCATGGTATGGGCTGGGTTAACTGGCCAAAGAATCGTGCGACCATTTTGCTTTTTCGGTAATGTGAACGGTAGGTTGTTGTTTCGCAGTACTAATGCCTTACGCTTTCTAGCATCCTCGTACAAGGAAATACTGGAAAATTGTGCCATTCCGGAACTGGAAGCCGCTGGGTTATTAAGTACCGTTTGATTGCAACAAGATGGCGCACCTGCACACTATGCACAAACGGTGCGGGATTTTCTCAAGCAGACGTTCTCTTGCCGTTGGGTCGGGCGGGGAGGACCTATAGAGTGGCCTGCTCGGTCAACAGATTTGAACCCTTTGGATTTCTTCCTCTGGGGTTACTTGAAACAGCGTGTTTACAAAACGAAGCCAAACTCTCTTGAGGAATTGAAGCGGAGCATTTTGCAAGAATGTCGCGGGATCACAGTTGGTACTCTGGAGAAAGTGCCAGCAAACACCATCAGGCGAATGCTGCGCTGTACGCAAAACGCCGGCGGGCACTTCGAACATCAACTTGGCTGACAAATCTGAGCATTACACTGATAATCTGTAAATATATGTATCATGCAAAGATTTATCGACTGAATTCGTGCGCTGGCTAATGCTCTCTTTTTCTTAGGAACGTCAGTTGATGGTTTCTCCTGGCGTTTTGCGTGCGCGCGTCGTGTTATAAATAGCTCGGGATATTCGTTCTCCCGTAGGTCACCCCAACTTGAAACTTGTCCCTACGGTTCAGTTTCTCTATTCCATCAAATCCATGTGGTAGAATAGCAGTCGAGGCTCAGTTTGCACATTTGAACGAACATCTTCCCAGTTGAACACAGACCAATGTGGAGACAAGCGGTTGCCTTACAACTACGAGGGTAGAACTTACCAAACAGTCATGCGCTAGTGACACCGAGAAGTGACGTACCATGACGAAGGATCATTGCGAGTCCTTAACGTAACAGCTACGCAATGAAAAGGTTGTAATACTGAGAAAATATATGGGATTAGGTGTCGTCATAATGCAGAAACAGGGCTACATCCAGAAAATGCAAAAATTTCTCGCAGACTAGTCGATTCGTTTTTGATGTGACAGATAACGATAAAACCGAACATGTTATGAAATCAAACGTTCGTGAACTAAAGACCCTAACGACGGTGGGATGGAATCACGCAAAAACTTTGACACAGCCGGTCACTCGAGCATCTCGGCTTCCTTATTTGTAAGGACTGCCGAAAATCCACAACGAAGATATCCCCTTACCACCAATTGTTTCAATGGTAGGCGCACCGTATCAGAAGTTGGCCAAATGCCTGACCAATGTAATCCAACCTATCCTAAGGGAACTAGCCGACTACAGCTTTAAAGACAGTTTTGTGGATAGAATACATGCTACCGCAAGTACAGTGGGCGTACTGACAATAGGCTGTCAGAGAGAATAGCAGAGCACATCCCTAACATGTTGCAAAGGGTCCCAAGCTACCTACCAGTTCGATTGCCCGCCACATACTCGATTGCTCCGCGTGCCAAAACCCTAGTGGATCGTTCAGCGTAATTAGCTAACGAAGAGACTCCATACCATTTCCCACCTATGTTCTGAATTGTTAAATTAAATTCGTTTGATCACGAAGCGTTCGGCGTAGGCATCAGCCGTGATTGCGCACATTGTTCTAATAAAGGTAGCGAATCACAGCTATCTCTTACGCAGTGTTTTCATTCATAAGCTTGGAAACATGTCCCATAAATTAATTTGGCTTAATGGATACATGGTTGCTTATTGAAAATTTGTTCCTGTGATAAGTTGCTCTAAGTTTCTTCAGTTTGCCTTCGGCTTTATCCATTGGGTATGTTTGTCGCAATACCTATAGTTGCTGCTCCTTACCACATGCGTCAGTACATCAGTACATTCAGCAATGTTGATGACATATTCACCGGCAGCCATAATCGGGTTGCCGGTTCAGAATTCTGACTCCCAATTCATAGTGCTGATAAGTTCTATTACAGGATGTCAACAAATTTTAACAAGATCAGCAATCTAACGATTGGAAATTGGTGAAATGCTTTACGCATATCGAGATATATATTTACAACGCCACTGTAAGTATCAGCAGCCATTGTTGTGTGTTTACGAACGTTCAGCATATCTGGCTGTGTCGCAATGCTGGGCGAGTTTACGGATGCTTAAATCGCAGCTTCTGGACACCACACAAATAACCACACAAGCAGAAAACTCATCCGTGGTGATGCGAGGCCGCCCTGTCTTTTTGGCGACGCACACGCTCCCAGTTTTCCCAAAGTTTCTCACCAGCCTACGAACATACCGTCCGTTGATGGGCCACTTGGCACTGTGGATAGTGGCAAGTACTTTGCCACCCGAGGAGATTGTAACATTATCACTTTTACTAAGGGCAGCATAAGCGCATGAGGGCCAAACGATCGGTAAAGAGCACACCAGCTTGCGGTGCAAACTAATATGCGCTTGGGACCTTGAAGTGAATGTATTGAAAGTGACCATTATGGGACAAATAAGAGGAGCGCTGGGAAGAACTTTTGCACAAGTGTGAC
>OX104071.1:13611135-13684350 GCA_944474145.2 Dicrocoelium dendriticum | reverse complement strand
TTGGGGAATCAAATGCACACGAGGCGGTGGTTGGACCGTAGTTCGCTCCACACTGATTACATGGAACCGATCTTCGAGCCTATCATGGTCACATGGACCTTGCACCCCGTCCCCTCCAGCAACGACCAACTGTCTCCTGGAGCCAGTATGGACGAGGTAGTGGGTAATAAACAGGTAGGCACCTTGTCAACATGCATATCAAGCGCAGCCACACCTGGGATATCAAACTACAGCCAATCACTTGAGGGAGAGAGAGAGAAAAGAGTAGAGAAAAGCTCGATTAATGCATAAGGAAACTGTGATATAAACCTTAATTAAATAGCATATGTAATAAGTTGTTTACAAACAAATCCTAGCTAAGTGCATGAGGTCAGATAGTATAGTTCACGGAATGCCACGAACACAAAAATGTTATGGAAGTCTAATACAGTTGGCTTAATCGATGTGCGCAAGTTAATGGAATAGAGTACAGGGAGATATTTATATGAGAGAGAAAAGCATTAAGGTAAAATTGAAAACCCACCACCTGAAATAAAGAGACTTAGCATGCAAGCACGCGGTTAGTAAATCGAATTCAGCGTGCCTACAAACGCTGCGCCGGCTCGCCGTAATTCTCTGCAGGACCCGTCGTCGCTTCTGTAGTGGCCCCAAAGGGCCTATCTCATGACCCACTAGACGTTTATATGAGAAAGAAAGGCATTAGGAGAGAACCGAAAACCCACCACCTGAAATAAAGAGACTTAGCTTGCAAGCATGCGGTTAGTAAATCGAATTCAGCGTGCCTACAAACGCTGCGCCGTTGCTGCCTACGTTCACTGCGCGACCCGTCGTCGCTTCGGCAGTGGTCTCGAGTGACCTCTGTCATAGATCACTAGGTCTGCCTGACTAAGGCACCCGCGACCGCATGTTGTACAGCACCATGCGCTCGATGTCGATGGAGTACAATTTATCGGTGCTTGCCGCTTCCGCAACTGCCGCTTCTTCTCTGCATGCATGAGGGATTTCTCCCGCACTTCAGCAACTGCCTTCGTGATTAGATCGCGCCATGCACGCCGATCAACCGCCTTCGATTCCCATGATCTGCAATCAAGATTAGAACGTGTGAGGCTCACTTTAATCATGTCCTGGTAACGTAACTTGGGTTTCCCAGCATGCCGCTTCCCTATACTCAGCTGACCGTATAAGAGTTGTTTCGGTATCCGAGTCGAATCCATGCGCCACACATGACCAAGCCATCTCAGGTGTCTCAATAAAAGTATGCAGTGCACTGCATACATTCCACTTTGTTGCAACACTTCAGTGTCTGCAACTCTGGCGCCCCAGCCGATCCGCAAAATTCGTCGTAGACACTGCTGATGGAACCGCTCGAGATATCGCACATCCCGACGGTACATCGTCCACGTTTCACTGCCGTATAGAAGAACGGACGGTACCATGGATTTGTACACCATCTGCTTCGTGCCAACGGTAAGCTGATGGTTGCTCCACACTCGGTACTCTAGCTTCCCAAATGCCGTTGCTGCCTTCGACAGGCGAATACGCAACTCAACGTGTAGCTGCTGATCAGTCGATATCACACTCCCAAGGTAGCTGAAACGGGAGGTGGTTTCCAATACTTCGGCAACAATGCTGATTCGCGGCAATATTGAGGATTGCACCTCCGGTGAAGGCTGAAAGAGACAGACAGTTTTGCTTGTGTTGATGGTGAGCCCAAATTTTGTTGCTGTCGAAGCCGGAGCATTAGCCATGTGCTGCAACTCATCCGCGCTGTGTGCAAACAACGCACAGTCGTCAGCAAACAGCAACAAACGGATAGTTGTCTCACAGACTAGAGTTCTCGCACCGAAATGACGGATGTTCAGCAACACACCATCAATACGGTGCTCCACACGAACACCGTAAGCACAAGCCGCATCAAAAGCACAAGACAACATTGCATGAAGATAGATATTAAACAGGGCAAGAGCTAACACACAGCCTTGCTTCACACCAGAGACAACTGCAAAGTCATCCGAGGTCTCTCCACTCAGCTGCACCCTCGCTCGCATATCACTCTGCAGACATTCAATTAAACTTACAAACTTACGCGGGCAACCAAACTTACCCAAACCAAACACAATGCCTCGCGGTTCACCGTATCAAATGCCTTGGTGAAATCAACAAAAAGCGAGTACAATGGCTGGTGTCGTTTTCTGCACTTCTCTTGCAACTGACGAGCGGCAAACACCATATCTATAGTGCTGCGAGCCAAACGGAATCCACACTACTGTTTCGCCACCTTCGGTTCCAAAACCTGAATGACGAGGTTGGTGTGCATGATTCGGGCAAAAAACTTGCCCACACAACTCAGCAAGTTGATGCCACGATAATTCGTGCAACATTGCTTGCCTCCTTTGCCCTTGTGCAGTGTTAGGACAAGGGCGTCCTTCAGCTCAGAAGGCGCCTCCTCCTCAATCCATACGCGTTGCACCAAGTGGTGCAGCGCAATCAACAACGCGGGTCCACCGTGTTTCAATACTTCAGGTGGGATCCCGTCACCTCCGGCACATTTGTCGTTTCGCAGCTGAGCAAGTGCTCTCTGCGTCTCATCCAGTCTCGGCGTATCCGCCAGATCCGCCTTCACATCGTGCTGCTTCAGGCCGTTCAATGTAGGCCAATCGATCTCTGAACGGTTGTTCAAGAGACAAGCAAAGTGTTTCCGCCAGATCTGCATTATGTCTGCAGTCTGTGTGCAGGTAGCGCCTGAACTACCATCGATCAGTGTCCTCAGCTGCTCCAATCTCGGTCCATACACCGCCTTCAAGGAGCCGAAGAATTCCTTGTGTTGACGGCGTTCGGCGTAGCATTCCATCTGCTTCGCCTTCTCCGTCCACCATGCATTTTTAATGCGACGGAGCTCTCGGGTCAGTCGCCGTCCTTGTTTGCGAAAACAACTACTCTTCCCCAAGTCACTGGGGTCTGCAACATGTGCAGCAAATGCTGCATTCTTCTCTGACACCAATGCGCCAATCATCATATTGTTGTCATCAAACCAATCAGGCCGCTTACAGTTTGCGCGCCCAATGGTCTCCTCGGCAGCAGCTGTCACCTGGTCGCGAATGTGGTGCCACAGGTCGCCCACTGTGGCTATGCATTCCACATCACACAGGCGTGCAGCCATCGCCTTCTCCAGCTCAGTACGTTTCGCCACAGTGCCGAGGGAGAGAATGTTAAATTTACGCCGATTCACGGCGGGAGTGCAATACATCGATTTACGAAAATATATGTACAGTTTGGTCCGAACCAATTTGTGATCAGTGCCACACTCAGCTCCACGCAGTACACGTGTCATGCGCACTTCACGCATATCACGCTGACGTACGATGACATAGTCGAGCAGGTGAGCGTGACCACTCCGTGGGTGCGTCCAAGTTGCTATATCACTCGCACTCAGTGCAAACCGAGTGTTCGTGATCGTCAGGCCGTGAGTGTCCTTCCTCGTACGCTTTCAGTACGAGGTTCTTCACCTCCCTCGAGTGCCGACCATACAGGCCAACGGTTGCGTTTACTTGAACTGCACATTCAAAAGCATACGACAAACTTATTTGGCTGTGGCTCGTTATACCAACCCAATCGTCATTCGAACCCCTACTCTCGTTCTAATTGGTGGGAATCGCTTCCTAGGACAGAGGAACAAATGCCAACCCAGTGCATGGGCCAGCGACACTGTCCCTGGTAGGAGCTGAAGCGTCCCACCTGCACCCTATGATTTAGTGCGTCTGAGATCCAATTGGCTGAAGGCGACGGGGTATACACGCACACTTACACACCTGCACAAGTAAGCGGCGTACGCACGGCTCAAATCAATTGAGTAGACTCATGTTGTATGCTGCTCAGCGCAACTCCTTGGCAGTTCAGATTACTCATGTTGCCCATGAGGACAACTTGCCGGGAAATTGTATAGTGGAGTAGCCCAATGCATTTTGCTGGGGCCCACTCTCTTCCTAATCCACATTAACGATATACTTTGCTTCTTCGATCTCTGTGTGTCCTGTTTGCGGACAACCTGAAGATTTGGAGAGAAAGTAACACCCCAGCAGCCTCTCCATATGGTCTGCGGAAGTTCGTCTCGCGTTCAACCCATCTAATTCGGCATTTCTGAGCGTGGGTAAGAGTTCTGATGGCCGAATTTACACCTTTGACGGACAATCGCTATATGCCACACCCTCCGTGAATGACCTAGGTGAACTCTCGCGCTACTATCTGAAGTCCGTTGACAACACGCACAGACTCTATCGAAACGGACTGCGCATACCTTGGGCGATCAAACGCATTTTCTGTACTTGGTCTGAAGAGGTCGCCACTCGCCTTTTCTCTTCTATCATAAGACCAACAATGTAGTACGACTCATCTGCCTACTGCCCAATCACCCGAGGCGAGGCACAGAAGATCGAACGAGTTCAACACGTCGCTACCAGGCTCTTTCTAGGTTTACGGGAATTGTCGTACCAAGATCGGTGCTAGAAACTCGGACTCCACACCTTGTCTTGTCGTCGGGCGCGAGTCCATCTCCTAATGACCTACCGTATATTATTTCTCGGTGGCTTCCCAGTTTAAAGCCACTGCTTCATTTGCGAGGGCTATGCAACACACGCGGACACCGGTACAACCTTGTGGTGCCGGATTTAAAACGAATACCCCACTCCCTGTGCTACGAACAGAGAGCGGTAAATGCTTGGAACAGTCTGCCAGAACAAGTCGTGGAGGCTAAATCTGTACAACAGTTCAAAACGTTATTGGATTTACATTTCAGCCCCATTCGATTTAGGGAACGATTCCACCCTAGCCATGACATCGTGCATTTGTGAAACCTGGTAAAACTGTGATACTCTAAGTCGGCTCTTCTAAAGTGCTACATTAGAACTTGTCGAACAATTTGATTGTCACGGAGTGAAGACACATTTTATAACATTTTCGTCTATATTGCGATGGAGTTGCGCATATCTATAGTTCTATTTGCTCCCACATACAGTATTCAGTATTGAGTATTCAGCTAATTTATACCTCGATCGGAGCTCAACATTGATTGATCATCTCCCTAAAAGGTTCGTGGAAAAGACAACAAGAACCCTTCAGGCTATGTTTAGGATAACAAAATTAGTTGGAGAATGATAGCGGTGACAAAGGGCTAGAATGATACCTTAAGGAGTGATCTTTGAAGGAACTAAATACCTAACCTCATACTTGGTTGGCAAAGTTTCAATATCCACTTACTTCAAGGAGTTCTTTATTGGAGCATACATTTTCTTTGTCACCATCTATTTGGCAGTAGTGCAAAGCCTTTGCTATGGGATTCTTCCTACATGTCTGCGCTGTATGGAAGTATAGCTCCTCGGAGTACGTGCGCAGAGCTTGTCCGGACACCGGTCCATGTTGATCGATCCACATTTTCACCTCTGTACAAAGTAAATACAATAGTTTAAGTGTTTCTCATAACGGCAAACGGGCATCAGTCGTACGCCGGCACACCGTACCGACGCTTCGCTGTCAGTTGACCACTAGCAGACGCACGTGGACTTTATACAGTGAGGTCACCCTCACCTACGCGGAACCGAGACGATGATCTCCGGATTACACGGCAAATGTGTAATCCTTTCAGCCACCGTCCAACACAAACCCGGATTCAGTATAAACTGGCACCATGTTGGAAGCACCGAAGGAATTGGGTAGCGAAGCGGTTTCCCATCATGTTTTCGCCCACACAAGGCGGCTATGACAAGCTTCGAGCTATGCATGCCAAATGGCTGACGTCCATAGTCTTCATTTAATGAGATTGTGGGTACTCCGGAGAAATAATATTCAACATTGTGCATATATTCTGCCACTTAAATGTCGTAATAACCTTTATCACTTAAACTTTTCCTAATAATAGTGTGATGCTGTCTGCCCAACCTGATTAGGTTTCCTCACATTTGACAGGAATAGGAGTGTCCTGTTAGAAGGCCAACCATAAGTGTTATGGCGGAATTTCAGAAAACTTGGTAGAGGACCGTTTAATGCATGCTTCAGGACTGATGAAGCTTTTGTGTCAAAAGCGAAACGTTGTATATCACCATAAATACATTAACCGGTCGTCTACCAAGTTTTCTGAAATGATGACTTCCCGATCGGTTTCAAATTTGTTCCAAGATATTGTTATGGCGGAACTTTGCCATCAGTGTACAGATGGATCCAATGGAAGTCCAGCCTGACGGAATCGACCATTCCACCATGATTGGCTGAAATTCCTGTGCGCCACAATGTGCTCCTAGAACTTTGTTTAACTGAGTCAAAAGTGAAACCGCATCGTCCCTAAAATGACGTTGTGTATGGAAGTACACAGACAATTTAAACCAAAGCATTCTGTGTGCCAAATGTACTGTTAACTTCTCTGAAATGGTCTTTTTCTTCTGCGACAATTGTCATCAGCACCAATAGTGTTGTAAAAGTACAGTCCACAGATACTTTGCTGCCGTGTAATCGCAATTACCCTACGGATGATAATTAAAATGAAAGGCGAAGTGCCGACCGGACATAAACTCTAAATGCCCTAAGTAACAATTCGAGGTTGGAAATCTGCACTTGAGCAATAACGCGTGATCATCAATAATTAGCTGTAGCTCGATTAAACGACGCTAATAAAGAGATGGTTTCTTTACTACCTTCAGCACCCGTCATCTCTATTGACCTTATTCCACAGATAACCGAATTTCATACGACTGCTCGGATCCTCAATAGTTAGGAATTCGTTTTCCACATTGGCTGAATTCATTAGATGGAACGTTTGTTCATTTTATACACCTAATCTAGATAGGTGCATAACGCTTTCCTTGACTTGACTTGCCTACCTACTAGAGGAAGGATGATATTCCACGTGGTATGACCCAGGTCTACCATAGATCTGTGTTCGACGACAGGCTGACCCTAAGCTATCAATTAGCGTACTTTCCCCAGTTTCTTCTGCCGGTCTGCTGCCTAATGGTTTACCCCAACGGGTGCATAACCCTGTGTCTTCTGGTAGTTCCGCGTCTCACCGCTCGTCCTATCCCCCTTTAATACTTGGAGCTCCTGTATTTCCTTCCTCTGTCGCCAAACGTCTAAATAGACAGATTTTAAATGAAATTCGATCACCTTTATCCACCGAGGTACTTAATGTTCGCACACACCTTCAGCCATACCGATAACAACAAAAAAGCAATATCGATGCTGACACACATTGTGACCGTATATAAGTTGGTTAAAAATCTAATACAGCCTAAATCGACTGAACTTCACTGTATATCTTGAAGCATATAGAAAAGTACAGTGCACGCTGTATCATTACTAATTACGTCTAAACCCAGTTGGTTGAAACTCATTGGCCAACTAGCGGCCTCAAGATGCATACGAACTATCCATACCACTTTTGGAGTGTTCGCATAAAACCCAAGTCACGTTTGACCCGGATTTTGTTCGTATGAAGCTCAGCCGAAACGCATGATTATACTGCATATAAAGCCACGCCACGATTGCATCCCTGACGACAGAAAGACACTCTCTACGGTCCTCTGCAGAATCCGACCTAGGTAAGATAGTTTTAGCACAACTTACCGAAACGTGAATAGCATGAGTGGAGGTGTTGACTTTAAATTAATCTAGCATTTCATTCGTTCCACATAATACATACCTCAAAGCATATAAAAAGCCTTTCAAATTAGGCTCAAAATTCTTCCTAGTCATGGATCGATTTACAAAGTACATGGAGTCTGTTCCGAATTCTTCTCAGTTAGGGAGCAGAATGCTGCACTAGGACTTACTGAGTCTATCTATTTTGTGTGAAACTTCACGTTGCAACCAACTGACTTCAATATAGAGCTCACTCAGCTCAAGGTGTTCTGCTTGTTGAACTTCTTCTATTCCGTTGAACTGTGGAAAGTGAAACATGAGTACTATAGCATATGGGTGAGGAAGGCAATGACTATACGGAAGATAGGACAGAAATAAGCACAAGCAACATGAACGCAATCAGACTGTGCAATGCACTAAACGAGCGGAGAACGGATCGCTGGCTACGAATGGTAGCGAGCTTCAACTAAAGCGAACAGAGGACGTATTGCTTGCAAGGACATTAAATCGGACATTTATGTCTTTATCACTGCAATGTAACCGCGATCAAGCTAATCAAGAGCCTTAGAACAACTCAAGGCTGGTCAGAATATGATTTACTGAAGCGAAGATACGGGGTCAAACGGGCAGGAAAAATTCAAAATCTGGAACGAGACGACGCACGAATGTGAAGGGCAGTCGTTTTCCGTGTGTCCTACGTTATGGGACAGAAGCAATCTTTAGTATATGGGTGTGTGTGGAAGCTTGGTTAACATTTTGTTCTTCCTATGATAGTGCTAAGAGTCAGGTAGTAGCCAAAAGTGACTCATCGTCAGGATACTGTGAAGCTGCACGGACTGCAGGGCTATAGCCTACTAAACGATAACTGCCACTTTTCATACTTAAAGTAGTGTGTGTATTGTTATTATCTTTCGCTAACCCAACCAAACCACTCAACCGGACTTGTAAAGCGGTGCTCCTAAACCCGCACGAATCCAAAGTTCATCGTTCATTGGACTGGGGAAAAGGATGGACCCAATTTGCGGCACCGACTTGCTCCTTTTATTTTCTAGGCTGTCTCACCACGGATCTGTTTTAATGGGCTATAGTACTGTGGAGCTTTCAGTCATTATTCCAGCTTAGTAATTGGAAGAGCGTTACTCATGTCCCCATGCTTACCATTAAATGCAGTTGGGAAGGTGTGCAACAACAGGTTGTGAACTGCTATTGTCGGTAGCATCAGTTATCAGCTTCCCATATAACTGTGGTTACGAACTGCCGTAAAGCATTTGCGCGTACATGGCGAGCGTGACTGTAATGTACCACAACGGACACAACTCTGTCTAGCCACGCCGTCTAGCGCTAGAGAAGTGTAACGGACTGCTGCGATCAGTCCGAAATGGATTCACGCACGACCTTGCATGCATGAGGTTGGTTTGCCGAACAACCCTCTCGTGGTGCGACCTGGGCGGCTAGGGTATATCCCACTCCGAGGAATGGGTCGGCGGCTGTGTTCCAGAACGTGCTGGGTATATGCCTGGCAAGCGTTCTCCCTATAAAAGCCATACAGACTTTTTTTAACAACACTGACGTGGCGGATGTGACACGCCACTAAATGAAGTCACTGCCCCTTGTCTTCTCGGAGACATCGTGTATCGGCAAGTAATCCGAGCATTGGATTCTGCCTTTGCGTTAGGGAGTGTGGGGTACCTGGTATAGCTTTCGTCATCCGAAAGGCGTAGGAATTGAATCGTCAGTCACCGGCTACCAACGGGTGCGAAACCATTAGTTCACACTGCTGCCTTGTAGGTTAGGCCTTTCGGCCAAAAGCTCGGGGCCGTGGTCCCCTAAGACAACCCAACTACTTCCGCCTAGGCAACCTAGTAGTATTCCGCATACTGAGGAACCATGGCTACGCGCAAATACGACTTCCTAGCTCTGACCATCCACTGTCCTACGACTACGCCAACTTTACGAACACACGCCACCAATGTACATACTATTTCCTTGTATCACTCATCCCATTGTTACTTGGTTCTTCAAATGTGAACAACCCAACCTCCGCCGATGAATTTATTTTCTCGCCACCCATCAACTTAACTACAAAGTGCTCGACAGGGTGTTACCAGCCCCGAAATCTGCCATATTCACTACTGTCACCTGGAATCCACTTCAAACTGGCAACTCTCAACGTGCGTACATTATTGCAGATTGGACAGCAAGCTGGACCTGCAGGCACTCTGGAGACCCTTGAAATTGATGTCTGCTGCCTGAGTGAAACCCGACTGCAGCATCCCAACACAGTCTACGAGCTGTCGTCACCAGTCCAGCCGCATACTCACTTTTACCTTCGCCTTTCTGGTGACGCTGGGTCCGCCGCATCTGAGCAAACTAGTGTTGGAATAACCCTCAATGCTGGAGCCGAGGCTGTCCTTTGCTGGATTCCAGTCAACAGTGGCCTATGCGCTGTGAGGCTCCTTGGCTCTTGTAACGTTAGCAGGCATCGCACAGGTAAGCGTGCTGCTTTCGTGATCTCCGCCCACACCGCTACTCACTGCAGTTCGGATGCAGTCAAGGACCATTTCTATCAACATCTTCATGAGTTGCTCCTAACAGCGCCTAAAACAGACATGGTTGTTATGACGGGAGACTTAAATGCACGTAGTGGTCGACTGCTGCCATATGAACGCCATCTCGGTGGACCGCACGCGTATGATAACGTTCGCTCATAAAACGGAGAGAGACTGTTCAGTCTTTGTGCTGACCACTATTCCTTTGCAGTACCAGCTTTCGTCACCCTGGATGCAACCATGTCACCTGGCGTCCTCTATCGTCAACCCAGCACTGGTCACAAATTGATCAAATATCAGGTGGCGCGGTAGCGTTCGCGATTACCGATCATTTTGCTCAACTATTGTTAACACCGAGCATACATTGGTGTGTGTCACAATATGTGTGCGTTTCGGCGATTCACCCAGGGTCAAGCCAATCCGACTCAACACTCACAAGTTGGAGGACCCAACGGCGAAAACACAGTATCAACAGAGGCATCGCGAAAATCTCACTCTACCCTATGCTTTGGATGTTGATCAACACTGGTCAAATTTGCAAAAAGCAATGCTGTCCGCCGGCTTTTCCAGCTGCTGATTTACCCGCTGCACAACAAGAAGAAGGATTGTAGTAAGATCCGCGGAACTGCTAGATCGTCGACGAGCTGATTCCGCAGGTGCGGAGCACAATGAACTTCGTCTGTCTATCTCTTAAAAGCTGAAGTCAAGCCTCATCTCTGACCGTGAATCCTGGTGGTCAAAACGAGATGGAGGCCGCTGCATCGGCTGGAAAAATTCGGTAGTTTGTTTTACCTCATCAAGACCACTGGTTGCAATTCACACGCTGTCAGTCAGATGATTTGCGAGTCAGACGGCACGAAAATCCCCAGCCGACACAGTAGTTTTGGTCTCTAGGCAGAGCACTTTGCTTTCCAATTTAACTGCTCAGCGCAGTCCACTGTGACTCCTCCGTTTAATTCGGATGATGCTTGGCTAATCGCCACAGACGCTCCTACCGAAACAGAGATCGGCAGCGCAGTCCAATCTTTGAAGCGTCATAAAGCTCCCGGTCCTGGCAGCCTACCCCCGGCTCTATTCAGATGGCGGGAATGCACTTGTCAATGAAATGCTATCACACTTCACGAGAATTTGAACTGACGAGGAAGTCCCAAATGCATGGGGAGAATCGGTCATTGTCCAAATTCACAAGAAACGCTCCCGCTAGGATTGCGCCAACTACCGCGGAATTTCGTTGATCTCTGTTGCCTCCAAGAATTTTGTATATGTTCTACTCCGCAGGCTCTCAGCGACTAGAGAAGGCGTTTACCTAGAGGAACAATCGGGTTTCCGTCCGCGTCAAGGTTACATTGACCACATATTCACACTCCCCCAACTCTTTGAATTCCTTCACGTCCATCGACAGCCAACAGTTGATGTGTTCCTAGACATCCGAGCTTCTTTTGACTCAGTAGGTAGACCTGCGTTGTGAAACTGGCTACTAAGGAAAGGTGTGCCCGGCCAATTTGTAACCATCTTGAAGGATCTCTACAGTCACACGTCGAGATAAGTCAGGGCTTGTGGCACGCTTTCCACTTCGCTTGTTCTCACCAGTGGCGTGCGCCAAGGTTGTCCCATCTCACCTTTCCTCTTCAACTTTGGCACTGAAGATATCGTCCAACGAGCATTGGAAAGTCCACAAAACTGAGGCAATAAGCTTCTCCCAGGTGACAGAGTCGCGGACTTGGACTACGCCGATGACGTCGCTTTGATCGGATACCAGCCGCCAGCCGTCCACAGCACTCTGAACCGCTCAGCGATGGAGGCATCTAGGTATGGCCTGTTTTACGCCAGGCAAATATAAAGTACTACTGCAGGATTGGCAGATGCCGCTGCCAGACCTCACCAGTGCTGGTAACGTTATGGAACAAATCCACTGCTTCACTTCTCTAGCGAGTTGCATCACTGCTGGCGGCTGTGTTGGAGATGAGAATTCACAACGGATCGAAAACGCCCGCCTTGTATTCATCAGCCTGAAACATTTAAGGCGTAATCGCAACGTCAGTCTCAAATTCAAGGACAGGGTATACGTTGTCTTTATCCTTACGGTCTTCTTGTACGGTTGTGAGACATGGCCGACTCGCACGGGAGTTATAAAACCATCGTCAGATTTCGAGGATCGTTGTCTGCGTTTGATTGCTCGCTTGTGGTGGAATCTCTCGTGAGTAACGCAACAGTCCGAGAGCGCTTTCTTAGAGCAAACAACCCATGCCTCCAAACGGTTATTCACCGAAGCCGCATGTGTTGGCTTGGCCACGTATTGCGCATGCAGGCCCAGCGCCTACCCCGTCGAGCGTTAGTTGCGCTCCCCGGAAGCGATTGGAAAACGTGTCGCGGTGGACAACCAATGACGTGGAGAAGGAGCATGAAGAATACCGTCTCAAGCTTAGCATCGCTCGGACGGGTCCGCCTTTTAGGATGGGGACCACGCGATTCGGACTGCCTGTGGTTAGAAACGTTGGAAGCTATAGGATGCAGTCGGCATCAGTGGAGAGTGCTGTTCAACCGCATTACGTCTCGTCGGGCATTAAATTACAAAACACACAAAATTCCCAAAATAATGTGTGTAAAACCGAAAAGAAGTTTTCTTAATGTTGTTATTCTTTTCCCGTTTATTTCGCCGTCGTACTGATGGTACGTTATCTTTAATTAGATTGTGAATATATATACAGTCGATTCCGGTTAATCGGACCACATCGGGACCAGACCATTTTGGTCCTATTAAGTGGCTAGTCCGATTAACCGAACTTACCCGATGTAACAAGATGAGACGTGCTATACATAACATAGGAAACTACTATTATGACCTGTATTGGCGGCATATATTTATAGCAAACACACAAAAAAGAACTGCCTTGACAACGGACTTTGTTCACTGAAAAAGGAATTTACAAACAAATTCTTCGTAACGACCTACAAGATTTTCAGCATGCGAAGTACAGTTTTATACAAAGGGATTACCGATTTCCATTCAGCGTTTGAAAACCGTATCCAGTGTGATTTGACGCATTCTTTTAACGGACTGCATTCGCACAAAATCACCACAAACATGTAACGCAGTAATAGGACTACCTTCATTTCCTTCCTGCATGAAATAGCGGTGCAATGTTTCAATGCATTTCCTTGCATCCTGTTTTGTGACTGGCATCAACACGTTAGGGTTCACTTCATCACTTCCATGGTCTTCCGTTGCGGTCGTGTGTTTCGCTGCTATTCGAGCAACAAGGGCAGCATCGCATTCTTCATTTCCATCATAGAGATGAAGTTCGTTGTCGATTGACAAAAATTCTTCGTAATTTTCAACTTGTTTCAGCTCCACATTCTCGCCGTCATTTTCATTTACAACCACCATATCCACATCCATCTCCGAGACAATATGCTTAAAGTCACAGTGAGAAAAACAGTTCCGAATTGTCGCACTGCTCATTTTTCGCCAACTTTGGGCCACGAATGTAACGGCTTGCAAAATGTTGACCTTTGCACTGCTTTCTCCGGCCGTCGAGGATGAGGTCAGCAAGCCTTCCTCAATTGATTCAAGGATGTAATTCACCAACCTTAAACGATAAAAGGTCTTCAAATTTTTTATGACGCCCATGTCCATTGCCTGTATCAAAGATGTGGTCTTGGGAGGCAGCAATTCCATCTGGATATTCTTCAAGAAATCCAAATTTGAATGTGCTGCACAATTGTCGAGAAGTAATAACACTTTTCTCGACTGGCGTTGTAGCCCTGTGTCCCAATCCTTCACCCATTCTTTAAAAAGTGTAGAGCTCATCCATGCATTTCTGTTCGCACGATACACAACTGGTAAACTGTCCATTCTGAGTCCCTTAAAGCAGCGAGGCTTGGCACATTTTCCTATAACCAGCAACTTCCTCTTGTCTGTTCCGGACATGTTTGAGCAGCACAAGACATTTACGCGATCCATTGCTTTTTTGCAGCCAGAGAGAGTAACATGTTTGTAACTTAAGGAGCCGTCCAGTGTAGACCTATAGTACAACCCGGTTTCATCAGCATTATAGATGTCATCTGCTGGAAATTTTTCAAGAAGCTCTGGTAGTTTTGTTGGTTTCGATTCTTCAGCTCGAGCGCTATTGGCACTTTCTTTCTCACAATCTGCTTTCTTAAATTTTACATCATGTCTAGATTTCCATCGAGACAACCAGCCGTCCGTAGCTAGAAAATCTTCGTGGCCCAGCATTTTAGCGAGTTCTTCTGCTTTGTACTTTAACATTGGGTCACTTACTCGCACGGCTCGTCCAGTAACAAAGGCAAACCAATCATTAAGGGCCTCATCGACGTCTGGATCCTTGCCTTCACGCTTCCGTTTTTGGGAAGTACCTCGTCGTCCTTCACATTGTGCCCATTCTTCTCGCAGAGCTTACTCTTGCTTTATCAGGCGCGATATTGTAGATTTTGCCAAGCAGGTAATTTCCAACAATTGACGCTGACTAGTGGTTGGTCCCTGTTCCTTGATCTGATCTAGGAAACGAATCTTCTCAGCTAACGTCAAGTCCCGTCGTGCCATTTTCTCAGCAGGCAACAAGATACGCACAGTTCACTGAGGTGAACTCGAGTCTGTCTCCCGGGTATTTCTATGGTTGACCTAGCCACCTGCTGTCCTATGATTTGCCGGACCAGTGTGTCCGCGAACAGTTGCCGTGCTCGAGAGTAGGCCCGCAATGCGGGCTCAGGGCATTCGGCTCAATGGACGTGCGGTACATCGATCGAGCGGTTAACGACATGTGAACAAGCACGTATGTCTTCGCTCCGCCTACAAGTTTTGGTAACTACAGTCAGTTTCGGGCGGTTCTGAAGTGATTCTGAAGCTTGCCACAGTTCACTTTATCCAAAGGCCAACTCGGATTACCGTAACAATGATACGCTTTCTTGCCCGACATATGAACTGTGGGTTTAGTCCAGACATCCAGGCACAGAACTTGATATTAACACCTCTGTTACCTGCCACCTTCTATGGTCTGGTCTGATTAAGCGGAATTCCGGTCCTAATAAGCGGCTAAAATTAGGCTAGCGTAATAGGATTCGTTTCGGTTCTTCAGAATTTGGCCCGAATAAGCGGCTGGTCCTATTAACCGGTGGTCCTATTAACCGGAATCGACTGTATATATATATATATATATATATATATATATATATATATATATATATATATGATTGACACCCCTCTACAAGTGGCGTGCCTCAGGGCATTGTGCTGGGGCCCACTCTGTTTCTGATCCACATCAACGATCTACCGCAGCTTCTCCGGTCGCTGTGTGCCTTGTTTGCGGGCGACAAGAAGATTTGGAGAGAAATCGATGCTCCCGATGACTGTGGTCTACTTCAGCAAAACCTCAAGCGCTTATCCACATGGTCTGAGGAAGTTCTTCTCCCGGTCAACCCAGCTAAGTCTGTATTTATGAGTCTGTGGAAGGGTGCTAACGGCCGAACCTACACCCTTGATGGCCAAACGCTATATCCCACACCCTTCGTGAAGGACCTAGGTGTACTCTCACGCTACGATTTGAAGTTCGTGGACAACACGAACAGGCTATATCGTAACTGACTGCGCATGCATTGGGCGCTCAAACTAGCTTCAGCACATGATCTGAAGAGGTTGTCACTCGCCTGTTCTCTTCTATCATTAGACCAATGCTAGAGTACGGTTCGCCTGCCTATTTTCCGATTACCCGAGGCGAGGCACAAAAGATCGAACGGGTCCAACACGTTAATACCAGGCTGATCTCGAGTTTACGTGGCTTTGGGTATGAAGACCGATGCGAGAAACTAGGACTCTACACCTTGTCCTACCGTCGGGTGCGAGTCGACCTCATTATGACCTACCGTATTCTACATCTCGGTGACTTCCCAATGCTAAGGCCAATGCTGCGCTTACGAGGGCCATGCAGCACACGCGGACACAGATACAAACTTGTCGTGCCTGATGTGAAATGTGTTCCCCACCCACTGTGATTCGAACGGAGATTGGTAAACATTTGGAGCAGTTTACCTGAACAAGTAATTGAGGAAACACCTGCGTAACAGTTCAAAAGTTTGTTAGATTTGTATTTTGCCATTGTTCGATTCAGAGAACGACTGCACACTTATGATGACATATCACATTTTGCATCCTGAAATATCGTAAGTCGAATATTTTAAATATTAGATGAGAACGACAATGATGTTCACGGTTGACAACTTTTATAACCTTTTTCACCATATTTCGCAAGAGCTGTACAGAATCCATTTCTACTTGCTTTATAATACAGTATTCAGTATATATATATATATATATATATATATATATATATATATATATATATATATAATGTTTCAGGCTTGAACAACGAATCCTTGTATTCGCTAGATGGGAGGCATTCGCACGTGGCAGTTGTCCTATTTTGGGGTTCCTTTTGAAGTACTCGTGTGAATAGTTTGTGACGCGCAATCTCAATGTGGCTTACTCTTCACGTTGAAGTGTATGTTGCCCGATGTGATCACTGGGACTACCGTAAACTGGGTGAGGGCTTCTACAGGGATCAGGTACAGGGAGCTAGAAACTTACTTCAAGACAATGTAGTCAGCCCGTTCAGCGAAGAAATTCCTTTCTAATAATTCTCAGCACTTCACTGAATGCATAAATACTTAGAGCATTTCAATAAACTACCAGAAGCTAGACTTGTATTGACGACGTTAAGCAGACTGAACTGTGCGTGAGTCCGACTCTCCAATCAGCACTTTTGAATGGCTTTTGCAGCGTACGGGATACACATTGCGCGGTTGCATAGAGACGCAATATAGTGCATGATGGCCAATGCAGAGAGCCAGTCAGATTCTTCCCTGATTAGTAAAGGGTTAAGTTAGGCAGTCTCAATCTTTATTCAACAGTGGCTCCTTTTGAACCTTTCCATTTCTTATGGTCCCTACCCTTGAGCACCCCAATTACAACAATCCACAATGTGTAACACAGGTAACTGATTTCCCAGACTCATGTTGACATCTTTTGTTATTATGGCTAAGGTTGTATTGTTGGTAGCACTGCAGTTTCCCTAATAAATTACCATTCTTAAATTTCACAGACTAAAGGTAACATACATTGTGTGACAACATCCAGCCACTTATCTGTACTTACACAAAAGTCCGCCTTAGTATTTTAAATTGTATTTAATTATTGTTGGTGTTTGTCTGTGATGCGTATCATTAAATAGATGGTCTAGTAACTTCGTGACAATATGTTTGTCGAGATACTAATTAGAGCTTTGAGCGCGCTATCCTTTAGTACCCTTGCTTATGTCCGGCTTTAGACTTGATAGCAGAGCATCAACATCGGTATCCCAAATAACTGTCTAAGGCAACTTATACTGGTGTGCACTAAGAACATTCCTTTTCAGTTCAATGAGACATTTTACAGGCAAATAGATGAGGTAGCTATGGGTTCACCATTAGGACTGCTACTTGCCGATGTCTTCATGAGTAACTTGGAGAACACTCAGCTAAACGAATGTATCAACGACTTGGTTTACTACACTCGATACGTTGATGACATAGTTTGTGTTAAGGATGATTGAATTTGCATCGAAAACTTCTAGCCCACTTCAACGCTGCACACAATAACATAGTGTTCACCATAGAACTTGAAAGTAACAACTCCTTGTCATTCTTAGATGTCCATATCACCAGGGCATCAGACGGGACAGTACAAAGGAGAGTACACAGAAAGACAACTTGGAGCGGCCAGTATGCCCATTTCGCCAGTTTCCTTCCAACTAGTCAAAAACGCAACCTTGTCCGTTGTCTAACGGAAAGAGTGAGGAAAATATGTACGGAAGATACGCTGTCGGATGGATTGAGTTTCACTCTAAGCGTTCTCTAACAAAATGGTTATCCGGACAAATTCATCCGTACACACATGGAGCCACGAGCACCAAAGTCCAATCAATCACTACAGAAAAGCGCTTAATCTACTTATTACTGCCTTTTAAGGGTGATGTGATAGCAGAACAAACTACTCGAAGGCTCTGCAATGTGACCGCGAGAACCTACTTTGCAGCTGATCTTCTTGTCAGTTTCACTTCTACGCCAGTCCTTAGTCAACATCTCAAGGACAAGATACCGAGGTCGAATATTTCTCTTCGTGTGTACCATTTTTCTTGCTCGTGTCGAGCAAGTTATATTGGAAAGACGACCAAGCAACTGTCCGAGAGAGTCCGAGAACATTGCCCGACGTGGCTCTACACTAGTACCAGAAAGACAGTTGTCAGCGCGGTGCTGTGGTATTTGCTCGACTCAAATCACGAAGTGAATGTGCGAGAGGCCTTCCGGCATATCTACATAATATCTGGACACCACACGCGAGCAATCCGATGTCGCCTATTAGCAACAACGAAGTCAATCCCTATTCGGCTCCATAACCCCGACTTTTGTGCTCAAAAGAAGTTTGTACAGGCTCTACAGCTATGATATCCTTAAACTTCCCCATCTCATGACACCATGCTTGACCCTTCCACTAATGATGACCAAGCCAGTGTGGTCACTTGATCTCACTGACCGGTCAATTCACTTCATTGATTCATCGTATTTAACTCCACTGTGTTTGTTTTATTCCTATTTTCTATGGTCTATTTGCCTGATGGGTGCCACCGAAAACAAGCTTGTTCGCCTAACCGTCTTTTGCTTTTGATTGCGAGAGTCGAAGATCTCCTCTTGCTGTGCTATTCAATTTGTTTCTACTCTTTGTTAGAGAAACCCCTCTCATGAATCCACGTTCAACCAAGTATGTGGATTGAAAAGCAAGAAAATTTGTTTCACCTATTTCCCCACAATCTGGGATATCTGATAGCGGATCAGTCTTTATGCAAAAGTCGGTTTTCTATTGTGTGAATTTGGATTTTCCAGTGTGTCACTTTGAAGCTCTATGAGATTTTCCTGGGTTTTAACTCCAAAATCGCAAGATCGTACAACAAATGGATCTAATCCTAATAGGGATTTCTCTGTCAAGCAGGTCATGAAAGCAGTCTTTCCTTTCTTTTCGGAGTTGTTAAAAATGACTGGCATAAACAATCAAGTCTTTATTATTCAGCTCCTTCGTGACTTTAGCGAGCGTTAGGAACGGTGCAAATTCCCTATGTCCAATGATTTGAGTATACACTTCCAGCTCTTTAAGAAAAGCCATAATGATTTCTTTACTCACAATGAGATTACTCAACTTGTCTTCAATTGTTTCGTGTAATAAATGAAGTTGTTCGAGGACGCACATATGAATTAGCTGTTGACAGTTATCTTTCATAAACAGTTTCAGAAAGGAATATGATGATGGTGTCGCTGAATGCAAAAATGGGCGAAAACAGTTGCCTATTGGAGAGCCATCTAACTTTTGTATGCAACAGGGGAATCTGGATATCCTCATTGATCACCGCACTAAACTACTGGAAATGAGGATCTTAAAGCGTATGAGTATTAATTCTCCTGGCAAACAGCATCACTTCCATTAATTCACTATCACGGCCAATCGGAGTTATTTCAAGAGAAGAGCGTCCCTGTCAGGTAAAGTGGATTTGTCTAACTGTAATGTAAATTTTCTGGAATGTAGAAAACTAACGAAGAAATTTTCTACGTCCTGAGCCATCTCATATGGTTGGCGGCATCCGGTTGCGGATTTGCCTGTCACTGTGGCAAGCCACAGGACGCCTGCGCCTACAGAGGGACCATTGATGGCTTGCGCTGCACCACCCACAGCTCCAACCACATACCCCATATCCAGTGTAAACCCGAAGGATTAAGACAGAGAAGCATGTGGACGGGAGCCACGTTTCATCAACGGAGCCGGCCCACACTCCTTCACATGTAAATACAAGCACACTGTATTTGGGGAATCAAGCGCACACAAGGCGGTGGCTGGACCGTAGTCCGCTCCACACTGAGTGCATGGAACCACTCTTCGAGCCTAACACGGCCACAAGGACCGTGCACCCCGTCCCCTCCAGCAACGACCAACTGTCTCCTGGAGCCAGTATGGACGAAATAGTGGGTAATAGACAACGGGTAGGCATCTCATATATTGGCCTAGATACAGTCTAATTACTGAGCGGAATAGCTTGAATTGCTTCGTGTGGATTCATTCATCAGGTCAGACAGTATTATTGATTATGAAAGCGAGTTAATATTGTATCCAACTTTTATGTACTGCATTTTTGGCAATCAACTTGCTGATTTTGTAAGAGGACGTAAGTTTCTTCGCTATTTTTGCCCTGTCAGAAACCAATGTCTTTACACTTGGTCTGTTTTCCTAAGTATCTCGCAGCGTTCTAAAAAAAATCCACGGACTTTCCGCTTTCCTCCTTATGAACACTTTCCAAATGAGCCATCAGTTTATTTGGTTACATATTGCTTTGAAAGAGTACTTTGGCTAACTAAACACATGAGTAGAGTTGAGTTTCGAGGCAATGCGATAACTCCTAATGACAGGCATTCCACGGAGTACTGCGGACAATTCTCCTTTACCGAGGAGCTCATTGCTGAAGTATGTCATCGTAAATTTTAATAAGTAATATATATATATATATACGTTACTTTGGTTTTATTTTTCTTACCTTGTTATATCATAAATATTAAATGACATTATTCGAAAAGGCGAAACACACAGATTGTATGAATGATAATTAGTACTACATTTATTCTTGCTTGACCGTGAGACTACAAGCCATTTGGTAAGTATACATACCTACATACCCCTGTTGGTGTCTACAAAACTAAAAATGTATAAACAATGTTAAAGACAATGCAAAGGCGGTTTCTGAGGATGACTTTGAAAACAATTTAGATAGCTAAAATGCTTAGAGAAAACTTTTGACGAAAGCCATTAGAAATACAATGTAAACTGAAAAAATAACCAAGCTCTCTGGACGTACGTTCATTATAGGAAACTTGGTGCCGAAAGGGACAACTGGTAAAATGAAGGGCAGTAGAGAAAACCACGGAAGAACAGGTCGGATAGTTCAAGAAACCGGCAAGGGAGAGTCCACAACGAAACTGATACCGTACATTGGCTATTGCCAAACATGGCGCCCAATGTGTGCTGGCACGGCATTTGATTATTATGAGTAGTAGGAGAAATATACTTATGCATACATTATGTTCGATATACTCACCAAAGAAACTGGATGTCCTCAGGTATGATGTAACTTGAAAAAACTGCTCGCTACTTCGAAAAACTCAGCTGAACTGAATTAAGAAAGCGTTATAAAACGTCATAGTTGTTTCGACTCAGTCGGAACGAACGTACTTTTTTCAGAGATAGCACCTCACGCGCGCAGTGTTGCCACTCGAATTCGGAACATTGCGGACCAATGTGACCAAGCTGTCGGAGGTACACGCGAGCTGAGGCTGGCATCGAAAAACGTGTAGCCTAGCGATAGCGCACTGAGAGCCGAACAAGAAAGACTAGTGGAATTGTTCGGCCGCTATAAACTCAGGAAAAGTCGGAAAAAGGCGAATGCCTAGGCGGGATAAACGTTCATTGTCGAAACGCACAATCCCGCTTGGTAAAGGCACTTCAAAAGGTTCTAGCTGGGGGAAAGGTATAGTCGCCAGTGCAGACGCACTAAACGCTTTTCGAGTCGGAAATCCCGAAGCTCGCGAATGCAATTCGTCTCGTTGACTCAAATACACGTGGTTATCGTTCGAACAGACAAGCTTCCTACGTTGCCTAGGTACAAGATGAAATTAGTTTTGATAATATTTTGCTCATGGTACCCAGACAGATAGAGGAATCTCTAGATCACAACAGACTGACCGGCACATAAGCTGTCACACAGCGGTAGTATCCTGAGGAAATTTCAATTAGTGTCAGTGTGGCTTTGTGTGTTAACTGCCGCAGTGTTCTGATGAGAGTACGCTAGGTTTAGTGCAGCTTGCACAGTAGATGCATCAGTGTCCTGAGTAAAGCTCAATTACGTCACTGTGGCTAGGCATCAAAGTCCTGAGGACGAATCGGTCGCTAGTTGCGCAATCTAAGTCGTCGTCTGGTGGTTTTATCCTTGAGGTCAGACCATCAAAATCTGAGCAAGTTTGGCGCAGCTATGCCAGCTTCGCAACAGAAAGTCTGCCCGATCTGGCTTTCGCATCTTCGAAAACAGACACTTGCACGCGCGTTATTCATCTCACTGACAGGTAGTCACCAGGGGAGATTAGTGCGCGAAGAGTAACTATCAGAAAAATCGCTAAATGAATTTTGTTATTTTGTTCTGACAACCCGCTTTTCACAGCATGACCTCTTATGACCCCCCCCCTAAGATATTCTCTCATTTCAGGGCCCCATGAATTCTCTATGGCCCCAGGGGGCCATATGGCTGCCGTTGAGAATGGCTGGGTTAAATGACATACCATCACCTGGATTGGTTAGCCTGACAAAATGAAAATTGCATGCTACGTGCGCACACACGGGCTAGATTGACATTCGATGGTGTGCTCAACATGCAATCGCTCGTTGAATGCTCCCCGGGCATTAGCTGAGAAATGATGTGCCAACCGCCACCTGAAACTAGCCACTCTCTGACGAGTTCCCGGACGATGTGCATGCCTGGCTGAACAGGTGAGACAAGCGCCACAGTACTGGTTACAGAGATTGTCAGCGATGTGTCTGTTGACTCGGCGCTCTACCATCTGGGCCAATCGGAGATCGCCAATTGACGGTAAAGGGGATAGATTATGGATGACACATTCGTTCGTCTTACAGTACGCCTCATCTCAGCATACTTCGTCCATAGTACCGTCATGTTCCTCCTTAAGGATAATCATGTACCTCCGTAACAGTGTAGATCTTCCCTCGCCTCTTGTTCTCCTCCGTGTTCGCAGATTCCGGGACTGCGTGTAAGTTCTTCATGGTTATTAGCCGTCTGTCCAGTTATCGTGCTACCATGCTCTTGCTGACCTCAATCTGGAGCTCTGGCTTGGACCGGAGATGAAGGGTTTCAAGAGTAAGCATAAATTCGCACGACATCCACTCTACGAAGCAATCGATGTGGTATTCTCTCAAAGACCTTTGCGACTTACCATGCTCCCCGCTTGATTCGTTTAATTCCACCCTCCCTATCAAAATGCCGAGGTTTTCAGGTTTACGTCTAGTATGCCTGCAAAGTGCTTCCAGCATTCTTGCTCACAGTACGTTTTTAATGATATGTTCTTTATCTCCGCCTAGTTCAACAACCTGATAGTCACTCAGTAACAAAGCATACTTATTTGTCCCCTGGCCAGATTGAGTGATGCCGGACATATTTGTTAGGTACGTGCACATGAGTGCGTCTATGAAGTCAATCTCAGCTCTAAATCCCAGTCGTGGGGACTTTTGGCTCCATATTCTCCATCACTGAATCTCCTTGAAGTCCTTAAGAGTATTATAAGGAAGTACTTGAAGGAAGCTATAATGGAGCGGTATTTTGCGATGTTCCGGGCATATACTGAGGTTATCTTCAGCAAGCGAGTAGCAGATGCATTTCATAGAGAGTACTGTGTAAGAGGCACGAACCCGCGTAACACAGCATCGTTAACAACGGATGAGACAGTATGTGAGAAGTAACTACGCTCGCGCATTGCATTTCATCGAATTGTCAATCGTTTGCATTTCAATCACCTAAGTGTGTCTGCATTGAGCTGTTGTTGTTGTTGTTGTTGTTGTTTTGTTGTTGTTGTTTGTTGTCGTAGTTGTCGTTGTTTGTTGTTGCTGTTGTTGTTGTTGTTTCCATGCATCGTGAGGCCATTGCCGTGACACGGTCCGCTTCAATGCTCTACATCCTCATTCAGGGATAAACGTTAACGTGCATGATCATTGCAGATTCTGAAATTTCGCGGCACTCATGCTGGTAAATGTAATGCTAGTAATGGTGGCGGACAAGTGGTTGTTGTGAGTGCGTGATGAGTTGATAGGTGAGGAATTGCAGACCGCCGGTACTGTAAACACGAATACTGCGCCCAAAAAGAGGATTGTTACTTTGAGCGGACTATTTTCGGTGGCCGAAAATGTCGTAGTCCCTTATGCGGTACGCATCGTTCTGGAAGTCGGGTAATGGGGAGATACTCAGAGGCAGCAACAATGACGTTCGCCACTGAATCATTTCAGGATACTAAACAGCTATTTATCGCCTATCTGAGGGTTGTGTTCTCTGTGGCTACTGTGTAGTACCGACGTAGGCGCTACTCACCCTAGTAGCACAGTGTTTGACAGCAGAAGAAGGCGTCATACCAACTGCCTATACACTGTTCACTGGGAATTGCCATTCTCCGCTCGACTGCATTCAGCTGAAGTCAGGTGGAGTGTCTCACATCTAATAAGGTAAGACAGTTGGCTTAGGTTGTATGTGACTTTAGACGTCCACAATCGCAATGCGTGTCCAGCGTTTAACATACGCCTGGGCCGCAACAGCGTTCCTTGAATTCCTATCTCAGTGCGTCGCCTCAAATGTTATTCAGCCCGATTGAGTGCAAGCAGTGCGTTGTATCCACTTCGCCAATTATGTAGATAACGTGTACCAGTTCACACGTGACTTCGGTCGTGTGGCCGCAGTCAACTATTGCCTCATGATCTTGTGAACGACTCGCGGAACGCGGCGACTATCAAATGTTTGGAACAACGTTTAGAGTTTTGTGCCAGTGTCGGTTCTCACATACAGAGACCCACTTGTTCCCTGCTTCAGCAGGGTCGTGCGTCAAGCGCGTGCCCCACCACTTCAGTGCAGACCGCTGTCGCCGACGCTAACACTTAACGAACGGACACACCGCGCACATCGCTGTTCTCACGTAGACGCGAGGATGGGTGAGAACTGCCGCCAGGTCCACAGGTACCACGTGTCTTGTAACGAAGGTGGCTTCAGTATGGCCTTTCAATCTCGAGTTCGTGCCGAACATGCCTAACACCCCCAAAACGCGCGTTATGTGCGCGCACAACACTGTCCTACTGGGTCGGGCCTCAAATTCCCGCTGATACTCCATGGTGCTTACCAGTGGCTGATTCGGAACTGTTCCTCAAAGCAAATTTGTTGCTTCCGCGCCGGTTGAATTCATCTCGCTTGTGGGAAGGTATTTTGAGGTTGTTTACACACGAACAAGACATTTGTTAGCGGGAATATGACGGTAGCATGGACGCAATCGCCTGAGTAAAGATGTAGACCTGAGTAAATGTTAACTGGCGATGGATCAGTGTGGCGCCAAACGGCTTTGGGTTGGGCCGGCACGGTGAAAAATGCGGGTAGAACTTTTCCATTGGGGACGAACAGCACGACGACAAACGCCGCACAGTCGGACAAAATGATCCACCTAGCACCGTTAACACGTTCCTCCCTGGCCGTGTCTGCGCTAGAACCTTGAGGGCCGACAACATCGGCCACTGACAATTTCTATAAGGAGATAATGCATCTTAAAATGCCAGTCAAGTCTATGTGCGTATTAACCTGAACTTACGGAATGAATCTGATCTGGTAGGCTGCATCCAAATCAGTAGCCGAATCTGCACCATTAGATGTGCTGAATTTTTCAAAAAATCCATCTTGCGCGAGGAAAAATGTATGCCTGTTTAGCATCCCCATCCACAAGTTCTAGCGCTGACCCACTGAAAGAGCACTTCTATCGTCGGCTGAATGGGCCTGTTCCTCACAATGAATCGCAGATGCTGTTGGACTGTCTGGTATTCTGAACGCTGAAGTGATGAGCTCCGTCTGAGAGGCCAACAAGGCTTGGGTTGTTGTAATGATAAAGGTGAGCGGTTGCTGCACTTGTGTGAATATGCTCGTCCATTTCTTGCGAGCATTTACTTCCGACACAGTAGCCGCCAGGAAGTTATGTTGCCTCAAGCATACTGCGTCCAGTCATGGACACGAATTGACCATATCGCGGCCAGTTATAGTTGGAGACTTTGCGCTCCGTATTGATACTCATTTTGAGCACACTTGTATGTGATGAGGATGATAGTGCATTTATTATGGTTCTTCATAGCAGCTGGGATACAGCGACTTGCACTTACACTTGTTGGATTACATCCGATCTGACCGTACCCGTTTTGTTTACTTTGTTCTGTTCTGTTAAACAGCATATTCCTTGTCTATTTGCGCGTCTTTTCCCATTTTGATTGTTTGTCGGTTGGTATGCTCTAACTCGCTAAAGATCACCTAGATCAGATTACACTAGATCAGACTTCATACAGTTATTTTTCTGTTCTTTCTGCTGTTATTCTGAAGCACATCTACTGTCTAGTTTGTGTGCGTATTTTCCTACTTGTTCTGTGTATTGTTGCTTGATATCCTGTGTACGGTTGCAATTGATATGAAGGTGCCAACCTGTTAAAAAGTCGCATGTTCCTCGTGATCTTGCTAGGTTCAAGGAGTGGCTACAGCCCAGCCACTGCCTTGTGTACGTCAGGTATGCATGATTACCTAATCAAAAATATCACAAGTGCTGCTGCTGTGCATGCTGCGTTGATGAAACGTGACTCCTATCCATATGCCACCCAGTGTTATTCCTTGGGGTTTACACCAGATATGGAATGGTGGATGGAGCTCTGGGCGGTGCATCGCAAGCAAACCATGGCCTCTATGCGCAGGCGTCCTGTGGCTGTCCCATGGAGGCTGCGGTCACAGGCAAATCCGGAAGCGGATGCCGCCGAATGTCTACTGAGCTGCTGGTGCAGTACCGTGGATGTTCATGTCGACACTGTTAGTGCGTAGGATATTGGTAAGTGGCTACAGCAGATGTTCCTATTGTGTGGCAAAGTACGCTGGTATCAGGATTGGCTAAGTGCCTGTTGAACACAGTTTAAGATTATTGGTAACAGGCTCACCAGTCGTTGTTATTGACAAACATATTTTTGTGGCGAGTTAAATTACTAGCCTGGGCAATTGATCGCACCGCAGTCTCCGGGGATTTCACCGGTACATTCCGACTGGAAGCTAATACCATGAGAGTTGCAGAGATTCCATGTGAAACTTCCTACTAACCTGAAGAGAGATCGCAAAGCTTGATTATTACATCTTACATGACAGATGGAAACAGCCGATGTTCTACGTAATCGTCGGGAGTTAGTTCATCTCTTATGAGGAACTGGATACAGGAGATCTACTTTTAGAGAAACTGTAGACGAAGAGCGGTCCGTCTGTTAAAAACTTCTGGACGGTAGGGCTGCGCACTTTGAAAGGTAATTTAGCAGCTTCCTTCACGGCCAATGATAGCACTGCTCTTTGGGCATTCGTTTTGGATACAACTTCGCACGCAAAGTCAGACTTAAGACCGAACGGCTGGAGGTGAATGAGATTGCTGGACCAGATGAAATTCCTCCAGTTCCCTTCGAATTCGGGGGACCTACCTTTGAAGCTGATTAGCACGCATCATTAGTAAAACTAAACAGGAAACACTCTAAACTGACTAGATCTGCTGCTTTACAGTCAGATTCTTACAGTGGGCTAATGTTCGAAATGCCTCAATCACAGAGCTATCCGTCTGATCACAGTCTTCTCCAAGCGGCTTACACGTATCGTTTATTATAGATTAAGCGGCCTCCGCGAATGATGGCTTCACGAACAGCGGACCGGTTTTCGTCAAAATCCGGACTACATTGCTCCAGCTTCCGCAGCATAAGACGAACTTTCTTCTCTTCTAGAATGTTGATGCAATCAGCTCGGGACATATTTAAATACTTGTGGAACCAGGAGGCGAATGTCATGCCAGTAACAGCATGATAATGGAATTCATTGATTTGCCGAATCAGCGTTTCCGGAAAAGGGACACTCACTTGGCCATAACCCTGAGCTTGACTGTATTGACAGATTTTGTGTCATCGCCACATTCAGCTTCACCTACGATTTGGCATAATATGGCTGCTGTTGCTGCAAGTGTCCGCCATTCTTCAAAACTGATTTCCATTTTTGGGTTTGATTGAAAATCTTCGTCGTCATTGTTGTGTCGATTCGACTGCGGTAGGTGTCACCCCTGGTCCGCTCTGCCTGGCGCCCAATCCAACCGCGGAAACCAAAAGTCGAAGTAGACGGCTTACTCTATGAAAAGGATGGTTCTATATATGTCAGGCATGGTCTTCGGTGTTTGGCCACAACCAATATGAAGGCCTTCTGCTTGATAGGTTTGCCTTATTTGGCCGTTTGTTTGCGTCAAGACACGGTCCTCTTTTACTCAGTCGAACTTTACCCAAGTTTGCCAGCCAGTCGCACGGCGCCTGTGTGCCTGATGTGTCCGGCTTTACCCCTGCCACGGTACCCAGCCCATCACATGGTAGAGGCTCACCTGAGTTCACCAGCCACTCATGTTGTGCCGTAGAGTCGCACGGAGATTTCCGCTCCGTTCGGCCGCCTAACATCATGTACGGGCATCAAGACATGAAAGCGAGTCAAGCGACTAGCTTGTGGGTAGTAACTCGAGGATTGAATCTTCCTTAACCTTAAATTCATGGATCTGCACCGCCTCAGCAACTGTGGGGTGCAGTGACATGGAAAATGCGAGAATTTGGCACGGTTGTTATGACGCTGCTACCATGATGATAGGATGACTGCGAATGCAGACGAGGAAATTGCGGAAGAAGCAAAATAAGCGGTATATCGGAAAACAATCTGTAGAAAGATAATGAAGACTCCCCTTTTCTTGGGTATGGTGGTATGATTAAATATGAAATATATGGTGGGAGCATATTGCGTGTGGACTGCGTTAAGCCCACATGGCTCGCGGCATACCGAGGTAGAAGATATTCGAGAATAGTAATGAAGATACGGTATCCAGTAGGGAGGATTTCTAGGTTTCATAAGTAAGAAGCAACAAACAAGGAACGCGTGTTTTAACCCAGGGTTCAGTTAGGATGCAGATATTGTTGCACTGATCAATAAACTTAGCTGCCAACAGGCGGATCGCCCATTCCAGTGTCTTAATGCTATGTGAAAACAAATCCCCCACTACACCGTGTTTGTGTTTCCGGCGAGAAAATCCGTTACCCGTCACAAGACTACACATCCAATTGTTACCATGTGACTAATATGTGTAAACCACCCACCATTTGTTGTTCCAGCTGACCCAAATGTGATCCGATCTCTGTTAGTGTCCAGTCCAAAACACCAACAGTTTCCTTCCATATGGCGATCCAATATTGCGAGTGACACCAGCCCTCCGTCCCCAAATCTGAAGGAAAAGGTGAACAGATGCAACGAATGCAAAAGTTTCGCAACATCAGCTAAACAAGCGATTCTTCTAGTAGTTCGTGTCCAGGTAAAAAATACGTGGGTAGAAGACGATTTTCGGCTGAAGAATGAATGGCTTCTCTCATGATCTGTACCGGTAAGCTTAACTCGCACTCGCATACAGAGGGCAACTAAACAAACAAGTGATGGGAAAACCAAAACTTCGCTGTTAAGTCCACAACAAAACAAGGCAGACCGCCAGCGGTTTTTGAACGAGAACAACCAGTTTGACCCGGCTTGCTGTAACAGTCTGAGTGCAGTAAAGGCAAGAAATACCACATTGTTGCACTAAGTTGACTGTCAGTAGTATTACTGTGGACCGTTAGTGCCTGCTCATCGAAGAGGTCGATGGTTTGCATGAATGCATAGTCATGTGATGGCACGATTTATGGGCATGATTGCGTTGAACTTACATTTGCATATATGCCTTATTCGAGACCTCAGATTCACTTCGGTTCAACCAGTACCTCAGCCAAAAGTCAATTGGCATAGGTAATACGCGCTTATCCAGCTGGACTGGAACTCTTAGACTGAAATCCAAGCTTACTGATACGTTAGCTTAAATGCAGTATTTGGGCTTTGTTGAGCTTTGATGCTCTTTTTTCATCCAAAGAGAAGGGTCACCCTTAATGGGCAGTCTCATAGATGTGTCTTCCCTCACCATCCTTGGCCCTGGTTTCAAAGATCCTCACGGTTGGATATACGCCTGGATGCATCGGTGAAGTTATTGTTTTGACATTAGCATTCTGGCAATCAGTTCATTCTCTGGAAGAAAGTTGATCAAACAACTTCACCTGGTACCATTAAATGAGGTCCGCATCAGCTTCCACTTGTACTTTATTGAAATAAAGCTGGTAACCTGCTGGCACCTGTCAGACCAAGTTGCTTTTCTTTAGGTGATCCTCTTTATACTCCTTGCTATTTTTGAGGTTGGTGTGAACATTCAAGAAGGAGAATCAGTTCTGTTGCAGCACTTTGATGTGTCGCCTACTATTAGATGAAGGAAATACCAAAACGTAATCTATCAAACGATGGTAGTATGAGCATTGCTGTATTTCGCAATATACGTATTTACTATCATCATGCATAAACCAGCTGCTGTAGGCCCTATTGAAGTGCCTATCGGTTAAACCATACCATGTGTTCAAGATGCGAAAATCAACCTACTCCTTGAACGACAACAATAATTCTGTTGTTAATCAAACTAGTATCGACGACCAATCTCCGGATTTTTCTCTTAATTCACGGATGCAATCCACCGTCTAGCGCAGTGAAATGATTGTAAACGAAGGTTCTATTTCAAAAGGGCACACCTAATCAGATTATGTAAATTTTGTCGAGGACTGTGATAAGCTCAGAGGAAGGTACGAAGCCTTACTGGTCCACTCTCGCAAAAGAACCGCTAAAATGGCAACTAGGATATTTGGGCAGCGCCAAATGTCAAACCGCCATGCATACAACTGCCTTTCACCCAATGCTGAATTGCTTCTACGTGGCATCCTGTGAGAATTTAGGACACAGTTGCTCCCTGTCTACTCACTACGTCTGAACTCATGGCCGCCCTTAAAGTCGTCTAATGTTATTTTGATATATTTGTCTTTCGCAAGCAACCCTACTTTGAGGCGTCGGCACTACGTAAGCACACGTGTAGCAAAGAGGACTAGAGATACTGTGAAGTCTCCAACACCTAAGCAAAGTCCTTATAGCGTACGTAAGAAAACTTCACCACTACCCGTTGTTTTCGTGAGTATGTTTAAGGAAGCAAATCCCTAGGCGAACAAGCGAGGCGCCCATCATTGTTACAGAGCCAAAGCATTGCAGCCGAGCCAAACTCGCCCGCATGGATTGGGATGGGCAACAGGGTGAAACGGCCATTTAACACGAAGTTGAGCTTTCTGGAATGTTCCGCTTGAGCTTTAACTACCATGCACGAACTTCGATGTTGCTTTTATAATGGACGGTACGATGTTGCATTCATGATGCTTCTTCATCGCAGTTGGGCTAAACCAGCTTATACTTCAACTAGGTCTTTTTAATGTGGACAAAATTGATTACATTTTATTTGGTTTGTTCTGCGTACTTGATAATCTTCTCCCAACTTGCACACGTCGCTCATGCAAATTGTAGTAAACTTGCGTAATTGTATCGCGTGGTATTTTTTTAAATAATTCGGACATCTTGTACTTATCACGGTTTCACTTATAACCAATTTCTGCTATATGCTCATTTAGGGAGTATTTATGTCGTTATATGCGTTTACTTTATACGATATAGGCATTTTGAGTGATTGGCTGTTGTTTGACATCCCAGGTGTGGCTGCGCTTCATGTGCATGTTGACAAGGTGCCTACCTGTCTATTACCCACTACCTCGTCCATACTGACTCCAGGAGACAGTTGGTCGTTGCTGGAGGGGACCGGGTGCACTGTCCTTGTGGTCGTGCTAGGCTCGAAGAGTGGTTCCATGCAGTCAGTGTGGAGCGGACTACGGTCCAGCCACTGCCTTGCGTGCCCTTGATTCCCAAATGCAGCGTGCTTGTGTTTGCCTGTGAAGGAGTGTGGGCCGGCTCCGTTGGTGAAACGTGGCTCACATCCACATGCCTCCCGGTCTTATTCCTTCGGGTTTACACTGAATATGGGGTGTGTGGTTGGAGCTGAGGGTGGTGTAGCGGAAGCCATCCATGGTCCCTCTCTATAGGCGCAGGCGTCCTGTGGCTGGCCACAGTGACAGGCAAATCCGAAACCGGATGCCGCCAATCATGATTGGTTTATACCACCTTGTTACTCTGCTCGTCCTATCCGGTCTTCTTCTCTCTCTCCTGTGGTCGTGGGGGCCAGTGACCTCGTGTTCCGATTCACACGCAACCGTCAATTCAGGTGAGTGACGAACACTTCAGGTGGCGGTTGATGGAACCCTAATCAAAATGTCTATATCAGCTGACGCGCTCAAGTTCATTCTGCTGCAGCAACAAGCACAATTTGCGGCTTCCCAACTCAGGCTGATCGAAACTTTTACGCGTCAGCTCTCATTCCAGACCGGTCCACAGCTTAAAACCTTCACGCCGTCCGAGTCGATAGACGCTAGTACTGACCGTATTATTGAATTTTCCTACGACCTCAAGTTTGAATCCTGGTACAAGCGTTAGGAAGATGTGTCCCGCGTTGAACTTGGAGACCATGATGACGATTGGAAAGTCGGATTGCTGAAAGGAAACTTGCAACAGCAGGTATGCCACTTTTATTTTGCCTAAAAACACTCGAGATTGCACTTTAGATACGAATGTCAGATACTTTGGCCAAATATTTGAAGTGCAGTCATCCATCTTCGACAAGCGGCATAAATGCCTGAAGATAACCAGGATGGATGTTTGATGACGACGTCACTTACGCTGGCATCATCAATAGCGAGTGCGAAAGCTTTGACATCAAAACCATCGCGGTAAATCAGTTAAAATGCTTCATTTTTATCTATGGCCTGCATTCCTCCAGGGATGTAACGATTCGTATCAGGCTGTTGAGTAAACTTGAACAAGACCCGCAAAGGATTTCCAGACCATCATTTTACTGAATGCGAAGGATTACTCAACCCCAAGCATGACACGCTTATGGTGCAGAGGCAACAGTCAACCTAAAGTCTTAGTGTATTGAAAACCACTTCAAAGTAACCGCTTCCAAGTGAAACCGACCATAAAAAGTGCAGAGTATATCCCAAACCCTCCACTGCCTTTTGGCATTTTGTTCGAATATGTTCATTTCGAAAAATGTTTGTGACAAGTGTCATAAACGGGGACATTACAAAACGCACTGCCGATCCAGACTGCTGTTCAAGCATGCTAGACATCCACGACCGAATTCGACTGTTCCCAAACAATTCAGCAGCCATAGTTTTGTTCAAGCGGCCTACTCTAATGAACATATGACTCACAGAAAGTACGACAGAGTTCACCTGAACCGGCCACAAGTACGTCTTCAGCTGGATACAGCCTCGGACATCCCATCTCCCGCAGAACTTGGCAGTATACTGGTGCTCCCTAAATTAGCCGAACGACACACGTTACACTTAACACTTCAGGAGATCAACATAATTTCATTGGTGAGCTGCAGTGTGAAATGATTTTGCGCCGCTCAAGCGAACGGCATCTTGTACATTACGGAGCTGTCACCTTTGAATGTGCTTTGGCTTGACTGGATCCAGAAGCTTCATCTGTTCGACATACCCCTGCAAAAGCCTCCAGCTCGGACATACACGGTTCTCTTCGGAAGTGGATGAATCAAATAATAAACTGATCGAGCAGCTACGAAGAAAATTCCGTTTGTGTTTAGCAACGACTTGGGAAGATGCACAAGGACGAAAGCAAGACTTAATCTCAAGGACTGTGCCAAGTCGATATTCCTACCCAAAAGCCCGGTACCATACGCTGCGCTACTGATCCTTGACGTGGAGCTTGATCGTTTGAAGCGTGCCGGCATCAAGCAACCTGTGAACTATTCAGCATGAGCTGCACCTGTTGTCGCCCTCAAGAAGAATAATGGAACCGTTCGTACCTGTGTTGACTACTCTACGGGACTGAACGCTGTTTTAAAATGTGCCAGTATACTTTTCCAGTCCACGAAGATTTATTTTCTAAGCTCAGTGGTGGTGCTTATTTTACAAAGTTAGATATATCATCTGCTTATCTTCAACTTAAAGTCGCCGATGCTTCAAACGAATTGCTGACAATCAATACGCACTGAGGTCTTTACCAGTTCAACCGCTTGCCGTTTGGTGTCAAAACAGCACCCAAATTTTTTAACAAATTATGAACAAGATGTTAGCTGGGCTATCAGGAGCCGAAGCTTATTTGGAGGACATTATACTCAAAGGGTCCACCTAACGAGAGCTGACGGAGACTGAATGTCGTTCTTAACCGCCCTAATGACTACGGATTCCAGTTGAGAGCAGAAAAGTGCAATACAGGGATGAATTACGTAAAGTATCTTGGCTTCATCATCAACAAGGATGGCCGTCATCCGGATAATGCTAACATTAGTGCCATCAAACAGATGTCGGCCGGTGGCCGGGTGATTTGAACGCCTGGTTAGCAACTTCGAGTTCCCCCTTTCAAATCCGCGCGGTATAATTAGCCCACGCGCGACTGGTGTTGGTCGGGCGGCAGCGAAGCGCCGTACAGTTGACACATAATTTTATTTTTATTTGTTTCTCCCCCTGACAATGTCGCGAAACTCAGATCATTCTTGGGGTCATTACAGCCCATTTGTTTCCGAAATGCATCGTCTACCAGGACCGCTAAATGAGTTTCTGGTGAAGGATCGCAAATTTGTATGGCCTCCTGAATGTCAAACCGCATTTAATGGTGTTAAGAACATATTGCTTTCTGCCCTATTGCTAACGCATTTCAATCCCGAGCTGGAAATCCTGGTTACTGTTGATGCATCAGATTACGGAATTGGAGCGGTCATATCCCACGTTTTCCTCAATGGTTCGGAGAAAGCTGTGACACATGCAGCTCGATCACACACACTCCATCGGAACGCAACTATGGACAAATGGAGAAAGAAGCTTTGGCTATAGTGTTTAGAGTCAAGCGATTTTACAAGAATGCTATTTGGACGAAAATGCACATTGTTCACGGACCACAAGGTCATGGTTACAATTTTTGAATCAAAGAAAGGTGTTCCGGTCGGCACGGCTAGTCGTCTGCAACCCTGCGCAAAGGTCCTACTTGGTTACGATTTCCTCGTCAACTATCAAGCTACACACAATATTGGTCAGGCGGATGTGTTATCTCGTTTAATTGGTACACAGTGTGTGGAACCAGAGGATTTGGTAGTCACTCAAATTTCCCTAGAGCCCCACGTAAAGCAAATTGTGTCTGACCTCTTCGGTGTCTTACCAGAGACGTTGGAAATAGTGTAGGTATCGACTCTTCATGATTCTACTCTACAACCAGTGATCAATTTCCACCACAATGACTGGCCTATTCGGCCCGTAGCCTAGAGGTAACGAGCTTGTCTCGTAATCTTGCGACGCGGGTTCGAATCGGCGTATGGATGGGCGTCCTGGCAGTATACTTAGCTCGCGTGCGACGGTTGGTGGTCGCACCGCAGCAAAGCGCCGTTACGGCATACAGATGACAGATTATATTAACTATATTATTACGGCTGGCCTATGAGAGTTACAACGCTAAAGCCTCAACAATTTCACAATTGCCTACTGTCCTCATATCGGGTTCTCATTCCTATCATCCTTCAAAAGAAAGCCCTCCAACAATTCCATACTGGCCACCCAGGAATACATCGTATGAGACCGCTGGTACAAAGCTATGTGTTTTGGCCCTATGTGGATTCCCAGATCGAGTAGTTAACAAATAATTGTCCCCGATGTGTCAATGTTTCTAAACAGCCTAGGGAGACAGAATTACACTCAAGGCCAAGACCTGCGGAAACATGGTGCAGAGTACACGTCGACTTTGCGGGTCCAATTGACGGTCCTCATTTTCTCATTGTTGTGGATGCCAACAGTAAATGGTCTGGGGTGATTCCAGTGCGGAAAGCTACCACAGGATCCACTGTCTCTGCCCTTCGATAGGTATTTTCTTGTTTCGGTCTTTCCCACACGTTGATTTCCAACAACCTTCTCTGAATTTGTCGACTTGTGTCGCAGAAACGCGATCGTCCACGTAAGGTCACTACGTTTCCACCCAAAAACAAACGGGCAAGCAAGCGTTTTGTAGATACAAGCAAAAGAGCCTTGCTAAAATTAAAGAGAATAGATGCCTTGGCAGCGATACTTGGCACATTACTTCTGATTTGTCGCACAACTCCGAATCCGCAGACATCAAACGCACTATCCCAGGCTCTAACTCGATTTCAAAGGAAAAACCGTGTGTCAAATGATGCCCTTAGACCTAAGAAGGAACAATCACTGTCTCGCAAATTTCAGCTGGAACGTCAATTTAAGCTTCAACACGGTGCTCGAAAGCGAGCCTTACATGATGCGCAACTAGATCTGGCGAGCGATTATCGCATCCATTGTCCGAAATTGGCCATGCGCCGTGTGCTATGGTTGGCGGCATCCGGTTTCGGATTTGCCTGTCACTGTGGCCAGCCACAGGACGCCTGCGCCTACAGAGGGACCATGGATGGCTTCCGCTACACCACTCACAGCTCCAACCAAACACCCCACATCCAGTGTAAACCCGAAGGAATAAGACCGGGAGGAATGTGGATGGGAGCCACGTTGCATCAATGGAGCCGGCCCACACTCCTTCACAGGCAAACACAAGCACGCTGTATTTGGGGAAGCAAGTGCACACAAGGCGGTGGCTGGACCGTAATCCGCTCCACACTGAGTGCATGGAACCACTCTTCCAGCCTAGCACGGCCTCAAGGACCGCGCACCCCGTCCACATCCAGCAATGACCAACTGTTTCCTAGAGCCAGTATGAACGAGGTAGTGGGTAATAGACAGGTAGGCACTTTGGCAAAATGCACATCAAGCGCAGACACACCGGGGATATCAAGCAACAGCCGATCACTTGAGAGAAAGCTAACAAATAAAAGAAATCGAGTAATTAATAAGGAAACGTGACAAAAAGCTTAAATAAATGAGCACATGAAATAAGTTGTTAACAAAGGATCCGAGATAAGTGTAGGGGTTCAGAAAGTATATCTTACGGAAATGACACAAAACGCGAAAATGTTATCCAAATTAACTACAAATGGCTTGAGCGAGTTGTGCAGGTTTATTGAAGAGCGTATAGGTGGAAAATTATTTGAGAATGAAAAGCATTAGGACAAAGTTGAAATCCCACAACCTGAAAAAAAGATACATCAGACAAGCACGCGATTAGCGAATCGAAGGCAGCGTACCTACAAACGCTGCGCCGGTTCTACCTACGCTCACTACAGAACCCGTCGTCGCTTCGGTGGTGGTCCCGAGTGGCCTCGCTCATGGCTCACTAGGCCTTCCCGATTCAGGCATTCGCGACCGCATGTGCTACAGCACCATGCGCTCCATGTCGATGAAGCACAACCCATCGGTGCTTGCCGCTTCTTCTCTGCATGCATGAGGTCTTGCTGCCGCACTTCGGCAAGCGTCTTCGAGATCAGATCGCGCCATGTACGCCGATCAACAGCCTTCGATTCCCATGATCTGCAAGCAAGATTAGAACGTGAGAGGCTCACTTCAAACATGTCCTGGTAACGTAACTTTGGTTTCCCCAAACTTCCGCTTCCCTATATTCAGCTGACCATATAAGAGTTGCTTCGGTATCCGCGTTGAATCCATATGGCTCACATGACCGACCCACCTCAGGTGTCTCGACAAAATTATGCAGTCCACTGCAAACATCCCACTTCGGCGCAACACTTCTATGCCTGCAAATCTGTCGCCCAATCCGATGCGCAGAATCCGTCGCAAGCACTGCAGATGGAACCGCTCGAGATATCGCACATCCCGACGGTACGTCGTCCACGTTTCACTGCCGGATAATAAAACGCACAGCACCATGGATTTATACACCCTCTGCTTCGTTCCAATGGTAATCTGCTGCTAGGTCCACACTCGGTACTCTAGCTTCCCGAATTCCGTCGCTGCCTTCGACTTGCGGGTACAATACGCACAGTGTAGCTGCTGGTCAGTCGACATCACACTCCCAAGGTAGCGGAAGCGAGAGGTGGTTTTCAATACTTCAGCACCAATGCTGATTCGCGGCAATATTGAAGATTGCACCTCCGGTGAAGGCTGGAAGAGACGGACAGTTTTGCTTGTGTTGATGGTGAGCCCGAATTTGGCCGCTGTCGAAGCCAGAGCACTAGTCATGTGCTGCAACTCATCCGCGCTGTGTGCAAACAACGCACAGTCGATAGCAAACATTAGCATACGGATATTTGTTTCACAGACTAGGGTTCTCGCACCGAAACGGCGGATGTTCAGCAACCCACCAACATTACGGTGCTCCACACGAACACCGTAAGCACAAGAGACATCAAAAGCACAAGACATCATTGCATGAAGAGATATATTAAAATATTCATGAGCTGGGACACAGCCCTGCTTCACACCAGCGACAACTGTAAAGTCATTCGAGGTCTCTCCACTCATCTGCACCCTTGTCCGCATACCACTGTGCAGACATTAAAGGAAACTTACATACTTGCGGGGGCAACCAAACTTACTTCGGCAACCAAACTTACCCAACACCAGCCACAGTGCCTCGCGGTTCACCGTATCAAATGCCTTGGTGAAATCAACAAAAAGCGAGTACAATGACTGGTGTCGTTCTTTGCACTTCTCCTGCAAGCATCATATCCGTGGTGCTGCGACCCGAACGGCATCCACATTGTCCTTCTGCCACGTTCGGTTCCACAACCTGACTGAGGAGGCGGTTTAGCAGGATTCGGGCAATCACCTTGCCCACACAACTCAGCAAGTCGATGCCCCGATAATTCATGCAACATTGCTTGCTCCCTTTGCCCTCGTACCGTGGTAGCACAAGGCATACTTCAGGTCAGGAAGTACCTCCTCCTCAACCCAAACACATTGCACCAAGTGATACAGCGCAGTCAACAACGTGGGTCCGCCATGTTTCAATACTTCAGGCGGGATCCCGTCAGCCACGGCACACTTGCCGTTTCGTAGCTGAGCAACTGTCCTCTGCGTCTCATTCGGTGTCAGCGTCTCCGCCAGTCTCATCTTCACGTCGGGCTGCTTGAGAGCGTTCAATGTAGGCCAGCCGATCTCAGAACGGTTGTTTAGGAGACAGTCAAACGGTTTCCGCCTGATCTGCCTTATGTCTGCAGTCTGTGTGCAGGTAGCGCCTGAACTACAATCAATCAGCGTCTTCAGCGACTCCAACCGCGGCCTTCAAGGAGTCAAAGAATTGCTTATGTTGGCGGCGTTCGGCGTAGCATTCCATCTGCTTCGCCTTCTCCGTCAATCATGCATGTTTTATGCGACGGACCTTCGGGTCAGTCGCCGTCGAAGTTTGCGAAAACAACTACTCGTCCACAAGTCACTGGGCTCTGCCACATGCGCAGCAAATGCAGTATTCTTCTCCGACACCAATGCGCCAAGTGTCGCATTGTTCTCATCAAACCAATCAGGCGGCTTACTGTTGGTGCTCCCGATGGTCTCCTCGGCAGCAACTGTCACCTAGTCGCGAATGTGGTGCCACAGGTCGCCTATTGTTGCTAGGCATTCCACATTACACAGGCGTGCAGCCATCGTCTTCTCCAGCTCGATACATTTCACATTACCGAGGGAGAGAATGTTAAATTTACGCGGATTCACAGCTTGAGTGCAATACATAAACTTACGAAAAAAAGTACAGTTTGGTTCGCACCGATTTGTGATCAGCGCCACACTCAGCTCCACGCAGTACGTGTCATGCGCACTTCACGCAAATCACGCTGACGTACGATGACATAGTCGAGCAGGTGAGCGTGACCACTCCGTGGGTGCGTCCAAGTTGCTATATCACTCGTACTCAGTGCAAACCGAGTGTTCGTGATCGTCAGACCGTAAGTGGCACACAATGAGAGCATCCTGTCACCGTTCGCATTCTCTGAACCAATGCCATGCGGACCGATAACATCTGTCCACACTGACGCATCACGCCCAACGCGCGCGTTGAGATCACTCAGGAGAAAGAGTCCGTCGCTAATCGGCACAGTCCTTATCATGGAGGATAGCTGAGTGTAGAACTGATCACATGTGTCGTCAAGATAACACATGGTCGGACCGTATGTGCTTATAAAAGTAGCAAACTTACCTCTTCCGAGTCGTAGGCGAACAGTCATCAGTCGCGCGCTGATGCCTGTTGGTTCACCCACAAGCCGACCATGGTGGTGATCGGATATTGCAAATTCGACCCCATCATCACGTGGCGCTGACGCGGCGTTGCCCACCCAGTAGAATGTGTAGCCAGCACCTGTTTCATGAAACTTACCTTGCTCAGCGAGCCGAGTTTCATTGAGCGCCGCAATATCGATGTGGTAGCGCGCCAGCTCCATCGCAACCGGTGCAGTGCCTCGCTCCGGGCGCTCGCAGGAGTTCCGGTCCAGTAGTGTGCGCATGTTCCCGCACCCGATGCTGAGTGCTTTGCGCGCAGGCATACGATTGCATTGGTGGGCAATAGCACGTGAAATGGTCGTTGTGCTTCGGAGGTTTGCTTGAGGGACACCACCCAGAGCCTTTGGCTCAATAGCCTGACCCACAAGGCAGTGGGGAGCAGATCCAGCTCTGGAATGTGATTGCTGAGACAGATTGGGATTTGCTTGACGGCCGTCACACGCAGCCTTGCAGGTACTGGAACGGTTTATATATATTTTCGACCGTAATAGAATACACCTGCGACCACGGCCAGACGCAGGTGGGTTTTGGTGGGTTTGCATCACTTTGACCAGGAGCTGCCTGGCTTGAGGCGCGCAGTAGCAAACCATTGAACACCCGGAATTGCCCTCCCATCGTCAGAGACAATGCGTGGCGCTCGTGCTCTACGCCAATCGAGCTGTGAGCTTATAACCCGTAGACCTGTTGTCTCCCATGGCTAGGTTTTACGGGAAGAGTGACATCGACCACTTCCTAACCTCCGAGGAGGATGGATTGGGATACGGGCAGGGCGCCCACGCCTGACAGGAGAACGACTCGGGTCCTCAGCCAAAGCCTTCGATTAAATGAACACCCGAAAGGCAGCGGGTCTAGGACATGGTCAATTCACTGACTCATACGGATTGGTGTCCTGGATCTTAGCAGGGAGGAGGGCATAACCCAACTGCCACCCAGCGGTCGCCACGAGGAGGCGCCCAGTACATGAGCAAATGGCACAACAGTAGCAGCGGTGGGTAGATCATCTGTCAGGATCTAGCCACCACCAGCCTCAGGGCACCATAGGCTCTGCCGCCGGCCGTGTGCTATACAAACGTGGTAACGTGACCATGGTAACCGGGTGGGGACGGCAATTTGGGTGAGACCTGCCAATCAGCTGTTAAAGTCAGCGACTGGCGGAAAACTACAACAACAAGTAGTAGCAGCGCAAGTACCTCTGGACATACTGGTTGACGCGAGTGAAGTGGAAATTCCCCAACCCATCAACCACGTGATTCGCCCCAAAACCTGAAAACGCAGAGGCAGTTGCGACAACGGAAATTTATGTCACCCAAGCAGGTCAACCCAAAGCTCACATCGTACAACACAACTAGAAGGAGGAAGTTTTGGGAAGGAAATCCATAAGCGAACAATCGAGGTCCCCATCGTTGTTACGGAGCCAAGGCATGCAGCCAAGGCATGCAGCCAAGGCAAATTCGCCCGCATGGATTGGGGTGATCAGAAAAGCAACAGGGTGAAGCAACCATTTAACACGAGGTTGACATTACTGGATTGGACGTAAGTTGACCTTTCTGGAATGTTCCGCTCGAGCTTTAAATAGCATGCACGAACGTTCGAGGTTGCTTTTGTAATGCACGGTATGATTGGTTTACACCACCATGTTCCTCTGCTCGTCCGATCCGGTCTTCTCTCTCCTGTGGGGATGGGGGCCAGCTACCTCATGTTCCGATTAACACTCAGCCATCAATTCAGGTGAGTGACGACCACTCAGTTTGTCTCACTTACCCCTATTTATCCCGCTGTCTTTTAGGTACTCCCGCACATGTCTTTCTGTTTGCCTCACCTTTCTAATGAGCTTGTGTTGACGCTGAATCTTAAGTTTATTAGCTTTTCTCTTACTCCGTGTATATTTCCCTCGTTCTTGAGTCCCTTTGTCGATCCCTCGCTTTTGAATGGAATTGCCTTGACTGACCGATTGACAGCCTTTTTGCATAACCTGTGCATTTGTCCTAAGTTGAGTTACTCGGTTGATTCGTTGACAATGACACCAAGCTGTCGGTTCGGCTAGCGGCTGGTAACATTGTTTTGCATTCGGATTGCCGTTCGTGTTCTCACTACCGTTAGAGCGTGGAAGCAGTCATGGTGTCGACACAATAAAAGTCTAATGTGTTACTGATCGAAGGGTTGTTTTGTAGTGATCGTTGTGTCATTAGATTTCGACGCACAATTTCAATGCTGGACACGATTCATATTGAAGTGAACCTTAGTCAAATCGATCACTGGGACCGATGACCTTCAGGTTACAAGACAGACGCCTTATACCTTCGGTCTAGCCGAGTGTTGATTCCAACACGCCCATTTTGTTCGTGTGAAGTACTACCTAACTGCGGGACCACTGACATATATAGGACCGAAGAGTTGCTGGGTTCCACGTTATTGCCAAATCCTTGACGACAGTTGCGTCATCACCCAACTACAACAGCTGTTGTTCAGGATTAATGAAAGTAATATTACACTCCGCGGGAATGACGCAAGTTCCATTGGATAACTGGTCAACGTTTCGAGCCAGGTTGTCAACCGAGATACAGCTAAAGGCAGCAGGCTTACGGCCACGTGTAGTACGTAATTCGATAGAAGTTGCAAACGCCGTAAATACTTTGTCCGTACAGTCCTCTGGAGAGACTGACACAACAGCACCCACGGCACACAACAGGAGAGAGCGCAGCAAGAGCGAAACTTTTGTTCAGGAAGGCTTATGGACACAAAGCAAATTGATAAGTTCACTAACCACAAAACGGTTAAACGCCGGCCACTAACAGCCAGCTTAAAAACGAACACAAATTTGACATCCACCAACGCACCCTTAACAAAGAAAACACTATACTGTACATACACAAACGCCCAAGTTCTTCTAAGTAAGTTGGCCGAACTTAGAGAATTCCACGACTCACAACAGCGGGACCCGCCATGATTACAGAGACCAGGTTAAAGATTAAGATAACCGATTCTGAGATTAATTTACCCGGTATGTTGCTGCTTCGGAACGATAGAACTGGTAGGTGTGGTGGTTTGATACTTCATTTTAATACGAAACTCCGATGCGAACTTACATATATATATATATATATATATATATATATATATATCAGCCAAATAGGTCAGAAGAAATATTATAAGAAAATGCGACAAACGCGAAAATGTTATCCAAATTAACTACAATTAACTTCCGCGACGTGTGCAAGTTTATAGAAGATAGTACAGATAGACATTTATATAAAAAAGAGAAGCATTAGGACAAAATGGAAAACCCACTATCTGAAATAAAGGGACATCAGACAAGCACGCGGTTAGCGAATCGAAGGCAGCGTACCTACAAACGCTGCGCCGGTTCTACCTACGCTCACTACAGAACCCGTCGTCGCTTCGGTGGTGGTCCCGAGTGGCCTCGCTCATGGCTCACTAGCCCTGCCCGATTCAGGCATTCGCGACCGCATGTGCTACAGCACCATGCGCTCCATGTCGATGAAGCACAACCCATCGGTGCTTGCCGCTTCCGCACTTGCCGCTTCTTCTCTGCATGCATGAGGTCTTGCTGCCGCACTTCGGCAAGCGTCTTCGAGATCAGATCGCGCCATGTACGCCGATCAACAGCCTTCGATTCCCATGACCTGCAAGCAAGATTAGAACGTGAGAGGCTCACTTCAATCATGTCCTGGTAACGTAACTTTGGTTTCCCCAAACTTCCGCTTCCCTATATTCAGCTGACCATATAAGAGTTGCTTCGGTATCCGCGTTGAATCCATATGGCTCACATGACCGACCCACCTCAGGTGTCTCGACAAAATTATGCAGTCCACTGCAAACATCCCACTTCGGCGCAACACTTCTATGCCTGCAAATCTGTCGCCCAATCCGATGCGCAGAATCCGTCGCAAGCACTGCAGATGGAACCGCTCGAGATATCGCACATCCCGACGGTACGTCGTCCACGTTTCACTGCCGTATAATAAAACGCACAGCACCATGGATTTATACACCCTCTGCTTCGTTCCAATGGTAATCTGCTGCTAGGTCCACACTCGGTACTCTAGCTTCCCGAATTCCGCCGCTGCCTTCGACTTGCGGGTACGATACGCACAGTGTAGCTGCTGGTCAGTCGACATCACACTCCCAAGGTAGCGGAAGCGAGAGGTGGTTTTCAATACTTCAGCACCAATGCTGATTCGCGGCAATATTGAAGATTGCACCTCCGGTGAAGGCTGGAAGAGACGGACAGTTTTGCTTGTGTTGATGGTGAGCCCGAATTTGGCCGCTGTGGAAGCCAGAGCACTAGTCATGTGCTGCAACTCATCCGCGCTGTGTGCAAACAACGCACAGTCGATAGCAAACATAAGCATACGGATATTTGTTTCACAGACTAGGGTTCTCGCACCGAAACGGCGGATGTTCAGCAACCCACCAACATTACGGTGCTCCACACGAACACCGTAAGCACAAGAGGCATCAAAAGCACAAGACATCATTGCATGAAGAGATATGTTAAAATATTCATGAGCTGAGACACAGCCCTGCTTCACACCAGCGACAACTGTGAACTCATTCGAGGTCTCTACACTCATCTGCACCCTTGTCCGCATACCACTGTGTAGATATTAAATTAAACTTACATACTTGCGGGGGCAACCAAACTTACTTCGGCAACCAAACTTACCTAACACCAGCCACAACGCCTCGCGGTTCACCGCATATATACTATGTGGAATATCCTGAAAACGAGACTGAGATAGTGCATATTGTCACGCACTACGATTATCTACGCTTGTTACTGATTCATCTTGGACTTTCTTGACCGAATGCCCCCTAGACGTTGCCTGGGAAACCTTCACAAGGAGGCTTAGCACACTGTTGGCGCACGCATCAGAAGAGAAGTCCTTCCAGGTTAAAAACGTATAGAAGTCATTTCTGAGGAGCAGAACACGTAAATCTATGTCCCTGAGGAGTTTGGCATGACGATCTCACAAGGGCTGCCCGAATGCCGACAAATGGACTGCATACGTGACACATAGCAACTTCTGTGTAAAATTGGTCCGCGAGGACAAGGTCACGCATCAGCAGGAGTTAATGAAGCGATCGTGCACCAACCACAAACTGCTGTGCAGGCACGTTAACGGTCTTCGAATGGTGAAGCGTGGGATTCCAGCTTAAACTATCAAATCCTCCTCCACAAGCTTCAGAACTACTGTATAGGCGACCCAAGCATGAGTTGATAGTCACTTTACTACACGAACCTCGACTGTAACTGAGAGTCCAGGAATCTCTGTCCGATGCAATTGGTTTGGAGTCTGGTGCACCACAAGGCTCGGTGCTTGGGCCTCGTCTGTTTTTAAGGTTCAGTAGCGATTGGGCGGAATCAGTTGCTTCCGATTTCCTATCTTTCGTCGTTAATATTAACATATGGCGAATGGTCAGAGGAATGAACGACCTGGAACGGCTAACGTGCGATCTTAACACGGTGTCGAACTGGTCAGTTCAAAACACCCTACCACTCAACTTAGACAAATGTGATAAGGTGCAGTTACGCCATAGACATGACTACACGTATTTGCCTAGGGCACACGGACTGCAGACCAGCTCAGAAGAACGCGACCTTGGTGTGCTTGTACAGAGTGGCCTCAACTGCTCAAAATAGGCTGCGGTAGCTGCGAAAAGAGGCAACCAGCACGTCGGCATGCTGTAAAGAACATTCGGGAGATTTGACCCATCAATCTTCTCAATGATGCCCAACTCCTACGTGCTCCCACATGTGGAGTATGTTATCCAAGCTTATCAACTTTGGTTGAAGCGCGACCTAGAGGCGTCAGAGGCACCACAACAAAGAGCAACAAAGAATGCAAAGGGCCTGCGCTCTCACTCTCATCACCGAAGACTGAATTTGCTGGGAATTTTCAGCGGACCCTGTCGAAGGCTGCGCGGTGATCTCATATTAACGTATCAGATATTGAGTGACCCCAACCACGTATGCAGCCACTTGCCGAAACTTAACCACAGCACGCAGCTCAGGGGTAACTGCTTAAAATTGAAGGAACAATATAGCCGTCTAGAGGGTCGACGGAATTACTTTTCCCTTCGGGTTTGTCAACCATGGAACACATTCCAAGACCGTTGTATCCTCCCCTACTTTGGGCATTTTCAAAAAAACGATGGTATCTTGCTCTTAGCTGCCAACACTTATTAGCTAAATTACATCATTTTTGATTACGCCAATAATGCACCTCTACAAGATTTATGTGTTACATGGACCCAAGAAATCGACCGTCGTTTACTTTTCTCAAACCTTACATCAAAGACCACTGCACGCCGTGTATTACTACATGCATGCAATCTATTTTTATTTTACACTGAGATTAGTTATTATTAGGAGGACAGCTGTTGGACACTCATTTATTATGATTAAGCTTGATAGCTATTCTTTACTCTTGCTATTTTCTATTTCTTGACTGTTGTTTAAACGCTCTACTGGGTTAGCCCGATTGGTACACTCACGTCATTGTTAATGGACGCTCCTCATCATGTCCTTTTCATCAGCGCCATTTGCAAGAACCTATTCCATTGGTTTTTCTTCTCACCACTGTTCTACTTGGTTATGTTAAAGGAATATTTAGTTGTCACACAATTAGTATACTAGTTTTCAACCTTTGGGTCTGCATTCCTTATTCTGGTTTGTTTCGTGACCTTTGTTTAAACGTTTCATTCGTCATTCTGATTGGCCAGCGCCCGTTACTGTAAATGGACGTTCGCTTTACGCTTGGAGTCCAATGATGCTATTTTTAAGGACATATGCGATTCGCTGTTGAGTACACTGTTGCTTATTCGCCGTTGCATTTGACGTTTTTCCTTCTGTTGGTTGGCTCAAGTGTACTTTAGTAGCTTCCCATCATTTTGCCCTCAAAACTATATAAACAACTGTGATTTCATGTATACAAGTCTCCTTCTGGCTCGTCTTTGGACTTCTTCTTGCGGTCGTGGGGTGAAGGCGTCAGCGGCAACACAACAGTTATCAACGCTTTTATCTCTGTCGACGCTCGGTAGATGACCCACGTATGTTTTGATTTCATCATATTCACCCTAACCATCCTACCGGACATGTCAAGCACTTGTTTTTATCCCGTGGTAAATCATTGTACATTTTGCAGTAGCATCGCCTAAAAGAAGCTCGCAAACATGTTTGTTAGTTGAAACACCATAATGGAAAAAGCAAGAACTTTCTGAACCACATGCTTCTTCGGCCACCGGAACATAGACGTATGGCAGAGTTACCGCATCCATATAGCCCACTCGCATACCATATAGTTACCATATACATGGGCAGAGTTCTGGGGTCACCATGGTAAAGGTTCATCCTAGCAATCCCGTTATCTGTTCTCTTTCCAGGCCTCCCACTTTCAGCTTTCATTGCATTACGACTGCTCTCTCATCGTATATCAACGGATCACCGATGCATTTGTGCACCAGTACACATGGTGCGCACTCTAACCAAATATGGGACTTGTTAGCACTCACTTTATTTCCCGTGCTAAGTCATTATTCATTGTAAGTGGCACAACCAGTGCATTAAGATTGTCACCATGTTGGCCGAATTAAAGTCTGAGTGTGTTTCTTGATACGTAGCCAATCGCAGTCTCAGTCATTGGGGCTTCGTGCATTGCGGTCATTGCACGTGCACTGGTTATCGCATGTTGCCCAAACTCTAGTGTTCTGGATTGGTTGTCTGCAACTCATTAAATACATAAGCGAAATATTTTTTGGTTTACTTGAAGGAAAGCTGATACAATGAGGGAAAAGGTATTGTCCGTGTTCAAATGGTGTGCACAAGATAGGGCTGTAGACACTGGCCATTGGGCAGTACTTCAAATCGGCCGCTGCCTTTGCACGGAATATCTTTTTTGCTCTATCTATTGGGGTTTTATCATTTTCAACTAGATATTTTATACATTTTCTTCTGTTAGCCTATTTTCAATGCCACACTCAATTATTTGGAGACACGAAACCATCAAAAAGCTTTTCGTAATTTCAGTAATCTTTTTCATGTGGACAATCTGGGTTTTGACACTGTACCGTCAACAGGAGACAGATTCGGGACCGTTCATTCGAGGTACGCCCTTGTTCCAATCGCCATTTTCCAACCTGTATAAATTTCCCATTTTTAGTGGTGCTGTTTTAGAACATCCTCATTGGCTACAGTATAATGTTGAAAATGCACCCACTCGGATACACCAAAGCTTAGATTGACGACTGATGTCACTGCGTGTCCTATGACGGAGGTGGTAAATGGTGTTCCAATGTCCGCTAGTCGCGCAATCTTCCTTGGCATAATCCACTGCTGGCGGTTGAACACATTTTTGGCATTCTTCTGTTTGACTCTCCGGCAAGTCTCAGTGCGCCGACACAAGCGACTTGCAAGCTGCCTCCTATCTGACATCTGGCAAATAACTTGTTTCTCCGCAGGTTGTTTGTGAGTAAAACGTGCCTCTGTAAGAAGAGCCCTGGGAAAACCGCGGAACAAATTTGTTCAGAGCGATGGTGTAGCGGAATTTTGTATTCGGTACAGAATTCTCCTGATCCGCGCTCGCTGCATTTCACGGCTCTCCAGACGTTTGAAACTGCAGTATGTTCCGTGTGTGTGTGTGTGTGTGTTTACGTACGCCTATTTATCCCGTCCTCAGCGTGTGTGTGTGTGGTTACTTCCAAAAATGTGTCCCTACCCCCCTGCTACGCGCCCGCGAAGTCTTCTTGACAATCTGATTTGAACCCCTCCCAAACGCTCACAAACGCCTGTCTGCATCGCGTTGACCCGTTGAAACATTGGACCAATCATGGCACAGATTGAATCTGTCTTACTCCATCCTCCAGTCAGGAGATGGAACGCCTACTTCACATCGATTGGCCGGCTCTAAGCCAGGTTGTTCAACCCCTGTGTCATTTGCATCTGGACAGCTGGGATGTTGTCGATCTTTGTTTGTACTGACTGGGGTTTATCAGGAGGCGACATTTATAGCACCGTTTAATGTTGGATACTAAATATGAAAGGCAAAAAGTTCCAGATAAAGGCTGAATATTTAATGTTACTTTGTATAATCAACAAGACTTTCGCGCCGTGTCAGTCTTGTGCAAACGTTCTTCCCAGTGATCTCCTCACATATCCCATTGTGGTCACTTCCACCACGTTTATCTCATTGTCCTGAAAAACCACCCATTGCATCGATAACTAATGTGTACTTTGCCCTGAGCTGAGGTTGAGGGTTTATGGATCTACCACTGCCAGGGGAGGCGAAACTTTTACCACCGCAAAAGTAGTTGCTACTCCACTGTACCTAATCAATGTTTCATAAGCAGACTTTGGGACCAACCTGTAGTCTAAACTTGCAACTCAAAGACAGCATGTTGGCTATTACAGATGGATTGCTTGTAACTAGCTAACAGCATAAGACTGGCTCGTTTGCGCTGGCATATTTTGATATGCATCGCATACATTCGTTCGTATCCAGCGACGACGTTATGCCCCGTTTTCTTGGGAAGGTTGATCTTGCTGCTAATTTATGCGGGCTGTCACTTTTTGCTACTTTTCCGTCATAAGTAAATCATCTTACCTCAAGTCACACCGAGTAGCTGCTTCTTATGTTACTACAGGTTTCCAGACAGCTTTGAAACTATCACCCGCGCTATCATTGATCATCACTCCACACTTATGCATAAGTGTGGTCTTCTCCCCCATACGCTTCCATTCCTAAGAACGCGACCAATACCGAAAATCACATCCATTACTCCGTTTCCCCATATTACACGGGCCTAAGCTTTTAACCTAAGAAGCATGAGTTTACTGTCGCATGTCACTTTACGTCACGGACAAGGCCCTGCTGAGCACTACAGAATCACGAAGTGGAGCGGTCGCCTTAATGCCCCTAGGAAACTTAATGGGATAATACAGGAAGTTTCTGTTCTATACTTCCTTGCAACTCACGTTAGTTCGCCACCGTCCCCCGTTGCTTAGTGGTATGAGCTACTTCCTAGTAGTGCCAGCCGCTATTGGTCATACTTTCTACTCCTGGGGAGCCAGGGGATTTGTGCCGCTGACGAGTCCCCGTAGAAAAACGTGGTCACTTGGTGTAACTCCGGTTGGTAGCAACACTAGCTGGCTTGTACGTTGCCGTGATGATTTCAAAAACATTCTCCATATCAATCTGAGGTTATATTTCCACTCCAAACTTGTTTCATCGGATTTGATGAATTCCATCAAGCAATGCGTGCATGATTTATGAGCTGGTCCCTTGGTCTGAACCGGATTATCCGAGAAGTCGAGGAATCTGATTGACAGAGATCAGCTACGCGTGCGTATTTTTACCGGTCAGCTATTCACTCAGTGGCCTGGCAAAGTGCCGATCTGTAGTCCTTGTTGGATTACCACACAACAGAGGATTGGAAGTTTACCCATGGTTTTTATCTTTACCATGAGCCCCACCTACTCGATTACGTATAGTGAACTATCCATGAGAAGGCAGCTGATCTATATTTCTCATTTGACGAGAAGGTCTGAAATCAAATACCACTGACCCTTGGTGGTTTTCTATCCTGACTCCCTAGGAAGGAAGTGGGAAATGCCTTAAGTGGACCTTTTAGTATTCTTCATAACAATTAGTTGGCGAGCATGTCGGCGAACTTCTTGTTGTACATTTGTAAATTGTGAAATAGAAGTGTTCGTGGAGTACAGGTTATAATCAACCGTCAAGACTACTTCGTCCCTCTGTGATGTCAAATAGATATTGCTAAACGCTACAGGGTGACAAACCTATTGATGTGAAGAAATGTTGTGATTAAGTAAGACCTGCGCACATAAGTGCCCCATACGGCACCCAACAATGGGACATTCAATCACAAAATAGCCTCTCAATCCATCCTCCAAACGATATGTTTTCCCTCCAAGTGCTAAGATAAAGCGTGGCTGGTGGAATTCCCCTTTCTCTGTTGGAGCTACCTATTTAACCCTATGGAGTAGCTGGCGTTTTTCAATGAAATTGAAACCCTGAATTGCATGCCTCGCAGTTGCGCAGCAGCCACTTTTCCTCCCAAGGCGGTGCTAAAATTTTCGCCCTGAAGGTCACACAATCGGCTCAGAGTAAAGCGCACATTACTTTCCGATCAAATGCATGATCGTTTGGTAGACAGAAGTAAATATGGTGAAAGTGACCATAATGGGACATGTAAGGGGATTGTTGCGAAGGTCGTTTGTACAGGTGTGACACACTGCGCAAATGTGTTGTTGGTCACACGGATTATTAAAATCTTCAATCTTCATCTTATCCGAATAGTTTGCCTTGATATTTCGTATCGAACAACCGAATGTACTAAAAGTGCTTCCCCATGTCACATGTCACCCGGGGCGGACCGCCTCCCCCCTATGCTACGCCTCTTATGTCTCGTCCATAAGAGAAAAGGTGATGGCTCAAAATGGACGAAGACCAGACCGCATCGGAGAAGGATTGATCATCAGGGGTAGCATTAAATCTTTCGTCAGGAGTAAACTTACATCACTTACAATATTTATACGGCAGTTATTTAAAATCGGAAATGGGTGGTTAGCTTCATTCACCTTGAGTCACATTCAAACGGATTGCTGCGAGGACGATGGGTTCCCATTGTCTCCCGGCATGGACGGTGGATTCTGCCGATGGACTCTGGCACGTCTCCAACTGCTTCAACAGCCACAGCACATGAGTTGCTAAACTTGTAGCAAGTAGGCCATTCTCATGATCTGGATGCGTTTTCAATAGCGTGAATTGCACGAGACGGAGGAGGTACAGCATCTACAAAGTAGATAGTTGAAACTATCGAACGAACAGTTGGACTGTGACAGAAAAAGATCAATTCAGTGGACTTTTCAGAATATGCACTTCGAGGGTGCTTGCTGGTGCAGTGTGCATCAGCACTGGCTGCTCTCCGTTCCACGCAGTACTGTGTTTGACAGGGTTGTAGGTCAAATCTAGCCAAACTTACAAGTGAACTTTATTAACTCACAACCGGTTAGTATACAACAGTAACACACACTCCATAAATGTTATGAAAAAGAAAGGTAGTTCAAGTGAATACAAATGGTGGTTTGCTAACCAAAGTATCCAGCAAACTAATTACGATGAAATTTGCAAGTTAACTCATGGACGACTACGTTCTGGTGTCGCATTAAATGCGTTTAGGGTGGAATAGCATAACTGGATCACTATTGACTTCTAGTCGGTGAAGTTGATAAAAAGAAGCTTATAGACCATGAAGAGTGCGAACTGTATCGGAGTGCACCTTGAAGCAAGACTTGCAGGAACAGTAGATGACGGCCACAATTAATGTCAACAAGGAACAGTTTTAGAAAGCCGCTAAGTCGAGGCACAGTCTTATCCCAGATACTATCCTTTTTATTAATGTACCCAAAGTGGGCGAGAATCGAGGCATATACAATCCTATTTTTCCTTGCTGAATGATTTCGTTTATCTATTGCGACGTCTAGTTACTCTTTGCCTATCAGCTAGATTATGGACGGTATGGATTCCAAATTCGCGCGGTGCACAGCATATGATGTAGTGGCACAGTGTTGGGCGATTCTCCGAATGCTGGGATGATTATTTCGACGAACCTCTTCGACAACAACGCCAGCGGAAATCTTATCCGTGGCAGTACGAGGCCGCCCAGTTCGTTTGGCGTTGCACACGCTCCCAGGGCAGCCTGGGCGGCCTCAAGGCCATATATTTTCGTGTTCGGCTTCTCTGAACAGATTTCGTTTTGAGGGGAGGATGAAAAGCTTTCAGTTCTGATGCCTTCGCGACTAGGGATGTGAACGTGGCCACAAATTTGTCCCAAGCTGTTTCTGGAATACACGGACAGGGTGCGATTATGTGCAATTGATGGCATCTTCTTGGGCTTAGCTTAGACACAGCTCCTCGATCGTTTTTGTTCAATGACGCATACAATGCGATTTCATCGGCAGTCCTTCTCCACAAACACGTGCAGCGAGTAGTCCCTTAATTGGCATACACGGCAGCATGTAACGATCCTTTCGATTGATATACACCTACGTTTTCCTGAGAGACTGAGAGACTGAGCGACACTGTCAGCCTTTCATGTTACACCGTCACGGTCACTGTTAAACAAATTAGACAGCGTGCACCCCACTTGGTTCCTGCAATTGCTATCAAGACTGTGACGGGAGTAGTCTGTCAACGACAGCTTTTCCGGACTCATTTATGCAGAAGTAGCATCTCATATTTTCACCGTCTAATTGTTACGAATTCTTATTTTGCTAAGGTAGTTTATGTGAAGGTAACATTCTGTCTACAACAGCGTTGTCACTAACCCTTTTATCATTTGCTGGGATAACATTAAGCAACTGTCGAAGCGCCACCAACATTTGAACACGGTAGCCAATGCATTATGCACTGCTGTCGAGATGTTGCAAACCACCAGCGAAAAACGTCGGCAGCGACCCAATCTGAGCTGAGCGGTGTCAAAATCGCTGGGGGTAATTAACATATTTCAAGGACACATGCACCGCTATGCGTCCTCACGTCGTATTCACACCCCCAGACATGCGTGGGTGAGTAAATACAGTAGACTTACATGCTATTGGTGGGTCGGTAAATTAGTGCGCTCCAATCTCACCCTGATCTGTGCGGCTGATCTACGAGCGACTGAGCAGAATCGAAAGACTCTTATAAAACCCTCGGTAGGTACCCTAGGATTGCGGTTATTAGACCAAACCGAACTGTATTAGAATCCCGAATGCCTTATACTGTGATACCCTCATCCCGCTCAATGATCCCTTGGCTGTGATTCCCTCTACCATCTGTCCAATTTGTTTCCTTGTCCCAAACCTCTTTGTTTCTAACTGAACACTTATTATGATTCTGATGTTAGATTAATTACGTTTTTATTTTACACTTTGAGAACGTGACCTGCATTCATAATCGCACGCATTTGACATAATTTTCCAATCTGAGAAGTAAGTTCATTGTCGCTCCACTATAACGCATCAATATCTGTCCATTGTGCTCTCATTTCCTTGCACTGTATGCGTGACCTGACAACATTGCACTGTTGTTATGAGTGGAGGACACACATTGAAACCATTTGCTTCGTGAGGCCTACTGTTTTGTTCCCCTTTGGTAGAATTGAAACACCATGTCATCACTGTGTGTAATGTACAGAGATTCCAACACGTACGGCTCATGGTAGCCTCCCTTTTTCCTATTCGTCCAGTGTAAATGTGTTTTACGCCACAGTGCAATGAGACGTGTTCATTCCCATGTGTGTCCCGAAGCCATATTTGCTGGCCAATCTTGTTGAAATGTCGTACACCAGTATGTGTCGTTAGCACCCCAGGATGCCACCTCCATCATTCTCGCGACTGGCGTAGTGCATCATCTAACAGCAACATCGTCAATCTTCTAACTGCTTCACCTTTTTATATGTGTTAATGGTAAGGGCAACCGAGCAATTACATACAAACCAACCGGTTTCCTTCTATAAGCGGTGTACTAGTCACTTGAATCGTCCCTCAAATTTGTGCTTACTTACAAGATATTCTCAACAGGTCCTACTTAGCAACCAAAATTGATAAGATGCCGAGAGTGACTGCTTCTGTGTAATGTGCCTCCGCTGTGGTGGGCTGTAGGCAAAACTTCTAAATAACTAAAAAAATATTCTATTCTCAGCAATGCGAGACATGACTACAAAACCATGACTGTTCCGAGTCCAAGGATCATTGCTCACTAGATTTGCTTGGGCTGAAACGCAGCTGGTTGGGTCGTAAATACCTGTTATGTACATAGTCATTTTTAGCATTGCGTAAATTATATATCGATATAATCCCGGTATGCATGTTTCTGGCAACTAGCTTCTAAGTGTTTGGCAACTGATCTCCACCACGATATGTTGTAAAAGCGTAGGGGAGTTCACCGCTTTTCTTTAATCTCTCCCCTGGGCAAGCTTGTAACTGTTACAATTCTCAAATTTTGCCATTTTTAAGGCAGACGCTTTGTAAAACAAACAGTCGACAGATATACGAACACAAGTAGAAAAAGTATATAGATTAACTTCCAAATGAAGCTTCTAGAACTCACTTCAGTTGCTTTTTCAATCCACCGATCATCGAGCTGTTGACTACTGGTATTCTCCGGCATCAAAGGTTCCATTCGATTCATACAATAATCCCAAATGGCCGCAACAGTATCCAGGTATATTCCAATGGCGGAAGGTGCCTTTTAGTGTTTCATCATCAAAACTGCCCAGCTAACTTACTATTGCATTCTCTTGGTCTCGCAGAAGATCTAACAGGCACATCGTCAATTTTAACATTTTTCTTGAAGTCACTCTCTTAACTGAAAAGAATGTTTTGTGTAAAAAGTTGTCACTGGAACTTACGGGTAGTTTGCAAATGGTCCATCCTTTCAGCTGTTTCCTCCACATCCTCCGATCGATCAACCTGTTGGATATATTGGACAGTGTGCTTATAGTGAATGCACCCATTAATTCACTACAGTCATTAACCCACGAATTTCTCCGCTTTATTTAATGGTAATGTAAGTCATTGTAAAACGTTTGTTAATTCGCCAATGACAAATGTTTAATATCTAATACGGACGCTTCATGCAGTGTGGAAGCAGATGTTTGGCTAACTAAACCCTAATCAATTGGTACTAAATGTCTCTCTCCACATACTGCATTTCTAATTCCATTTCCAAGTACTTCCTAATCTTCGTATGCTGCTGACATCTGTAATGCAGGTCTAGCCGTGTTACCTACTAAATAACAGGCCAATTAAATTACTGGAGTATAGTAAGAGTTGTCGATCCTCAAGCACGCTGCTGACCGTGTTCCATCATTCTTTATCATCGTGATTACTGATTATCACTTCCGTCTTTCGTTCGCTTGGCGATCGCCAACCTGTGCTGAACACACACGTTCAAAATGCCCGAAATGAATTTTGGACACTTGTTCTTTTGTTTCTACTTCTTTAGACTCACGCGACAAAACACATAGACAAACTACTATGTCAGATCATCTGGCGACTGACCCGAGAGCTCCGTCGCATTAAAAATGCATAATGGACGGAGAAGGCGAAGCAGATGGAATGCTACGCCGAACGCCGTCAACACAAGGAATTCTTTGACTCCTTGAAGGCGGTGTATGGACCGAGATTGGAGTCGCTGAGGACACTGATCGATGGTAGTTCAGGCTCTACCTGCACACAGACTGCAGACATAATGCAGATCTGGCGGAAACACTTTGACCGTCTCTTGAACAACCGTTCAGAGATCGACTGGCCTACATTGAACGGCCTCAAGCAGCACGATGTGAAGGCAGATCTGGCGGATACGCCGACACTGGTGGAGACGCAGAGAGCACTTGCTCAGCTGCGAAACGGCAAGTGTGCCGGAGCCGACGGGATCCCGCCTGAAGTATTGAAACACGGTGGACCCGCGTTGTTGACTGCGCTGCACCACTTGGTGCAACGCGTGTGGATTGAGGAGGAGGTGTCTCCTGAGCTGAAGGATGCCCTTGTGCTACCACTGTACAAGGGCAAAGGGAGCAAGCAATGTTGCACGAATTATCGTGGCATCAACTTGCTGAGTTGTGTGGGCAAGGTGATTGCCCGAATCCTGCTCAAGCGCCTCGTCAGTCAGGTTGTGGAAACTAAAGTGGCGGAGGAGCAGTGTGGATTCCGTTCGGGTCGCAGTACTATAGATATGGTGTTTGCGGCTCGTCAGTTGCAAGAGAAGTGCAGAGAAAGACACCAGCCATTGTACTCGCTTTTTGTTGATTTCACCAAAGCATTTGATAAGGTGAACCGCGAGGCATTGTGGGTGGTGTTGGGTAAGTTTGGTTGCCGAAGAAAATTTGTAAGTTTCATTTAATGTCTGCACAGTGGTATGCGGGTGAGGGTGCAGCTGAGTGGAGAGACCTCGGATGACTTTGCAGTTGTCACTGGTGTGAAGCAAGGCTGTGTCTTAGCTCCTGCCCTGTTTAATATATATCTTCATGCAATGTTGTCTTGTGCTTTTGATGCCTCTTGTGCTTACGGTGTTCGTGTGGAGCACCGTATTGATGGTGGGTTGCTGAACATCCGTCGTTTCGGTGCGAGAACTCTAGTCTGTGAGACAACTATCCGTATGTTGCTGTTTGCTGACGACTGTGCGTCGTTTTCACACAACGCGGATGAGTTGCAGTACATGACTAGTGCTCTGGCTTCGACAGCGGCAAAATTTGGGCTCACCATCACCACAAGCAAAACTGTCTGTCTCTTTCAGCCTTCACCGGAGGTGCAATCTTCAATATTGCCGCAAATCAGCATTGGTGCTGAAGTATTGGAAACCACCTCCCGCTTTTGCTACCTTGGGAGTGTGATATCGACTGATCAGCAGTTGCACGTTGAGTTGCGTATTCGCGTGTCGAAGGCAGCAACGGCAGTCGGGAAGCTTGAGTACCGAGTGTGGAACAACCATCAGCTTAGCACTGGCACAAAGCTGATGGTGTACAAATCCATGGTACTGTCCGTTCTTCTATACGGCAGTGAAACGTGGACGATGTACCGTCGGGATGTGCGATATCTCGAGTGGTTCCATCAGCAGTGTCTGCGACGAATTTTGCGGATCGGCTAGGGCGCCAGAGTTGCAGACGCGGAAGTGTTGCACCGAAGTGGGATTTATGCAGTGGACTGCATACTTTTATTGAGACACCTGAGGTTGCTAGGTCATGTGAGCCGTACGGATTCGACGTGGATACCGAAACAACTTTTATACGGTCAGCTGAGTATTGGGAAGCGGCATGCTGGGAAACCAAAGTTACGTTACCAGGACATGATCAAAGTGAGCCTCTCACGTTCTAATCTTGATTGCAGATGATGGGAAACGAAGGCGGTTGATCGGCGTGCATGGCGCGATCTAATCACGAAGGCAGTTGCGGAAGTGCGGGAGAAAGCCCTCATGCATGCAGAGAAGAAGCGACAAGTGCGGAAGCAGCAGGCACCAATGAATTGTACTCCATCGACATCGAGCGCATGGTGCTGTATAACATGCGGTCGCGAGTGCCTTAGTCAGGCAGGCCTAGTGAGCCATGAGAGATGTCACTCGGGACCACTGCCGAAGCGACGACGGGTCCTGCAGTGAACGTAGGCAGCACGGGCGCAGCGTTTGTAGGTACGCTGCTTTCGATGTTCGATTTACTAACCGCGTGCTTGCATGCTAAGTCTTTATTTCAGGTGGTGGGTTTTCGGTTCTCTCCTAATGCCTTTCTTTCTCATATAAATGTCTAGTGGGCCATGAGCTAGGCCACTCGGGATCACTACAGAAGCGACGAGGGGTCCTGCAGAGAAGTACGCCGAGCAGGCGCAGCGTTTGTAGGCACGCTGAATTCGAATTACTAACCGCGTGTCACCGTTTCCTTATGCAATAATCTAATTTTTCTCTTTTTCTTTCTCTCTCTCTCTCTCTCTCTCAAGTGTTTGGCTGTTATTTGATATCCCCGGTGTGGATGCGCTTGATGTGCATGTTGACAAGGTGCCTACCTGTCTATTACCCACTACCTCGTCCATACTGGCTCCAGGAGACAGTTGGTCGTTGCTGGAGGGGACGGGGTGCACGGTCCTTGTGGCCGTGTTAGGATCAAAGAGTGGTTCCATGCAGTCAGTGTGGAGCGGACTACGGTCCAGCCACCGCCTTGTGTGCGCTTGATTCCCCAAATACACTGTGCTTGTGTTTGCCTGTGAAGGAGTGTGGGCCGGCTCCGTTGATGAAACGTGGCCCCCATCCGCATGTCTCCCGGTCTTATTCCTTCGGGTTTACACTGGATATGGGGTGTGTGGTTGGAGCTGTGGGTGGTGCAGCGCAAGCCATCCATGGTCCCTCTGTAGGCGCAGGCGTCCTGTGGCTTGCCACAGTGACAGGCAAATCCGAAACCGGATGCCGCCAACCATATGTATGTGTGCCCCATGCTGAGGCTGATGTTGCATCCTTGATGCTTTTTCACCGCAGTTGGGCTAAACCAACTCACACTTAAACTAGGTCTCTTTAAGCTGCATAAATTTCATTCCAGTTTATTTGGTTTGTTTTGCCTATCTGGATAGTCTTCTATTAGCTGGCCACGTTGCTTACGCTAATTGCGCTTATCTTCGGTAATTTTGTTGCATTTATAGCATTTCTGAGTAACTTGTGGACATTCTTTTTCCTTATCGCGGATTCATTGCTAACCAAATTACTTCATATGCTAATTTAGCGAAGAGTTATGCCACCGTATATGTATACATTATTGGATTTATTTCATTTCATTTTGTCGTTTCAAGTGATTGGCTGTTGCTTGATATCCCCGATGTGGCTGCACTTGATGTGCATGTTGACAAGGTGCCTACCTGTCTATTACCCACTACGTCGTCCATACTGGCTCCAGGAGACAGTTGGTCTTTGCTGGAGGGGACGGGGTGCACGGTCGTTGTGGCCGTGCTAGGCTCGAAGAGTGGTTCCGTGCACTCAGTGTGGAGCGGACTACGGTCCAGCCGCCGCCTTAATTGTCTTCCCTCATCCGACAGTGCGGTCGCAAAAAAACTGTCCTCCTGCGTTATTCGCCTCCAAATCTTTGGATTTATTCTCACAGAGACCTACGTGCCATCATTCGATTTGGCTCCGCGAGCTCCTCCTACCACTGTTCATTTATTGGATCTATCATTCACGGATCACCAACAAACTGTGCTCTTGGAACTTCGAAGTCAACCGTATTTGAAGCTTATCGGATGTTTTATTTTTCCTCTCGTCGCATAAGAACTCTTGTGGTCTTATTTTAAAGATCTTTTTGAGAGTCACCCGATCAGCTTAATACCATTCCTTCAAGTCACTCTACAAAGTGATAGTCGTCAATTTGCTCTGCATTTGGAACTGCCACTGTCGTCACTAGACAGCATTTTCCAAGTCACCTTGCTTTGCCTCAGTCGCTTTGTCTCGCATCGCTGTCTACCCGTCTGGATCGATAGCACGCACATCGCCTGGACCCGCTGACCTCAAACCAGCGCCGATCGCCACGCAGCGGTGCGTCAGTATCTCCATCCACTTCCTACCCCTACTGAGAACATGTCTCGTATGAAAAGCAAATGCGAATCATGTGCTAAAGTGGTGAAAAATGGTCTGGTGTGTACCATGTGCTTGAAAACCTATCACACTACCTGCCTTGGGAAAAAGTCGACGGAAGCAAACACCGCAGAATCGCCTTGGTTCTGCCAAGTATGCAAGTCTATTCCATTTGTTAGCTGTCTATCTGTGCTACTGCAGAGGTGTGAAAGACTAACCGAAGCGGTCGAGCAACTGGTGAGCGCTAGAGTTACACCCATGGGAGGAAACGGACCTGCACTTGTGAGTGAAAATAACACCCCGAACTCACTAGTCAGGCCGAAGAAGCGAGCCAGGCGTCCCAACCCAACCCCAACGACTCAGCCTCCAGCAGTATCAACTCCATTCTCCCTCCCTCCTATAAGTAAAAACAGTGCCTGCAGCACGCCTGCCTCGACTTCTGTACTGTGTGCTGCACCTAGTAGTCTGTTCACTACACTCGAGACTGTAAGCTACAGTCAACCAGCCATAGTGAACAACCCGGCAACGTACGCATCGGTTGCTGCCAAGCAAACACCGGAAAGAGCACCGGTAACCTTTGTGCCCGAACTAGAGAAAACAAAACTGCCGCAGCACGGATGGCACACACCAAGGCCGTTCACAAATTCAACAAAAACACCAGAAACTAAGCCTCGAAATCCAAAACCAGTAGCCACCAGGCGCAACCATGGTGTCCTAAATATTGTATGCACTAATGTCCCCGAATCCAAATCCAATACAATTAAGGGTAAGTTGACGGACGATCGAAATCAGTGGGGTTCCATCTGTACGTCGATCGGAGTCCATGCTAATCCCACGACATTAAAAAGAATCTCGCGCCACCCAAACGCGTTGCACTACGGCGAACCCCGGTTACTTCGGGTAACACTAAACTCGGCGGACGAGACTGAGGCCGTTCTGCTGTCCGCGAATCGTCTCCGCAACGACTCAAGTGGAGTGCGCATACTACCCGAAATCCCGTGGAAAGAACGTTCAGGGGATCCCGCCAACAAAGATAGGTACAGAATAAGTCAAGATAAGAAAACAGTGATTGCTCACGGTGTTCCTGAGCTTACTGACTCCTCTTCCGACGATGCTCAGATGCATGACCGCGAGCAATGGCACTACATCCGGGAGGTTCTTTCTCTCGAAAATGTGGTGGTCACCTCGTTGACAAGGATCCCCATATCACCAAACTATAAAGGATGCGGTCCCAGGCTCTTAAAACTTGTGTTACAGTCAGAACAAATGGCACAAACCCTACTAGCGAACTGGAATAAATTCCGTTACAGATTGCCAACGGAAATTCGTCTGAAAGCAGCAAGAACACCAACACCTTTTAATGACAATTCAGTAGAGGCACAACTCTTAGTGAAAACGCCAGCTGCAGGACCCGACTCGGGGACGGTTTCAAGAGTAGCCATACTATCCGGAGGGGCCCAGCAGAGCACGAGCAAACACCAGGAGTCGGAGCATCTGATACCTGCTTATATATCAAATACTTCTCGAGAGTATGCAACCCATCCAAAAAACGATTAGTCGCCGACCCTTTAATGGTCGGCGTAAACTCATTTGCTTCATCCACCCCTCCAGTCGCCGGCCACTCACTGGTCGGCGAAACTTCACGTATGAGTTGTACAACTTCTGAAACATTGATTAAATCTGAGAAACTTTCATGTATGTACACCAACGCCCAAGGGCTCCTCAGTAAAATTAACGAACTTCGACTACGTCAGGTTGCGAATGCTTGGGACCTAATTTCTATTACCGAAACTTGGTTGCATCAAGAGGTGACTGATGCTGAGGTTGAGATAGCCGGAATGTCACTCATCCGGAACGACCGCCCCAGCAGAGGAGGTGGGGTCCTACTCTACTACCGCAGCGATCTACAATGTACAATAGTTGAGGACCTGGAAACACACGTTACCGACTCACTCTGGTGCCGTCTCCGACTGAGACACAACGATACATGTCTCATAGCTATCGTTTACCGCCCCCCAACGTCCACTCTGGAAATGGATTCCTGCTTGATCCGTGGCCTAAACAGAGTAACACGCACTAGGTACAGCCACATTCTCATCTCCGGGGACTTCAATCTACACAATCTGGAGGTTTCGGCATCGCCCAGTGAGCAGTTCAAAGCAGACTTGCAGGAACTGATCGCTAATATTCCTTTGTACAATCATGTCACCACGCCCACTAGATTCAGGACAGCAAACAAACCGTCCATATTGGACCTTGTGCTCACAAATGAAGAGCTCATGATTGAGAAGTTATTGATGGATAGTCCATTAGGTCTCAGTGACCATGTAGTAATAACTTTTGACTATGTGTGTTATGCAGAGTATCCATCTGAACACTCGGAACTAACTCATACAATCACACGCTACCACGTATTGAAAGAACTCGCCGACGCAGCTGCTTGGGAATTCTCAAACAAAAGTCCCCTTGACAACGTTTGGGCAGAGTTCGTTAATAAGCTCAGCGACATCGTCAACAAAGCATCAGAGACCAAACCCCGTCATCCCGCGAAAATGCCTTCAATTATAAGGAGTAGGACTCGCAAATGCCTGGCGATAAGGGATGCAGCATGGCGTGCCTACAAGATTAACCCCGACTCAGAGACTTGGGGAAATTTCCTGGCCCATCGCAACCATTGCACCGCACTTGTCCGTGAGGACAAAATAACGTATCAACAGTGCCTAGCCAAAAAGTTCATGGCAAACAACAAACTGCTGTATAAGCATGTCAATAAGCTTCGTAAAGTGAAGCATGGAATACCCCCACTATTCACGACAGGCGGTAGAGTACAAAGCGCCGAAGAAGCAGCTAATGCCCTGCGGCTGCAATACGCCCCAATTTTTGAACTCGCAACATCTACCTGTCCCATAATATCAAGCTCATTACCGACACCTTTGTTTACAAATGTTATTTTCAACCCATCAATTGTGCTAAGGAAGTTACTCTCACTGCGTGAACATAGTTCTCCGGGAGCAGACAACATCCGCCCGAAGGCACTGAAGGCTGTGGCCACCAAGCTAGCTGAACCACTGTCACAGTTCTTTCAAAGGTGCTTTGATGAACAACAAGTCCCCACTATGTGGAAGTGTGGCATTATAACCCCTATTTTTAAAGGCGGTAGCCGTTCCGATCCTGCAAACTATCGTCCAGTGACTCTCCTCCCTGTGCTCGCGAAGGTGATGGAAGCAGTCGTCGCTGAGGCTTTAATGGACTACCTGGAAAAATGCAACATCTTGGTAGCGGAACAGCATGGCTTCCGTCAACACCGGTCATGCACCACCAACCTACTTATTGCACGAGGTAGTTGGACGGAAGTGGCCGATGATGGGGTCGGAGTCGACGTCATCTATCTGGACTTCTCCAAAGCTTTCGACCGCCTTGATCACCGCATCCTACTTCAACGGCTTCAGAGTTACGGAATCGGAGATCCTGTACTTGGTTGGATTGGCAACTTCCTTTACCAACGAAAGCTCCAAGTACGTGTTAGGGGATCACTTTCTAACCCAATTGAGGTGGAATGTGGTGTCCCGCAAGGCTCAGTGCTGGGACCGCGCTTATTCCTGGTGTTTATCAACGACCTGGCAAGAGTCATCTCCTCAAACTTCCTGCTTTTCGCCGATGACGTCAAGATATGGCGGGCGATTAGTAACAAGGCAGATCAGGATCTGCTCCAACATGACCTAGATTGCATTTACGAATGGTCAAAGAGGAACAAGCTTCAATTGAACATGGCTAAGTGCAAAGTGATGCATCTGCGTCACCAGCTGGTGAGCGCTTACAAGATTGGAGACCACACCTTGGCGAAGGTTTCTCAGGAGCGGGACCTGGGTGTATTGGTACAGGAAGATCTCGGGTGTTCCAAACAAGCAGAGAAGGCGACGAGAACCGGAAATCAACACTTCGGCCTTCTTCGCAGAGCCTTCGGTCGGTTTGAACCGTCAATATTTCCCCAAATGCTTAACGCCTACGTGCGACCTCACGTGGAATATGCTATTCAGGCGTGGCAGCCGTGGCAGAAACAGGATCTCGTTGCTCTCGAGACTCCTCAACGACGGGCAACCAAGAACGTCAGGGGCCTCTTTCATCTGCCCTATCAGCTTAGACTGAAATCTCTAAGAATGTACAGCAGTCGATATCGGCTTTTGCGGGGGGATCTCATAATGGTTTACCAGATTCTGAAGAACCCAAACCACATTTGCCGTCCGCTGCTGGAATTGAACCCCAACACTAAACTAAGAGGTCACCCTCTGAAACTGACAATTCATTATAGCCGGCTTGAATGCCGTAGAAATTTCTTTTCTCTCCGCGTGTGTGAGCCTTGGAATGCCCTCCCTAATTATGTCGTCTCTGCTCCCAATCTGGCGATATTTAAAAAACGTGTTGACGATGCATTGTCTCACTTACATTTCATTTTATGACTTGTTAGCCAGGGGCTACAAAACGCAATCAAACGGTTTCTTGCCAAACGCCCAACCATTGGATTTATGGATTTATACGTTTAATATGCGAACATCTCCGCTATTTCACATAAGTCTATGGTGAGTCCACCACAACGCTTTTCACTTTATTATGCAATTTATTTTCGCAATAATTTCCATCCCACGGGACTTGTTAAGCGATGCTTTTTTACCCGTAATAAACCATTGTCCATTGTCCATTGTGTGCGCTTGATTCCCCAAATACACTGTGCTTGTGTTTGCCTGTGAAGGAGTGTGGGCCGGCTCCGTTGATGAAACGTGGCTCCCATCCACATGTCTCCCGGTCTTATTCCTTCGGGTTTACACTGGATATGGGGTGTGTGGTTGAAGCTGTGGGTGGTGCAGCGCAAGCCACTCATGGTCCCTCTGTAGGCGCAGGCGTCCTGTGGCTTGCCACAGTGACAGGCAAATCCGAAACCGGATGCCGCCAACCATATATATATATATATATATATATATATATATATATATATATATATATATATATATATATATATATATATATATATATATATATATATATATTTGTGACAGTCTATGGATAGACATAGAGCCAGCAGAGGCCGTGGAACACAAAAGAAGGTATAGAAATTGTAAAAGAAAACACAACACAACACATTAAAGTCCATGGTTTCGTCAGAGGGAGAGATACTACCCGGTTGCCCAAGTCGAAGTAGGCTGGTGCTGTGTACGCATTTGGAAGCTACTTTTTACCCACTTTGTAGTTAGCCTAAGGGGCTTGTGCGTTTCAAAAACTAGTATTCTAATTGCCTGTGATTACAAGTGAGCAGTGAGCAAAAGTTGCAAATCGAACAACATTCTGCCCTAATGCATGTTACCCCTCAAGATGGTTGAGCAACTGCCCCTCGAACGGAACCGCTGTTTACCTTGACAAAATGATAAGTTGGCCTCGATGGCCATAAAAACAAGGACAAAATCAAGTTTATACCCAGTTCACTGCCGTTTTTTGAGAATCTATTTTTAACGCTTACAGATGAAGACAGCCAGATCTGTAGAGAGAAGATATTACTTTTCCGCCATGTCTGTTACGGGGATATCACAGCATTCTATCCGACCTCATCTAGGTCATTATATCTCGTTTCTAGCTGAATAACCCCACAATGTCGCTTGGGGTGAGATTATCAAGCATTTCAGCACGTTAGTAGCAAATCCACGGAGGCTAAGTTCCTTCGCGCAAAGGAGGTAAAGTCCTCCTTGAGGAGCAGGACACAGATAGCATACAGTGCCAATCCAAACATCGAAAGCCATTATGCCTACCTAAACTAGCAAGACCATAGGGTCAAACATGTCCACAAAGAAATTGAAATCTCAACAGAGTTTGGCGAAGAAGCTCTGCTCGAATCCGAAGCTACTTTACAAGAACGTCAACAAACTTTACAAAATACAGTGAAGTATACCTCCTCTAAACAACCGCAGTTGGGCGAACGTAAACTGCGCTAGCAGCACCTAACTCACTTAGAGATAAATTTGCTTGTACTTTTCAGAACGTACCGCCAACTCGTACCGTCATTCTAGAAACCACGTCACCACTAGGACTCAGCCACATCTTCTTCCCTGCCGCGCATATGCTGAAACGACTCCAGTACAGTTCCCCTGGAGCAAAAGACATTCACCCAAAGGCGTTAAAAGTGGTTGCTATGAGTATGTGAACAGTTAGTAATATTTTTTCAACCAAGTCTTAATGTGATGCAGGTTCTCACGATGTGACAGCAAGAGACTGTCGTTTCAGTCAAGGATTTCGCAAAAATTTCCATGCAATAACAACCCACTGATAGCTCGAGTATGCTGGACAAGGTCTGTAGACGCTGGAATAGGTAGATTCTTCTCACCTGGATTTCTCTATTGTATTCGACCAGCTGGATCATCGGGTTCTAGTTTATTTTTCAGAGGTATGGCATCGGTGATCCCGTTCATGTTCAGCGTCGTCTGAAGGAGAAATTTCACAGCACCCTATCCGACTCAATCGAAGTCCAGTGCGGCTGATCTCCGGGCTGGTTACTAGGAACTCGCCAGTTCCTGGTCTCCACAGATGACCTCGCGAAAGTGTTCGCTTCAAATTTCTTACTATTCACCGATGATCTAATTATATAGCGTGTTGTCACTGCAATGGGATCACACAGCTATACAGAATGATCAGGATAAAAGATGCACATGGTTCGCCAAGAACGAAGTGCATATTACTAGGTATGCTCCATCAGGATACTCATGACCACAGGCTAGGGCAGCAAATTCTACGGCGCTCTTCCCATGAACGCGAATTCCACCTGCCAGTGCAAGATGAACTTGGTTGTTTGAGGCGGACAAAAATATACGAAGGAAGATAAAGCAACGATTCTGCCTCCTTCGCAAGACGTTCGGAAATTTCGGAGCTTCAATCTTTCAGGAGATGCTTGGGGCGTAAGTGAAGCGGCACGCGGAATATACTGGCTAAGCTTGGCAATTGCTTAATACATACGCGAGGCGCATGTGTAACACAACCCTCGCCGAAGTATCGCCTCATCGTGCTGGAGAATGTAAAACGCAAGGAAACGAGTACCATCGGATTGTTGTCTCATCTTTCCTGAAAACTCAGACTGAAAACTTGGTAGTGTACAGCGGAGGTCATGAATGTCTTCCGGGATATCTCTTAATGGCGTATTAGATCTTAAATATCCCAACCATACTTGCTACCAGCTATGGAAACATCGCCGAACCACGTCTCTGATGGGCCATCAGTTTAAGCTGGCCACTCAGTATGGCGGATTGGAACGTCCATGAACTCTTTTCTCCCTCCGGGTGATACAGAGCAGGACCTTACTCCCACTGCGTGCAATTCATGCTGCCATCCTATCGCCATACAAAAGCTAATAGACGACGCAGTGACGCAGTTAAACTACGTGATGTAGCATGTGCGGTCGTATTCATTCGACACGCTTGCTATTTTGTGGACTATTTCTTACTAATTTCCTGCATACCATTGAATTTACATCTATTCTACTCGGATTTGCTCGCTCCACAAGGCGATTACACAGCTTGCTGATTGTTCTTATGGTTTAAAATCTTTTTTCACCCCTGAGTCTGTGAATTATTTTGTTGCTGTAACTCAAGCGTGCAATGTTATAGTTTGCAAGTGCCCCATGGATTTCTTTTTGCACTCTAGAAAGATCTTTGTTATGGGGATCAAACACACACAAATCGTGCTTCTTGTATGTCATTTGCAGCAGTTTTTTGTTCCAATGGCATTCATTTGGGGTTGCTCGCCCCCCCCGTTGTGATCCTGTCAACCAGATGAACACATCGCACCAACCAGCGCAGCCACATCGCCAGATAACCTGCCACCACAAACCTTTCCTAACTACATAGCTCGTCTGATTAGAGTGCGCAGCGGATCAAAATCGGAAAAGCACACCAAATCAAACAGCCCACTGCGTCAGGCAACAACACGATGCTGAGTAATAGAGAGCAAGAACGGTATGTTCCGTACGTTTGCATTGATCACCGTAATGCAGCCATGACTCGCATTTTCCTCTGACACAGTTTTCACTGCTACAGAATACCAGGCGCACGTAAGAGTTGACCGGCTATCCAATCGGTAAGTTGTGTTGGACAGCAAATGCGCGCAGGCACGCAACTGAGTGCGTGTAAAACCGCACGCAGAGCCATGGATTTCGATGTACTCTTCATCGTGCGGACATAAGACATGCTGAGCAGTCATGTCACGGAGTTATGTGACCTCAACTCCATAGCTTGACAGTTCGTCGGGAGACGAGACACAGACAGATCACATTGGCCAGTAGAACGAGCGATTGTTTCGGGTCCAACAGCAGCCGTCTGGCTATTGGTCGATGCTGAAAGATAAGCGGTGCGATTTTTAGCATCTTATCACTTGATCGCTGTCTCAGTAATGGAGCACGAGCGTGCACACCCGTCGGTGCCTTATCTGCAACCTGAATTAATTTACGTGGCTGTTGCTGAGCTCGGGCTTATAGTTCAGCTGTACGGTGAGTGCTAGTTAAACATTACAGAAACTGCACGACGATGCATCACCATGAGCTCTGGAATGTGGCCCGCCAACGGCCGTTAGGCGCATAAACTGGTGAAAAACCTTGATAAAACTGAAGTAGGTACAGCGCCGGGAAAACTAAGTGTACTAGCATCACCACGGAGGAATTTTCAGCTTTTGCTGTTATCCATGAAGTATCCAAAAGGGACGACCTCAGCTTACGTAGAATCGCCAACCATTGTTACACTACTTGATAGGCGGTTCACAGAATTTTAAAGGACAGAAATGTTAGTAGGTTTGGGGCACTACAAGTGCAGCTATTGTACCTACACGATCCGGATAAAGAGAATGTATACTGCCGACGTTTTTAGATTACATAATCAATCACTCTATAATTTTCATTGACAAGGCTGTTGTTCATTTGCACTGTACAGTAAAACTATACTATCAGGCAAAATCTAACCCACGCTGATGCAAAGTTTCACATATTCAACATAGCGGAAAGCCTATGGTTTGAATTGGAATAACTGGTTGGAAAATCCTGGGACAGCTATTTTCCCATTAGGTGTTACCGGTAAGCTGTTGTTTTGCAATACTCTTCCCTTATTTTCATAATATCCTCGTACAATTAAGTGCTCCAGATCTCCATACTTCCACCATTGGAGACGGACGGGATATGCATTGCCATTTGGTTGCAACAGTAAGGTACACTATCACATTACGCTCAAATGGTTCGTGAAGATATCAGCCAGCAATTCGGTTGTCGTTCGATCGGCTGAGGAGGACCAGTGAAGTGGCCCGCATCATCTCCGGTTTCGAATACTTCGGATATTTTTCTATGGGGCCATTTGCAAAGAAGGGATTACAAAAGCAAGCTAGATACGCCGGAGAAACTGAAAGATAACATGGTGATCCAATGTTACGATATCACGACCATGACACTGGAGAAAGTGCTTGCCAACTGCATCTTTCGATTCCTTCACTGCATGCAGAAGGGCTGCAGACACTTGCGAATTTCCTTCGCTCATATATATATATTTGAAACAATTAGATCCCTTACATAATTTGAATAAAGCCGTAAGAAGAGAACACTGGCAGAGGTTAACATTTCGTTTTGTCTATTTAGTGCCTACATAAAAACATAAAAATAAATAAGATGGCTGGTAGGGTGAGACCAGAACAACTTAGAACAGGGTAGAGAGCATGCATGACATCTCAACGTCCAGAGCAGCCATAGGCTTACCAACAACTATTTCTGTACAAAGAGAACGGAGCTCATACGGCTGATCGCGACTGCCTCTGCGAAACTTAGGAAACGAGTGTTTGTGTGTCCTAACACGATTGTAAAGATTTTGGCCGGATCAAATGGATGACAGGTGGCCAGTAAAGGCCTACCTATGGATGTAAGCAGGTGGCCTACGTGAACAAGCAGGATGAGAAAGCGACCACTGGGTGGTTTGACGCTGTCACCATTTAGGCACATGTTCCCTTATTCTGGAGTTCAGCGCTCTGTTGGTATGGTCCAAGTAGTGTATACCACAACTACAAGCAAATTGGTTAATACAATGTGAGGGCGCCTACAGGTTGTGCTTCCGTCATCAGGGTAACAGGTATTCGATTAGTCCGGTTGATGAGAACAGTTTTGACAGCATAATAAGTTCACTGGACTGCAGAAATTATGCTCCTCGTTGTCCTCATATTGGTAAAATCACCCTTAAATGGGAGCTCGATGTAGACCGATTTTAGGCACTGTCGGAACCTTCTTTCCCGGCACCGTTTGTAGGACTCTTACGATCTCACGAGTCTCTAGATGAATTTAAGTTATCCCATAAAATTATGGCCTCATTGGATATACAATCGCTTTCCACGAATGTTCCGCTACATGCAACAGTTGATTTTGTGTGGGGTTTGGGAGAGTACTCCGATTTAATTCTTCCAATGCCAGTCGAATTATTGAAATGCAGCCTACTACTATGCATTGAGAACATCGGTTTCCAAATCCAAACCATTCCTTATCGTCAGATAGATGGGGTGACAATGGGTAGTTCGTTAGGCCCAGTACCAGCAGATGTTTTAAGTCGATAATTGAAACAAAGTCGTGCAGAAATATCGCTTCTTTCCTACTAGAAGCAGTATGTTAATGATGTTCTGATGTTTAGTTCATCAGAAGAGCACATCACGCGTCTGGCTGATTGCCTGAATAACGCGCATAGGAATCTGGAAGTAACCTGTGAAACAGAGAATAGCAATTTCCTCCTATACCTGGACGTGTTGATTTGCCGAAATGCAGGTGGATCCATCAAAAGAGAGGTTTACCGAAAACCGACCTGGCCAGGGCAGTACGTGCACTTTACAAGCTTCTCCCCAATGCGGTACAAGTAGATCTTAGTCGAGGCGATTAAACCGTGCAAGAAAAATATGCATCACCGGCAGTTCCGATGACGAGATAAACTCGCTCAAGGGTACGTTGTTGGAAAATAGCTATCCAAGAAGATTCATCGACAAACATATTCAGGCGAGGGCGCCGGGAAAGAAGGTTCCGACAGTGCCTAAAATCGGTCTACATCGAGCTCCCATTTAAGGGTGATTTTACCAATATGAGGACAACGAGGAGCATAATTTCTGCAGTCCAGTGAACTTATTATGCTGTCAAAACTGTTCTCATCAACCGGACTAATCGAATACCTGTTACCCTGATGACGGAAGCACAACCTGTAGGCGCCCTCACATTGTATTAACCAATTTGCTTGTAGTTGTGGTATACACTACTTGGACCATACCAACAGAGCGCTGAACTCCAGAATAAGGGAACATGTGCCTAAATGGTGACAGCGTCAAACCACCCAGTGGTCGCTTTCTCATCCTGCTTGTTCACGTAGGCCACCTGCTTACATCCATAGGTAGGCCTTTACTGGCCACCTGTCATCCATTTGATCCGGCCAAAATCTTTACAATCGTGTTAGGACACACAAACACTCGTTTCCTAAGTTTCGCAGAGGCAGTCGTGATCAGCCGTATGAACTCCGTTCTCTTTGTGCAGAAATAGTTGTTCGTGAGGGTGATCGGAAAATAGCACATACGAAAATTGCTTACAGGAAAAAGCGTTCTCAAAAATGTCGTACACAGCAATATGCGTACAGGTAATAGTTCACCTTCGGGACTGGCGCGTACGATGTACGGCCTACACGGAAATACACCAGTTGGATTTCTTTGCACTTAAACGATTACCTTGCGTGGCGGATCCCCCATGACTTATTCAGAATATTCAACAGACAGAGTACTGCTCGCCTCCTTCATTTTGCCGGAGCTTCAGCCATTCGGTGGCTCCAACGCACTTGTTATGACCAGACCGAGTTCACGGCTAGCCTAGCCTTGGCTTGGTGAGGTTGGTGATCGCGTCAAATATGCGATAGTCATTTTCGCACTGTGTTACTGCAAATGGAAAGGTGCCTAACCAGTACATTTCCTACCCAGAAAAGCGCCTGGACGGAAAATTCACAACAGTCTACAGATGTACTTTCTTTGTTAGACTACCATGTGTACAACGGTAATCGAACTTACTTCTTCCGTTGCACGTTTAAACGACCGATTAGAAATGTGGACTATCAGTTCATGCCATATTAGTAAACCGAAAACACGCCAAAGGTCGGATCCTTCGCACATCTGAGACACGCTGCTTTCTCGCTTCCCCAACCAGCGCGGTTCACAGTGTCACTATATAGGGGACACTTATCTGCTGACAATAAAACCGTGCCACTTTATGATTCCGTTCTTCTGCACTGATCTTCGGGCCTGCCGCCATACAGTGCTCATGAACTCGATCTGATTACGTCAAGTGCGTTGGAGCCACCGAAATGCTGAGGCTCGAGTAAATAGCAGTAGGCGAGCAGTACTCAGTCGGTCGAGTTTTCTGACTGTGTCACGGGGAACCTGGCATATAGGGCAGTCGTTCACGTGTAAACTAATCGAACTGGTACATTTCCATATTCGTCATATACTGCGTGCGCCATTCACTGAGGGTGAAGTTTTCCCAGTACGCATTTTTCTGTGTACGCTTATTTCCGTGTATGCTTTTTTCGTGTGCGCTTTCATCGTGGAACCGTACGTAAGCCTACGGCTGCTCTGGGCGTAGAGGTGTCACGCCTGCCATCTACCCTGTTCTAACTTGTTCCGATCTCACCCTACCTGTCGTCTTATATACAGTCAAACCTGTCTAAAACGACCACTCAGGTGATCGACGAAAGGTGGTCGTCATGGACAGTTCCTTGCATACGGACACTACACATCATCG